>WBNO01012915.1:0-86667 GCA_013400575.1 Peucedramus taeniatus | reverse complement strand
TTTCTTTCTTTCTTTCTTTCTTTCTTTCTTTCTTTCTTTCTTTCTTTCTTTCTTTCTTTCTTTCTTTCTTTCTTTCTTTCTTTCTTTCTTTCTTTCCTTCCTTCCTTCCTTCCTTCCTTCCTTCCTTCCTTCCTTCCTTCCTTCCTTCTTTTCTCACCTGCCTTAACCTGACACAGCTTTGTTTTCTTGTCTGCCCCCCAAATCCCTGTTCCTATTTCAGCAGCAATCTCACTCTGCACTGATCATTCCAACATATTACTTTTTTACAATCCAATCCTCACATCCCTCTCTTTACCACGTTTCTCCAAGAAATTGTAAGTTATCCTGAATATATTGCTGACATTACAGGTCCCAGTATTTTGGGTGTTGTGCAACTGTGTCTAAGAACGGCCTTCACCAAGGGCTTTACAATACAGAGAAACAAGAAAAATAAAGAACAAGAGGAACCAACCTTATTACATTCCTGGTTGAGATAAGGAGCTAAGATACTTCCTGACTCAGGAAGCAGCTTATATCTCAGGAAGTGGGTGAGTGCTTGTTTAAGTTCTGTTAGAGTCTGTGGACCCTGAGAATGTATGTAAAAACTTTTTAACTGCTGCCTTGACCAACAGCACTGTGAATTATCTCAGGTAACAGAAGGGGAATGTGGCTGAGTTGGGAAGTCAGTCCATGTTTCTAGTGACCTTGTCAAGTCTATTTAAGACCACTTTTGGTTTATCTTTTCTCTCCCCCTTTCTTTTATTTTAACAAACTCAGAAACAACTATCTGTAGGTGTTAAGACACCTTTGAACATTTCTCAGTTATTATAGTTACTTTATTTTTTTTTAAAAGTATTTTAAGCAGTATTTTGAGATTTAAAAGAGAGCAAAAAGTGCAGTCAAGAATAACATCTGCAATCACAAAAACTGTACAGATTTCCATAGTAAAAAAATTTATGACTCAGACAATGGGTTTCAATTTTAAAATATAAATTATAATCCCATCGGGGATCATTTTTACAGTGCAAAAATACTCTTTGACACTGCTGTGGGTTTTTATTAAAGAGTTTATAAAAGGTAATCTTAAATAAATACAGCTGGTGCAAGCTACAAGCAAGACTGGATTGTAGATGACAAAATTATTCAGATAGATGGATAGTCCCAAAGGTCCCTTCTTGACAGAGTTTGTAATCTTGATAATAGGGGAATTACACACAGGAGTACCAGAAAAGAAACTGTGACTGGAGCAAAGGAAAAAGATGTGGGACACAGTCTGAAATTTTCAAGGATCAGTAAAACAATCAGATGACATCAGATTCAGTGGTGTAATTGACACTCAACCTTGGTGTTTTTGTTTTTTTTTTTTTTTTAATTTATTTTTTTCCCCCAGGGATGTTGTGGATATTCCCCCATCCCTGGAAGTGTCCAAGGCCAGGCTGGACGGGGCTTGGATCATTGGATCAACCTGGGATATTGGAAGGTGGCTCTGCTCATGGCAGGGGGTGGCACTGGATGAGATTTGAGTTCTGTCCCAACTCAAACCATCCTGGGATTCTGTGACACATATGAGGGAATGGAATACCATCCACAGGGACCTGCAAAAGCTTGAGAAGTGGGGCCATGGAAACATCAGGGTGTTCATCAAAGCCAGGTGCTGGTGCTGCACCTGGGCCAGGGCAGCCCCTGAGATCCCTCCAGGCTGGGGATGAAGAGAATGGGAGCAGCCCTGAGGAGAAGGACTTGAGGGTGCTGTGGGTGAGAAGCTGGACATCACCTGGAAATGGGAAAAATGGGGACAAACTTCTTAGTAAACTTCTGCTGGAACAAGTGATAAAGGCTTTATACTGAAAGGGGGCAGATTGAGACTAGATATAAGGAAAAATTTATTTATGCTGAGTGTGGTGAGGCCCTGGCACTGGTTGCCCAGAGAAGTGGTGACTGCCCTAACCTTGAAAATATTCAAGGCCAGATTGGATGGAGCAACCTGGTCTAGTGAAAGGCATCACTGTCCATGGCAGGGTGGTTGGGACTGGATGATCTGTAAAGCCCCTTGCAATCCTAACCACACTCTGATGTTATGATCATTGCATATCAGGATTTGCTACAAGCTGATGCTAAAGGAGCTGTGTATTGTGTGTTGCAACTATGGCTCAAACATCTACTTGAGGGCAGTGCAGAATATTTTTAACTTTTTTTGTTGGTGTTGTTGTCAGTGATTATTGATGTTATGATGCTTGCTTTCTGCAGAAAAAAAAAAAGGTAATTTTTTTTCCAAACAATATATAAAACCCCAAAACCACTGAAATTTGAACGTGTTTTCAAGACATTATTTTCTGTTTCCTTACACTCTTATTTTCCTTTGCTATTTACTATTTCACACTGCAGCTTGGCCAGAGGTTGTCCTGACACAGGTTTCACCATGAAGAGAGAAAAAGGGAACGAGAAAGATATACATTAACAAAATATGTTGGCTTTTCCAAGAGAATGGGAACAGGACAAAACTCTGTTATAGCTTGCTTTTTTTTGGCGTTGGAATTTTTCTTAAAAATTCATGCTTTCTACAATAGAAGTACAAAAGACTAAATCTTCTTGGATGTCCCTGTCTAAATTAGCTCTGTGCCTCAAAGTTTTGTCTGCTTTGGGACAATTTTGTGGTAAAACTAGTTCTTTTCCAGTCACCTGTTCATACTTATTAGCTCAATTATTATTCCCTCTTACAAGTGGAAAATTCATGAGTGTCTTTTCCAACAACATTTCATTGTTGCTTCAATAGAAATCTTTTTTTTCTTTTCTTTTGTAATCGGCAAATGTACCAACTATTCTAGAAAATAACAGGGAATATTACAAAGAATGAAATAAAATGCTGGATTCATTACTTAGGTTCTCACACCTTGTTCTGAAGCTCATGGTCACTGGTGAAGAGAAACAATGCCTTGGGAAAAGCTGTGTGTCAAGATAAAAGTGTCCATTTAAAGTTTGAATTCCAGACACTAAATTGCTAAAGTGAGTTTCTTAGGAACCACATAAAGACTTCCACATACAGAAACTACTTAGCAAATGAGAGAACAGCAAGAGTCAGAATATAAAGTGTTTGTCATCTAGTCCAAAAGCAGAAAGAAGGCAAAGTTGACATATTTTTTTCCAAAGTGTACTTTGCCAGTGTTAGTCATATTATGTTAAAGCTTTGCCCTTCTCTAATTCTGATAGTGGTGAAATCTGAAAGCATTTTCCTGACAGCAATCCCAGCAAACCATAGTTTAGTCTACAGAGATAAGATCATGCCTGGGAGACAGCTCATGCATCTCTATCCTGTGCTAGGTAAGGTTTTTTTTCCCCTTCCTGCCCCTATAGATGGTGTGGATACTCCATCAAGAGAGACCACTCATCATGTGAAATTCTCCCTGGACTTCAGTGATTTGAAGAATAAACTTTCACTGTTTTTTCCCCAAGTTCCTTTGCCAAAGAGGTGCAAGTCAGACAGAGAGCCCAGGAGACACTTCTCAACTACCTTGCATGACTCTGTACCACATGCATTCTTCCTCACCTGCAATACATCCTCACATTCAAAATAGGAGGTAAAGAATAATTCTTTTACCTTGTTTTTTTTTTGCCCCCTGATTCTCTGAGTGATAGGTCTAAGTAGAGTCTGTGTTCTATAGAAATAATCCCCCATGGAGCACCCACACCAACCCACAAGTGCAGCAAGTCCTCCCACCCCAGTGAAACTACTGTGATGCCCTTTCCCAAAGGGCCAATGTTCACACTCTACAGATGAATTATTTATTGTCTTGCTCCTCTCCCCCACCCTGTGCTGCTGCACTGTATTTCACACCAAGGTCTGCACAAACCCTATGACAGTTTCTGAGTGTATCAAGGCTCAGAGAGGAGCTGAATTTCCTGATACTAAAGGGCCCATTTTGTGTTATTTATGACCTTACTAGTGTTGAAGCAGAGACCTATAAATCGTAGGCATAGGCGCACTAATTCTAGCAACAGCAAGTTTTAGTCACATGTAATTAAAACATCCCAAAGTCTTTCAGCTGTAATGTATTTCCAAATGACACCACTGGGACAGGGGGAAATGGGAAATGAAGGAATCAGCAGTATTTCAAAGCCATGGCCATTGTTAGCTTTTGGGGCTCTGTACAGTGCTGGCACTGCTGTCAAATCGGCAGGTTTCCTGATGCTGTTTTCTATCACATATTTTAAGGATGATGTAATTGATTTCCAGAAACAGCAGGGACATTCAGATTGCTGGGGTACCATCAGGAACTTCAGGAGGAACCTGAGGTCCACACTGAAAAATAATACCAGCAAATTCAACAAACTATCAACAAACTCTGTCTTGGTATCTCTGCCTGAATTAAGTACACTTGAGAGGAGAAGATAATTTTTCCTCCCTTAAAGTGAGCTAAAACTGGAGCCTGAGACTTCTATGAGGTTTAAGAAAGTCTATGGTCTTCTGGTTTTATTGTGACTTCTTGTCAAAGCTGAGGATTAGCTTTTTATTGTTCAGGCCAACAGAGGAAGGGTGGTGCAACCTGAGGACAGCAAAATTTCAAAAGCATGCAAGGGATTTGTTACACCTAGCCCAGGATTAACCTATGAAATTCAAGCTGCCATTGTTGCCAAGAGTTTGGAAAAACACAACGAAAAGTGCAACAGGGCTCTTCACTAATGCATAGCTCATGGACAGAAGAATATTATTCAGAAGAATAAAAGGAAGTCAAGAGTGACAGCAATGTGCACTGTGTGCGGTGTTATTTGCTCTCCCCAGCAGGCAGCAGAGATTTGAGCTTCATATGTATGGTGGGAATATTTGCAGCTGGATTGAAGGGCATGGTCTCAATTTGGACACAATCTCCATGAATTCAAAGTGATGGTACAGCCCTAGCCAGGTGATCTGGGATGTTTTCTCTCCTAGGCAGGATGTTAAACTATCACTTTGCAGAGCAAAAGCCAGCCCACAACTACCTGTGACTGGAAAGCCTCCTCTGTGGGCAGACAACTCCATCCCAGTTTTCAAAAGCCAAGGGCTGGCTCACTGGAGCTTAGACTGATCTGGTGTGACAACTCCTACTCTCTTTTCCAGCCTGGATCCTTAGGGAAGGGATGGTGCTGGCTGTAGATCACAGGAGAGAGTGACCAGCCAAGCCATGCTGCTTCTGGCACAACTTTGCAGCAATCCCTGGACCAGAGCAGTGCTGGCTTGTTTGCAGCTGGGAACTCATGCTGGGAGAGGCAAACAGGACCATGGATCAAGCTCTGTGCAGACCCTACCCTTGCCAATCCATCAGTCAGGTTGTTTTTTGAGGGATAGGTTGCTCTGTTTGCATCAAATTTTCTGCTATTGCCTAATTTTAGTGAGCGTAGCAGAGGGAATAAGTTAAGAAAATATTAGTAATGACAAGGAGGATGAAAGGAAGATATTATTTTTGTGGCCAAAGTCCCAGGCCTGCAAATTTCTATCCTGGCTTGCTTCCTACTTTCCATTTTTTGTTACTAATTGTTATTTTGTTCTTTTTCTCAACCATTCCCTTTATTTCTTATCAGCAAATTATGAGGAGTGGCTGACACATACTGTTGGAAATTATCTCTTGAAGGAAGTTTAAGTAAATGCAGGGCTAATAGTTGTGTATTTAGACTGAATTTGTCCTCTGGATTGAGCTCTGGTGGTGGAAAGGCGAAATGTTTCTGTGGCAGGTGCTATCTTGCTTGGTAGAGACTATCCCAAAGCACACTCCCACTGGGTCAGATCCATGGTCCATCCAGGGCTTTGGAGGCCAAACAGGACTTTATATGGCCCCTGGGAGAAATGGAGCCAAGCTGCTCTCTTGAAGGGAGCATCCCATGGCATGAGCTGGGGGGCAAGGAGTGTACAAATGGAATGGTGCATTGGGTCAAGTTAGAGGGACATAAAATGCAGAAAGGCAGGAAAAGAGAAAGTGAAGAGAGCACTTGGGGTCTTCTTGAAATTTTGTGAAAAAGTTGGGCCTCTTTGTCAAAATTTAGATATCTGAAGAGAAAGAGGGTCTTATTCCTGTTATTGAAAATAATAAGAGGCCATGGTTGAGTTGGGATAAGAGTCAACAGAGGTGAAAATGGCTTTTATATTTTAGTACTTTTATATCTTCATGATTCATAACCCTACACAGGCTTCTCTGCCTCCCAAACTTCTTGGAAAAATTTGTAGGATTTGTTTTTTTGTGTGTGAGATTATACTGAATTGTCCTTGGGAGAAAATGGGAAGGATGAGGGCAGAGATGATGGAGAACAAGATGTTCTATGTTCTTCAACTGGGTGGTTTTGGCTGGACTGCTTGTAAAAGTTCAGTGATAATGCATTTTCCTAAATTCCTACAGAACTGAGGTTTTCCTGAGTACCAGTGCTGTCGTCCTTGCTGGGCAGAAAAATGACATCAGTACATTTTAGCTATGCTACTTTTTCATCAGACACAAAGTTCTCAGCTCATAGTTACCTGAAGTTAGGGACTTATGCCTTTTTCTGTTTATGATGTCTCTGTTTGCTATCTGTCACAAGTCTTAGGTCATTAATATTTGGAGACAGATCAGAGCTCTTTTTAGATTTCAGTTTCCTTTGCTTCTCCCATGTATTCAAGTGTCTGTTTACAGAAACACTGCCAAGGTCTTCTCATCAGTCAGCATTTTGTGCTTTGGTGTTGATACTGATGAAGTATCACAGTCACAGTTCTCACTCTGAAACCCACTGAAATACTTTGCCAGCTTACAAAAACTGGTAAGAGCAGCTTGGGACGCAACAGGTAGGATTTCTGTGGCCTCAGCTTACTCATGTAAAATGTAGATGTTTTGGTGTTTGTTCAGTAGCTTGACTCCTTTTATAGGTGATAGAGAATGCAATCTGGTTAATTGCATTCATTTCGGACAACTGTCCCACCTGCTCTGTGTGCTTCTCTGGAGTCACAAACAGCCATCACAGGATGATTTCTGTTGGGAGGGATCTTCAAGTGCATCTCATTCCAGCCCCTGCCATGGGCAGGGAAACCTTCCACTATCCCAGGTTGGTCCAAGCCATGTCCAGCCTGGCCTTGGACACTGCCAAGGACACCACAGTTTCTCTGTGCCAGGGCCTGCCCACCCTCCCAGCCAGCAATTGCTGCCCAAGATCCCATCTGTGCCTGCCCTCTGGCCCTGGGAGCCATTGCCTGTGTGCTGTCCCTGCAGGCCTTGTCCCCAGTCCCTCTGCAGCTCTCCTGGAGCCCCTTCAGGCCCTGCCAGGGGCTCGCAGCTCTCCCTGGAGCCTTCTCTTGTGCAGCTGAACAGCCCCAGCTGTGCCAGGCTGGCTCCAGAGCAGAGGGGCTCCAGCCCTGGCAGCAGCTCCGTGGCCTCCTCTGCACGAGTCCTCCTTCTTACCCACTGCAACAAGAGCTCAAATAGTTTAGACTAACCCCCCACTTGACACAGTTAAAATCAGGGTGTCATAAAATAATTATGGATTCAGGAATTATTTCCATTCTCTTTTCAAAGTACAGTGGGCAATCAGATAAGATAGAGGCAAATTCAAATTTTGTTGCTTTTATATGCTGGAATATTTTTGGCAGCAGCTGAACTTTTGAGATCCTTTAAATATAATTTTCATTGCTAAGTCATTGAATTTTTTCAGTGGGAGAAATGAGAAACTTGCTTGTTTATTGACTACAAATTTCACTGGAAGGCAAGAATTCTGTTTCATAAGAAATTTGAAATATCAAATTTCAGATATTTTTGGCGATCCTACATCAGAATGAATTGAATGGATTTCCAAATTTGTCATAATGGTAATGGGTGGAAAAAAGAGCCTTGAGTAGCTAATAGATCCTTAGCCTATAAATTTGGGGAGCTCATGTTCACATCCATGTGCTAATTCAATTAGACTTTGATTAAAGTCATTGAGAGAAACACTGGTGCAGAAGCCTTCATTCAGCAGATTCATTTTACAGACACACACACAAAGAGAACATCAAAAAAACCCAAAACAATTAACCACACTGAAAATGCAAGAAATGAAACCCAGTACTGAAAAAAAACTTCACTGATTCTGCTTTGTAACTTCAGCTAGTTTCAGGGTAACTTGTGAGGGTCTGGAAAGTGATACTTTTGTTGTTATGCAAAAGTGAGTTGAGAACCTGATTCCCAGTATTTTTTTTTTTTACCCATAAATTTTACCAAAAACCAAGATTTGTAGCTGGAGGGAAGGGCCAAATAGGCATAATTAAATTTTTGAGGCTGAGCTTATCTTTGTTTTAGACCTACAGTCTCGTACATAGCTGCCTGTCATTTGGATGCAGATTTAATATTAAGAATTAAGTATTAAGAAAATCCTTGTTCACACACCTACAGCTCATTGCTGATTATAAGATTTTCCTTGTTTTTCTTTGCTGAGAACACGTGTGCCCCCCTCCAGGCAGCATCACCCTGGGGATGTGCTGATGGGGACACCTTGGTGCTCCATTTCTCAGTGTCCTTGCTGCATGGCCTGCAAATCAGGGTGGCAGATTGCTGCTGCTGAGTGCTTGGCTTTTTATTTTTTTTTCCCACTCCTTGTGCTTCATCACTTGGTATTTTTAGTTGCTAAATGTTGCAGAGACAGCTTTTTCAATTAGAAAAGTGACAAACTCTGCAAAATGAATTCCAGCACTTGGAGAACATCAGTATCAATCTCCAGTCATCACTGACTTTGCAGGATGGACTTGTTTTTTTTTCCTTGGACTGAATGCTTTGATCTATTTGTCTTCAATATAAATAAACAAAAATAAAACACCAACCAAGAATGTTCCCATTTAATGATGCTTAGGAGAAGGCATGTGTCCAAATCCGTTCCTATGCCTCAGTTGGGGCGTGGTGCTAGGAGAGTTAAGAGACTTTGCTGCAGATACAGAGATTTATTAAAGGCTGCCACTGCTTTTATAAACTGCTGTGTGGTTAGGGAGTCAAAAGTGGCCAGTTATGATACACATCTACCACTGTTTACAAAATCCTGTGTGCCTTATGCACGCTTACCCAACATCTAGGAATCAGACAGATCATCAGCTTTGGTCCTTCTCTAACATTATAGAAATTGTCCAGTATTTGCCTTAATTTAGGAAATCAGAACTAGCAATGCCTATAGGATAGAACTGATAATAGAAACCTGAGATGCAAATAAATGTTCTGATTTCAAGGTACTGTTTAAATGGTAATGGAAAGCGTTCTGAGAGTTTAGGCTATTTCTATTTCTTCTTAATATGTATTTAAGTTTTATTTCAGTTTTTTCTTTAGAACGTGCAAGAACTTTTACAATCTCAGGCAAATCAAGGCAGTGGCAACATAGAATTATAATACTTGGGAATTATTTTCTATTTTTATGTTGGTGGGTTTAAGAGTATCCAGTCACTTAGGAGAAGCTTAAGAGATGCCTGTATTGGAGGAGTCACCTGTTAATAATCAATCTATTTCATTCTGTAAGTCACCTGATCAGAAACAGATTAGACAAATATTGGTCAGGAATTTTAAAAAGTCAATTTTTTAACAACAAAGGGAATGAATATCTTGAATATATATGAAGTTCAGTGTCTTCTTCATCCCTAAACACATTTAGATTTAGAGGAAAATATTATGACTCAAATAGAGGTTGCAGTGCTATTATTACAAAGGGAGTCAAAGTAGGTGATTATAATGCTCCCCTCTAGGCCCAAGCTCTATATTTATTACTTTTTACTGGTTATGAGCTTGGTATTGTGTAGCTGCAGCATTAGAGAGGGCTGTGGGATCCTACTCCCAGAGGAGGCACCAGCTGAGAGCCAAGCATCACAGGGCAGTCATTACTTAGGAACCTAAAAGCAATTAACACCATCAAAAACCTGAGCTAACTATTCCAAAATTGCAAATGAGTTTGGGTCACCTTTTAACAGGCTGAAGACAGGAGAATCTTCTGGGTGTCCTAATCAAGACCAGGATGTTTTAGCACCTTTGCCCCCAGTCCACCAAGTCCACCTTTGCTATGGGGTTTGCTTGCTTCAATGTCTTGGTTTTAAGGCATATTCTGAGATAGTGCAAGAAAGTGGACTCAGGACATCAGGGCTCTATTCCTGAAGGTTTATTTGTTGACTCATGCTGAGCTATGTCTGAAAGCTGTAAACTCCCATGCTGCAGAAAGCCCCTTATTTCAGGGCTAGGTGTTCCAAGACAAATTGGGATTGGGATTCAGTGACAGGCAAGGGGGAAAACAAAACAACACACTCAACTCAGCCCAACTCAATATAACTTAACAGCTCAATTTAACTCAGCCAAACAATTTCACAACACCACTGTGAAACAAAAATGCTTAACTCTATGCTTCTCCACAAGGTAGAAGACACTGATGATCAGTTGCAGCTGGAGGCCAGCGCATCCTTAAATCTAACTACCCAAAACTGCTTTAAGAAATCAGCAGGTGACCTGGGGGATCACTCACACTTCTGACTTGTCAGGAGTTGTGGAGTTCCTCAGGCCAATTTCCAGCACTGCCAGATTTTCTACATAATGCCCGATGCCACAAGAGATCAGTGATAAGAGGGAGAAAGGTCTGTCAGTGGGGAACATGCAAACCCAGACCAGCTTGACCTTGAAGGACTAATAATAAAGAATAAACCCACGAGGTCAGCAGGGTCTTCATACCTATCACTTAGACAAAATGCTCTGGGAAGGCAAACTTTGGAAATTTTAAATTTTGCTCTCAAAAAAAGTGAATGCTTGGGTCCACTGCCTCTCCATCATGCCTTCATCAGTGGTTCTGTGATGGGATGGATCATCTGAGTTATCTACAGGAGCCCAAGGAAACTGCTCTCCCTCTGAAATCAAAGGGAGTTGGACTGCCCTTAGGACAGAGAATAGAAGAGAATGAGTGTTAATGAGTTTTAAAAGGACTCATTATCAAGATAAATGCACCTTGACACATCCTATGAGTGTCTCAGTTTCTTTCCCAGACAAAAACAATTTAAGCTGCCCAAGTCTTGTCTTTATCTAAGCAGACAGGAGAGGATCAAACCTCAGTGGTCTCATTCCACAGCAGCTTTGCTGAGGCACTGTTGTGCTACTGTTCTGAAATACTGCTGAAATGGAAGAATGTAATTATTGGGTAAAATTTGGCTGATCAGACAATTATGTACAATTCTGAAATAATACCTGCACATCTGCTGGTATCTCCTTGGGCAGGAGCCTCTCACAGGATCAGTGTCTGCTCTGCTGTGTCACAGTCACTGGTCCTGCCAGACAGCAACTCAAGAATCCCAGATGAACAGAATGAGAAAAAAAAAACTCCTGCCTATACTATGGGGTAACACTTAATGCATCTTTACAAGATCCTGGATTTTTTTGAATAAACAGGTTCTTTTTTTCTCAGTAGTAAAGATATCCAGCTCTCTACCATTCCAGATGAATTAATGGCAATGCCTGGAGTACGTTAAGGGAAATTGTTTAAAGTAATGATGACGAATCTCAGTTTTGAAATAATTTTTTGTTTGGTGAGGGATTTCCAGATTTTCTTTGCTTCACTTCCCAGAGAAGTCTGAATGTCTGTCTGTTTTTCAGGGCACTGCAATTCAAGTGTGTCTTTGCCTGGTTGGAAGATCACCTGTCTCGCAACCTGACATAACCTCACAGGAGCTCTGCTACAGAAAGCATTCAGGGGTCTCAAATTGAGCCAAATTTTGGGCAAGTCCATGGCATATGCCAAGTGATGCCAAGCAGAGAGACTTCTACTTCACCTTTCAGAAGAGCAGCCTGATTTGCAGCAGAAAGGACACAAGTATATTCTGAAATTCTGGTGCCATTCAAGTATTTTGTTGAGAAGGCAAGATAAGAAAACAGTGACTATCATTTAAAACCTTGGACTCTAAAAGTGGGGATTATGGAGATGTAAGCAAGCAGTAAGAGCTTCCCCTTTAGTCCTCTGACTACTGCTTTTAATTAAAGTTCAGATTTTTACATTGTAGAAACACCAGTGTTATGGGCTTATTTAGAGAAATAAACTCAATGTTTAGGTGAATATCAATATAAAGTGATCCTTAATGAACTCAAAGTTTATTCTATAAAATATATGCTAGATTTAGTTCTTACATACTGGTAAGTGCAAATAAAACCCCTTTGAGATACAAAGAGCCATAAGCTGAATCTGAGTGAACCCAAGTTTTATTTTGACACCATGGGAGAACCTTTGGCAACATTACCAAGAGAAGAACCTGACCTATAAAACTGGAAATAAAGATGGAAATGTGGTCGGTTGTCATTTGGAACAAAGCACTTTTCAGCAGTTAAAAGGCAACCCATGTGAGGAGAACTTGTCTGTTTAGCTAAAAAAGTACTGAAAAAAAGATACAGCTGTCCCAGCATTGTCTTCTGAAAACATCCAGATGCCTAAAGTAGATGAGCCATTGAATTTTTATAGACATGTAAAGATAGGTGAGTATGCCAAAATAAATCATTGCAGCTCTGACCTGCACAGTCTGTCTCTATATATGATTCAACTGCAGCTAGAAAACTGCATTTGATGAACATCTCTATTGCCAGCAAGCTGTTGAGGAGCAGAATTGCTTAATTTTAGTTGCCCTCTTCTGATCAGAAGGCTGTGGGCATGGATTTATAAGGAGAATTAAAAGAATCATATTTACATGTATACAATGGAAGAGGCAATTAAGAGGAGCTAGGAAAAGCCAAACTTCAAGATACATTAACACTGAAAGAGAACAACAATTACTTGGCATGATACCCAGGGTAAAGCTAGTAGAAAGATAATTCAATCAAGACAGAGAAAAAGTGAAATTTGGACAGACTTTACAGGAAAGACTTTGTCAGAGAAAGACTTATGGGGATATGGAATAATTTGAAATCCCTGAAAAAAAAAAGTTTTTAAGCCAGGCAAAACAGAGCTTCAACAAATATTCTGATGATACCTCTCACAAGAGCAAGAAAATTGCCTGGACTGTCTAACTGGTTTCTTCTCTATTTCAATTCTGCAAGTTTGATTTTTGCTTCCTGATGTGTAATGGCTTCAACAGGGTAAATTCCTTTAACCCTAACTATGATATTGTGGTTAATTTGCCTTTGGCAAGGCTGTTGTTACTTTTCCACAGTAAATGCCCCACACTATGGCAGACATCCACAGATCAGCTATGCCCACAAACACACCTTCCCTGGCTGTCTCTGCAAGAGCAGTGACATTACTCAGCATTACCTCCAGATCTAGCTCTGGCTGAGGGTCAGGATATGGTGCTACCCTGAATTTATTCATGTGGACTTTGCAGGAATTTTGCTTGTTCCCTTTTTGCTTGTTCAAATTTTTTTTTAGCACCTGGTCACGGGGAACAAAAGGTGTTGGTGAATTGTCTACTTGCTGCATTCTTGGCCCCTGAAGAGCCATTTTTGTGTCTGTTGTGCTTGGAAGCTTTTGGGTGCTTGAAAGCAGCTGTGATAGCAGAGTCTCTGTTGGAAAATTGGGAGAGATATTCCCAAGGAATGAGAAAATTAAGCCAGAGAGACATTTAGGTGAAATGTAATTCTTAAAAAGGATTTTTGCTGCAGCAGTTGCATTGTAAATGGGGGACTTTGTTATATTCCCCTATTAACATTACGTGGAAGTAGAAATATGGAGTTCTGAGGGACACTCCAAACAGTTCATGAATCTGTGTCCATTTCAAGAAATTATTTCATCCAAAAAAGACACAGTTTTTGAAAACATTCACACTGAAGTGCTATTACATATGAAATACTTCAACACAGGAAATGCCAAAGCAATCCCTGTCAGTATTTTTTTAAGAAATATTTTGACTTTTGTTTAAAAATATTTTTTTTAATTTAAGAAATTGACTGCAGTGAACAGGAAGAAAAATATTAAATAAAAAAAATCCCTAAATAGTTTCAGGACACAAGAAGAGGTTTATTTTTGGAGTGAACAAATTCCTTCAAGTTGACCCCAAATGAAGTTCGTTATTATTCTTTCTTTTGCCTAGCTGGAAATCCTGAACATACTTTCTCGTAGACCTGCCCAGGATTTTCTCTTGGATTTCTTTTAGGCCACTGAACAGAAAAAAAAAAAAAAAAAAAAAAAAAAAAAAAAAAAAAAAAGAAAAAAAAAAAAGGAAAAAAAAATTCTGTCTCTGCTGTGGAATGTATTTCAGGGAGCAGACTTGCCCTGGTTGGAGATGACACTGCATCTTTCTTATCTCTATGACTAACTTCCAGACACCCAAATTGCCTCCTAACATATGGAAGATGTATGGGCAGGATTTTTTGTACAAGCCAGACTGCAGCAGATGGGTGAAATATACAGCACTCTGTCTTTGATTTAGCAAAAATAATCTCCTTTGCATTTGTGGAGACTGCATGGTTTTCCCATGAGGTTTCTATGCAGGCTGACTTCTCTAAGGGCTCTGCTAAAATTTCAAATAATTTGTAACTTGATTATGCTAATTTTTTCTCCAGTCAGGGAGAATAGAGTGTATTTGATGCCCATTTCCTCTCCCTTGACCAGCTCTATGGCATTTTGTGCTTTCTCAGAAGAGAATTAGAGTCTTAAAGCCAGAGAAATACTTCAGCTCCTCAGGTTTCTGGTGTAACAACCACAAAGGGAGTCTGGAGAATACCCCAGACTGGTTCACAGAGACTCTCTCACTCACACTGAGCAGGAGGTGTCAATGCTGGACCTTCTGCACATGGACTGTTGGCCCCAAGGATGACTCCCAATGGCTCTCAAGATGATAACTTTAATTTCTTATCCAACAGTAACCTGGCCCATGCAGGGCTGGGTGTGTCCTGTGATGTGATGGTCACAGAAACATTTGGGTGGCAGCCACACTGTAGTAACAACTCTAATGTTCTGTCACTCAGGACACGACCCTCAATTTCACTGCTCACAGGCATGAGGGGCTCTGAGAGGCCCATGAGCCACATCTGTCTGAAGAGGGAGACCATTCTGACTCCCAAAATTCAGTTAGAAATGTCTGTAAGATGTGTATAAGCCAAGGGCAATGAAACTCTTTCAAGCTCAAATTACATGCGGTCACTCCAAATTCTAATTTCATGGCACAATTTTTCCTCTCTGTTGTCACACCTGAGCAGTGAGACAAACTACTTTTTGAAACGGGTAGAAAAAAAGGAGGGGGGAAAAAGTAAAAGAAAAGAAGACACTCAAATCTATCCACCTGTGCTGGGAAGTGGACTCCATTCAAGGAGGGATGAAGGGACATGCTGAAGGGATGCTTTCCTCATGCCTCAGATAAGGACAAGAGGGACACGAGGAGAAGAACAAGGCTGACCCTGTCTCAGTTCACTCCTGCTGGTGCTGACAGTGTTGCAGAGCCAACCTGTTTCACTAAATGAGCCTTCTCCATCGTGGTGCCCTTTGTGTTTTGGAGGTCTGCTCCCTCTAACACCAGTAAATTATCGTTTTTTAGGCTCCCTGGTGCAGCCATACATATATCCCTGCAAGCAAGGACAGGCAGCCTCTGCCTCGTTTGAGGAGTCAGAGTAGTCTCTTGCTAAATAAACCGGGTTTTTTTTCTTATTTTTGTAATGTTTTTTTGTTTAATTTTCCATGCTAGGCTGTGCAGCAGGAGCAGGCAAATGGACTGCAGCCCTGCTCTGTACACCAGGTGGCCTCAGTGGTATGTGCTTCAGCCCTGATCATCTCAAGGTGCAACCACCACTCCTGACGATGCCCTTTTTGTTTGCAGTGATCTGAGCATGCTTTGCAGTGCAGTGAAACAGAGCCAGGAATCGTGCAACAGGAGAAAATGTAGGAGATAAAACACGTGCATGGATGGGATTGATATCAGAAGGCATCTGTTAAACACACATAATGTTTGAATGAAACAGCTCTGCAGACAATGAATGTTGTTGCTACCTGGAGGGACAGAGAGTTGTTATCCTCTTCTCTTAGAATAAAGTTCTTAAAAAATAAAAGCCTCAGCCACAGGCAAGCATTTTGCTTGTTGCCACATAGTGATTTATTCATTAAAGAGGAGCTGGAGGAACCAAACAGGTGACTGATAAACCCAGTGCATGGGAAACTGCAAGAGGGTCTCAGTGAGAGGCTGATTGTTCCCATGGAGGGAAGATACTGGTGGAATCTCTCATCTCACTGAACTGATTTAATATGTACACAAAGCAGGAATACGCTGATTAAATCTGCTGGCCACATGAAGTTAGAGGATGCTATTAGTGCGATGGAAAATTGTGAGTCACAGAAACTTGGCAAGACTCAGTCATACAAAATGTAGGTTGTCCACCTGTGGTGGCAGGGATCTGACTAAAAGCAAATTTCTGTGGAGGAATTACTCACCATGAATTCTCTTTACTGTTAGCAGCGAGAAAAGCACTTTAAACACACTATCTGTGTCTTTTAAAATAGATACCTAAGGTACATTTAAAGGACTTTGCACTAAGTGTAGCTATCACTCACTCTTGATGGTAAAGACTCCATAAGGAGTCTGGGTCAGCTCCAGATGCATGAACTGTGCTCATCTAGATGCTGCAAGATTAATCATGTTTGGCTTTAGAGGAGAATAATAAATTCTCTGCAAGATGGTGCCATCCACAAGGAGGGCTAGAGAAAAGGCAGCTTGATCTCCTCAAGCATGGAGACCTCTGATTTTCAAATTGGAAAACAAGGAAAAAAAAATTGAAAGTAAACTATGATCCTGGAGTGTTCAGTCAATGTATTTCCTGTACTGTAAATCCTGCTATGAGACAGAAATGAATACATGAATTTCCACCAGGAGCAGGAGCAAAGGGTGTCTGTGATGATGACCAGGCACTGACCATCACTTCAGAAAGGGCTAAGGTAGTTTGGCCAGTGGCAAGGCAAGGCACGGCAAGGCTGTGGGGTTTTCCAGATGCTGTCCAAAATTTCTTTTAGCACATTAGCCTTTAGCTTGTGAACTACCACTATATTTCCTCAATATTATCGAAGATAGGGCCATCTTTTCACTATTTTTTTTTGAGCTGTTCCCCACACACCATGCTGGCTGCACCTCTCCTCAGCATGGCTCCTCTCCTGCCATGCCTACAGTGACCTGGTCAAGCAGTGTCCCACACCCTAAGCTTTCCCATTCCCTGTAGGTTTTACCAAAGATTGCTACAAGAACTTCTCTGACTGCATATGGATTAACCAGGCCAAATCTGGGCCAGGGGTCAGCACCACATCCTATAGCTTGGCTTTTCTCATCTTTTTTTTCCATTCCCGCTTTAGCCTTTCAAAAATAGGAGAGGAACTGGAACGCTGAGAAGTCAGAGGAGCCATCAGGATTGCAACTGCTTGCCAGAATGGAGGGATACATGACTGGAGAGATAGAAAAATCACAGAGAGATCTGAGAGAGGGAGGGAATGAGGAATTAAAATGATCAACACCTAGCATTAAACCATCAGTCAACAGAGATTAATTGCAACGGGAAGCAAGGCAGGGCTATGCAATACCTGATGTATTCTATTTCAGCAGCAGGAAAACTCTCCTTTCAGGAACTAGTTAGCAGCCAAATAACTCAGGTTGTTCAGAGAAGCTGTGACTGTCCCATCCCTGGAAGTGTCTAAGACCAGATTGGACGAGGCTTGGAGCAGCCTGGGATAGTGGATAGGGTATCCCTGCTCAAGGCAGAGGGTTTGGAGTGGGATGAACTTTACAGGTCCCTTCCAACCCAAAGCATTCAGCGATTTTGTGATTCTGAGTTGGTTAAAACAGGTGAAATATTTGAAACTCTGTGTCCCTTGGTTTAGTAAAGGAAAATCACAATCCTTCCTTCTTCTTGAACCCTTTGCAGGTTTTCCAAAGGGTGTCCTGGCACAGGAGAAGTGGACAGCCTGGCTCAGGGCAATCCTTACTCATCCTCACCTGTCATGGTAGGCCACCAAAGAGCAAGGGGTTGGCTTCTAATGGGACAGGCTCAAGGAGGTTTTGGCAAGAGATGCAGTAATTGGATGTCTCTTATAAGAAGGCAGTGGGCAGTAGGAAAGGAGGGAGGTGTGGTTTGGAGGGGGGCAGAGTTACTTGAGAGGCACATAGGTGAGTTTAAGTTCAGACATGCAGCTCAAGAATTAGACCAGAGATCACAGCAAAGGCCTGGTAAGGACATGGTGAGTCAGATACTGGGCAGTGGGGAGAAACGTTTTTCATTATTGTAAACTATTTTTTTCTTCCTACGCTGCTTAATTGATCTCTGGAACCCACTACTGTAAAGTATTACTGGGCATGCAATTTTGCAGGAGGAAAATATAGTTGGGAATACTCTGAGTTATCTCACAGAGGATAGATGCATAATGGAAGCAGAATATAACATAAACTCTCATACTACAGGGTATACAATCATTACTGCTGACAGGTTTATATAGCAAAATTAGACCATAATTGCTCAAAGGGAATTCTTGTGTCTTCCTCTGAGGAACTCTTGGAGGAAGAATCTGGATTAAAAGCATTGCTAATTGTATCCAGCACAACTCTTCCTATATCTTAGCAAATCTTTTCCATTTCTGACTCATATGATATGGAAAAAAAAATCATATCTCCTGCAGGTTACATAAATTTCAATAAAAACAGAAGTTTAATTTCTGTGAATGGGATTCCTGGGAAAAGCAGCGAGATCCAAACAAAAGCAGTGCACGAGCTGTTTTGCAAGACCATTGTACCTGCAGGCATCTGGTGGAAGTGCAGTTGGGCACAGTCAGTGAGCATCTCCCATTAAATCAGTGCTTTAATTGCAGGGCCCCCTGAGACTTTTTTAAAGGGTCCCCTGAGACTCCTTCCACTGAGGTCCGTTTGTCTTTGTAGTATATATCCAGATATACAGAAGATAGAATTGCTTTTTCCTTGCCTTTTTTCCCCCCTTTCTTTCAATTTTACTTGAAAATCTAGAATTAAAGATGATAAATCCCAGCATGCTAATTAATGTTTAGGGAACTAAGTTAGAGACAAGCACATCTTGAGGTTCATAGGGCATCCAGTTTCCCTGGGGGTGTCCAGTAGGGGCTGTTAAGTGACCCTTTGGTGCCTCAGGTGGTACAGTGAAAATGAAGGGAACCACATCCTGGTTCCTGTGGGACTTCTATGGTTTAAGGAAAGAAAGTAGGCTCTTGAGACCTCAGCTGGTGTCTTGGACAAGAGATCCTGAATTCTGTGTCTGTGCCAGCTAAAAGAGTGAAATGTCTGAAGAGGAAAAGAATAATTATTCTTCAGGATGGTAGGAACATATGATGGAATTCCCCATCCTCTGATAAACATATCTACAAGCAAGTGATCAAATTGAAATACTTTTGGTTCATAAGCAGCTAATCTGCAAAGAAATCTCTCCCCTGTTCCTCCCATTGCTTCCACAACACTATTTTCATTTCTATCTAGATTTGTTTGCTTGTTAGTCTGTGGCCTCCCCCTAAGGATGTAACTGCAGATGGATGAATTATTTTATTTTATTAAATATTATTCTTGGCTTTTTGGAGATGTTTTTTGTTTTGCTTTAACGATTATTCCTTCTGGTGTTATTTCAGTTTTCAATTACAACTTGTGTGTGTATGTGTCTGGTACACTACCATTTTGTAAATGGATGTATGCACTTATTGTTAATTGATTCCCCAAATAAACCCAAATGCTTGCATTGAAATAATGTATTATATTTCTTGCATGCCACTGAGCTGGATGCCTTCCAGTTTGGCATCTACTGCTGCTCTAGAGATGGACATTTTTCTCTCCCTCCCATTACCCCTGGAGTGAACAGAGATGATGTTATGTCAACTTTCTCTGCAGACCTCATATCATTGGTTGATGTCTCTGGAAAAAGGTGGCACAAGTTACTCCTCTAAGTGTGTATTTAGGCATCTAGGCAGACAGTTGCTTTTAAAAATACCCCAACAAAGCACTGAACTCTCAGCAACCCACACTGGCTGCAGTGAGGGTTTTCTTCCCTGAAGTTAGGCCATTATGAAGGGTATTTTTCAAAACCAGCCCCTGTTGGCCTGTATCTGCTCCTACCAAAACCACTGTCTGCTTGAGAGTTATAGCAGAAATGAGAATTAATCCACAATTCGTCCTTTAGCCAGTTTTTGCAATCCAACTTTTTTTTTTTCTCAGGCTTTAGCTAGAAAACACAGCTGAAGTCCCTGATGGTGGGACCGTGCACTTCAGCAGGTTTCAGCAGGTCATCTAGTCCTTTTTTATGCCAGAAAAGAAAGATAATCGCCTTTCAACTGTGATTCATCCCACATATTACAAACATCTATCCTAGGAGTAGATGAATCATTTCCTGGAGGTGCTTCTCTCTCTCTCTCTGCCTTCTCTCCATTCAGGAAACCTAGAAGAAAGCTTAAGAGAGACTATAAATTGTAGATAGCTAAAAGGGGGGAGATGAATCCCACTGTGCACCAAAAATCAATGACTGTTGATTCATTGAATTCTAACTTTCAAATGCTGTCAGCATTTCTGTTTTGACAGTTTGGAATTTTATACTTCTAACTACTTCCTGCCGTTCTTTAGGAATCTCATCCCCCTTAAAAAAAAAAAAAATACACTGGTCCATTGAGCTGGAATGATAATCTGTGATGGGAATTGGACAATCACAGGCAACTTAATGTTGTTTTAGACAGTGAGGGGTTTCATATTTGGCCTTCTGCTGCCAGAAAGAGTCAGGTTTTCCACAAGACAGAAGCACTTGTACCTGTTAGAGAGAGTCCAGAGGAGGCCACGGAGCTGCTGCCAGGGCTGGAGCCCCTCTGCTCTGGAGCCAGCCTGGCACAGCTGGGGCTGTTCAGCTGCACAAGAGAAGGCTCCAGGGAGAGCTGCGAGCCCCTGGCAGGGCCTGAAGGGGCTCCAGGAGAGCTGCAGAGGGACTGGGGACAAGGCCTGCAGGGACAGCACACAGGCAATGGCTCCCAGGGCCAGAGGGCAGGCACAGATGGGATCTTGGGCAGCAATTGCTGGCTGGGAGGGTGGGCAGGCCCTGGCACAGCTGTGGATGCCCCTGGATCTCTGGAAGTGTCCAAGGATGGGTTGGAGGGGGCTTGGAGCAACCTGGGATAGTGGAAGGTATCCACACCCATGGCAGGGGCTGGAACGAGATGATTTTTAAGGTATTTCCAGCCCAGATCTCTAAAGGAGGCTTCCCTTCTGCTACTCCTGATAGGATAACTTAAATGCAAGCCTACAGTTGGACAAAGCCCCTGGTAAAATATCTTCAAAGAAAAGGAAGCAGAAGCTGGTAAGGAAAGAGATCAAACCATCCAAGGCCCTGAGTGTCCAGGGCTCACCTGTGCTGAGAAACTCGAGCTGGCTCCCACCATGGGGTACATCTCACCATGGAGAGCCAGCAGCTGAGGTCCTGGAGCACAGCTGGGCCCTGGCCTGGGCTGAGCAGCCTGCTAATTACACTGGCCTTTCAGCAGGATTAATTATCACTGAGCTGATAAAGCACAAATGCTTTTGGCTGCTGTGCTGGCTTGTTTGGGACTTCTGAGTGGTGTTGTGTTATGTACTGCATTCAGGGCCACAGGCATGAAGGAAAATGTTCTGATGGTGATTGAATAATAATGTTGTTGATGTCAATGGCTAAAGAACTGGAAGGGAATATGAAAAGCACAAAGTAGCAGCTTGCTGAAAAGAAACTACTCATCTCTGTGGAATCCTTCCTGGTTTAGAAGCAGTGTTTTTAACCTTTAGGGTATAATAATGTCCCTAAGGAAGCTGAGAACCCCCAGAATGGTGTAAAAGCTGTTAATCCTTCATATCAAAGTACAGCACAACATCCAAAGATTATTGAGCCTTAATATAAAGGGCTACTCAGTATTACCTGGTTATCTACTGACAAAGTTGAAACCAGCATCTTGTCATCCTCTGACTGAGCATGGTAATGTTTTAGATTTGGAGACACATAAACAATAAAAACCAGAGGATCGTACAAGGAACTGACAAAGGAGGTAATTTATCTTACTCCAGTATTGATCATTCCTCAGCCACAAAATGCAATACAGAAATGTCAAGCATTCTGGTGTTGCTCAGTGTGACCAAGTTTTCTGATGTGATCATCTTGGGGGAGCAGGTGCCCTTCTCAATGATGCTTTCTCTAAAGGTGGGACAGCAGTGAAAGCCCAACCATCCATTACCCCCTAATCCTGTCTCCAAAAGAAATTTAGGAGACTCCATTCCCAAAAATTGCAGTCAGGGTTTTCACACATGACAAATGAAAGATAAAAAAATCTCTTCCTAATTCTCATGCATATATGTTAGTGACACTAATTATATCCCATTATAAGATTAACCTAATTTGAATTGTGCTCTTCCCTCTTCCCTTTCTTATTCAGTGGCTGACATGTTGAAACATAAAATTAATCAAAAAACAAGAAAAAACTAGAAAACCCTGTTGAGACTATTTTCACAGAGAGGGTGCTTTTGTGCTTAGGCGATTTGAGTTCCCTCTCATAGACCTGAAGGTGGGTGACTCCAGTATTTTCATCACAGCATCCTTAAAAGTTTTGAGTTGGAAGGGACTTTAAAAGTCATCCAGAACCAACCCCCTGCCACAGTCAGGGACACCTTCCCCTATCCTAGGTGGCTCCAAGCCCTGTCCAACTTGGCCTTGGACACTTGCAATGATCCAGGGGCAGCCACAGCTTCTCTGGGAACCCTGTGCCAGGGCTCCACCATCCTCACAAGGGATAATTCCTGCCCAGCATCCCATCTAACCCAGGCTTTTTTCAGTGTGAAGCCATTCCCCCTTGTCCTGCCACTCTCTGCCCATGGGAAAGCCATTCTCCCAGGGACTATTTCACAGAAATTTTGAGAGTTGCTGACCACATGGGTACAGTGGGGTGTAGTCAGCCATCCTGCCCCTCTTTCCTTGCTCCTGACTGCCATGAACTAGGCCAAACACACCAAAATATTCCCTGCCCTAAAGCCAGAGCATGTCCCAGCAGTGCTGCTTGTATGATGTATCCCCTGTCTGAGGAGGCTGGCATCTGGGGGACCTTAAAAAATCCCCCAGGATTTATTCTAATGTCCTAATCTGACATCAATATAAGTAACCTGGTGCAAAAAACCACTGATGCGGAGCTCTACTTAATTTATTAGTTGGCAGACATAAGCATTTGCTATATGCCAGTTGCAAGGGCATTTTTGCAGCCAGGCTTTTTGCATCCTTTTCCTTTTGAATACTTGTAAAGGTCATATTGGTCTTGGCTACTCATTTATTTCCTTTCTCTCATTGAATTTTTAACAATGACAGGCGTTCATCCAAAGCTCTGGGCTCCTCTACACTGCATTAAAATTCACAATGTCATTTGCTTTCAGTAAATATATTCAAATGAGCTGCCTTCAAAACCATAAATGACTCACCATACAATCAATCATAATTGCATGAATTTCTCCTCTACATGTTGTCCTTTAGTGCCCAGAAGAAACACATGATGTAACTGTTACCAGAAACTGGTTATGGAAAAGAAATTTGATGTGATCATTTTTATTCTCTAAGGAAAACTTGGTAAGTTAAATACAGGACCAGTTTTGGCTGGAAAATGAGACAGATACATGTAAATTTTATATTACCACTCAGACCTCTGAGTTCTTGTACTTAAGAAAACTTATCTTTCTAATCAATTATTAAGTTTCAAAATGGAACACATGCTTCTCTCTTACTTTCCCATAAACCTCCCTGACAATTTTAAACATGCATATTCACATGCAGAATGTCTGCTTGTTAAAACAGTACATGGTCAAAGCTTCCAGCCAGATAAAAATGATCAAGGCATCCTCTTACAGGATATAGAGTGTTATACCAGGGAAATAAGTGCCTGACTAAAAATTATCCAAAAGATTTTAAAATTTAATCTATTTTTTCTCACAATTCTAGGTGGTAAAAAAATACAAAAAAGAAAATATTAATAATTTAATTAATCCTTACAGATAACAGTGGAACTACTGCCTTCCCCTGTGCTCTTGATAAGACTGGGAACAGATTTATCACTAAATCACAGAGATAAGAGTTAGAAGAGATCTGTTAGGAAATCCGTTTCTCTTTCTAAGTGTAGAATTGTTCCCTCCAACATACTTTCTGAGGATCTATCTGGTCAAGCATTTAATGTCTCAAAACAGCAAGACTCCAGTCACTTCCCTTGAGAGATGGCTCTGTTACCTAGCAGATCTCAGTGTGAGGGACTGAGTTCCAAACTAAATTTTACTTTTCATGTTGCTAGAGAGTTACTCTGTCTCAGCAACGACTGCCTTAAACCCCGTGCCCTTTATCGTGTGATAAACCCATCCTGTGTTCTTACAGCTTTGAACCCAGAGTTCAGATCCTGGTTTACTTACTTTGCTGCTCGAATCCATGCCTCTTTCCCTCAAGGCTGATTTAAGTTACTGTCAGCATTATTTAACCTGCTGGTGCTTGACAGATATGTTCTATGGAATGGTTAAATTCCCAGCAGTCAACAGTGTTCCTCTACAGCAAAGCTTATGAGAAATAAGCAACAAATATTGTTAGAAGTGAAGAAATATGGGGAGATTGTATCTGTAGATCTCAGCTGTAGATATCCCTAAGGATAAAATAAACAAGTACAATGCATATCAGCTTCCCCCCCCTGCCTGTCTCATGCATTTCTTGTCTTCTTTGGGCCCCATCCAAAGACCTCTGAACTAAACAGAAAACTTCCACTGACTTCAATAAGATTTGGGTCAACCCCTTAAGGGCTGTGATTTTGTCTTCCCAAAGTGTGTGGCCATGATTCACTGGGATGCTTCAGCACACAGCTGCCTCCAGTTCTGGAGTTATCTCAGGGCTTTTGCTGAGGTTTTTCATACACTAAATAAGAATGTGCTTAACCAGGCTGTTGATTCTTCATATTTAATACTGAGTGGGCCCTGTGGAATGCCAAACATCATAATTTTAATATTATGTATTTTATCTATATCAGATGTATTGAAGATGCATTTTATATGGCAGTAATTCAAAACACAAAGCCAATTACTCTGCTGGTATCATCCTGTGTATTTACACTGCTCAAAAATGTGTCTTGTGGCTTTACAACAGCTTGCTAATACAAACTTCTTTCACTAACCTGTCTCAGAACATCAAACAAAAGCAAAAACAAATAAAAATGTAAACTTCATAGCCTGTGATATATGTGGATTATATCCAGTGAAAACATTTTTGATAGAACAATTTTATGTTTAAAATGAAGGCTGATTGAAGCTGGAATATTTTGTAGGAACACAACTATTTCAATGACATTTTTTATGGGAAAAATGTCTCAGCAAATTGCTTTGATTTTCTTATTTGTGTCACTAACGTAGAAATTATTTGTTTTGAGAAAAGAAAAAATGTGTTTTCGAATTTACCATAGTGTTTTGTCTTGACGTACAGCAATTACTGAATTCATCATGTAGTTTAATATAGTGTATTATATTCAATATTTCATTACAGTGCTTTTCAAAATTGCAACGAGGCATTTCTACTTTTCTGAAGCAGTACATCAATAATTCTACATGAGACTTTCTAAATTTCTGTTCCCTGAAAGTCTCTCTTTAATTTTTTTCCAATTTTTTACTCCAGTTCAATATACAAACATAATTTTAGCATGTTCACAGCCCTCACAAAAGCTTGAATTTCTGGGCACTTGTAGTACCAGCTCAATCATAGGTATTTGCAGATTGAAGCTTCTACAGATGAAGCCAACTGCAGTCAAATTTGTGCACACTAGGTCCAGATTCTCAGATACATCCTGTTGCAATCTGAACTAGTGCTTGTTCATGTATATCCTCATCACAGGTTCTGAAACTGCAATTTCAATCACAGAATCATAGAATGGTTTGGGCTGGAAGGGATCTTAAAAATCATCCAGTTCCATCCCCCTGCCATGGGCAGGGACACTTTCCACTCTTCCAGGTTGCTCCAAACCCCATCCTTGGGCACTTCCAGGGATCCAGGGGCAGCCACAGCTGTGCCAGGGCCTGCCCACCCTGCCAGCCAGCAATTGCTGCCCAAGATCCCATCTGTGCCTGCCCTCTGGCCCTGGGAGCCATTGCCTGTGTGCTGTCCCTGCAGGCCTTGTCCCCAGTCCCTCTGCAGCTCTCCTGGAGCCCCTTCAGGCCCTGCCAGGGGCTCGCAGCTCTCCCTGGAGCCTTCTCTTGTGCAGCTGAACAGCCCCAGCTGTGCCAGGCTGGCTCCATGGGAAAACTCACTGAGATAAACTTCTATGAAAACGAGATCAGTTTCAGAAAAAATATGCCAAGTCAGCAAGATTAAATTCTGCAATAGATATGGAAAATCATAGCTAGCTACAGGCCAAGGAGAATCCAGCTACCTGGAACTCCTGGCTGGAAAGCAGCTGCTCCCTCTCCTTCCCCACTTGCTCACCTCAGAGCGTGGTGTTGGGAGCACACTGGAAATCCTGCTCTGGGATTCCACGTTGTAGTGCATGGTAGTGAGCCACACATGGCCACATTTTGTTTATGACAGATGGCTCTTCCCAAAAATATGATGTGCAAGATTGTGCTGACTTGGACAGTTCTGCATAAACTGAGGGGGATTGACAGGGTGTAATATACATTTTCTGTTTACTAAAAGTCTAGAAGAGAATGGGCCAAGCCCAGCAAAGAACAGCCTGTTTCAAAGATATTGTGGCTGGAAAATGTTTCTCATAGAGATCATCTCTCTATAATAAGCTTCAATGTGATCCTGTATGGTGGGGGGAAAAAAAAGAACTATGCAGATTAGGAAAGGAGTCAATCACATGATTTTTATTTGTATGCTATCATGGAGATGTCTGTGAGAGGAAAAGAGAACTTCTGCTTGTCTCCATAGCTCTGCACAAAGCCAGCCTAGCTGGAAACAAGCTACCTCATGGCCTAGAAGCTGCTTGTGGGAACCATGTGGAATTCAAATGCAAGAATGAGGATTTCTCAGTGATGAACAGGCACCCTCAGAGAGGCTGTGTTGACAATTTGCAACAGTCAGCTGGGAATTGGAGCAAACAAAGCACACATGCAGCCTTGCTGGAGTGGCAGCTTGGGAGGGCCAAGCTGAAATTCCCAGCTGGGACTCTGTAGCTCACACGTGGGACTTGCTCTACCTTTGTTGGTCTTTTTCCTGCTCTTTGTTGGATGCATGCTGAGTGGAGAATGCATGCATAATATGGGGTTAACCAAAAAACCTTTCCTAAATCCTAAGGATTATAATTCATCATGAGGTATTGGGGCTGTTCTGATGTCCCTCAACAGTAGAGATTAGTGTAGGTCTGGTGGGGTTAATGCAGCAGAACTGATTTGTGCCAGCTGAAGATCAACTCCCATTTTAAATGTTTTACTGGAAAAGGCAAAATTAATTGTTTTGCTCCAGATTTTTCCAGATGTTGGAGACTGGAACCTGCTACTGAAACAGGATCTCTCATCCCCTTTAGCTTTTCAGATTACACAGCAGACAGACAGACAGACAGAGCATAGAGGGCATTTTTGTTTCAACTTCTATTTTTGTCACTTCCTCTGAACTGTGTAAAACCTCCCATGACTAAAATGTCCTTTTTTTGCATGGGGGAATTGTGTCTTTTGGGATGATATAACTGAGTTGCGTGGGAAGCATTTTTTTTTCCTAGGCTAAGAAACTGATATTAAAAAAAAAAAAAAAAAAGTTACATTCCAAACTGAGATCTTTGGGAAAGTTCGTGGGAAATAGGAGAGATCTATCCTCAAAACAGCCGATTAATTCACTCTTAGGTTAAAATGTGGGACTTCTCAGCATTTCAAAGCCCATGGTTTTAGGTACTTGGAAGGAGCCTCCATTTCTGTAGCTGTCACATTGATTGGAAGTCCTTCAGAGAAAAGAATTTAAACCATATGTGCTTCTCTGAACAATTTAATTTCTATCAAAGCTAACGTTTGTTGATGACAAAACATTTTGCTCCAAAAATTCCTCTGATGATAAGAATTCACTAAGTAAAGTTTACATAACCTTTTTGGAGACCTTGACAGAAAAACCATGTCTTGAAAGCAGCTGAAATCTGACTGCTTGAAGATGACTGTGCCTTCCCTCTGCAATTAGTACAGCTGAGTTCTGCACAGACAGACACTTCCAAAGTTCCTCACTGGCCTCACCAGGTTTTTCTCTCAGACTGTATAATCCCATGATTACATGGTGATGTTGATTCAATGTGACATGGTGTGTCAGTGGAGTTTCTAACCACTTATTTTGTACCACTGAAGGGAAAACACAGCGGCCTGGAATGCTTAAACTGAAGCAGAATTAAGAAAAAGAAGGAAATCTGATAATCATTATTGAAGTCTACTTGCAGGTAACTGGCAGCTTTTCCTGAAAGTTTCAGCTGGTGATATTGTTCACAAAATGCTTGGCAGCCTGCCAGTCCACTCAACTGATATCTCTGCCAGGGTGTTCCATAGCTACCTGTATTTAGCAATAATTCAGGAGGATGCTTGACTGGTTGACAAAAGCTCCCCCCTGTATCAACCTTGTGTATGGTCACACAGATGAAACCCTCGAGGTGGTTATTACATAACCTTGGACATCCCCTCAGCTGCCCTGCTGGCTTTTTCATGCTGTTCTCAGAAGTGATGGCTTTTCTGATCATGAGTGCCAAGGGTGGGCACAGTGGTCTTGCAGGCAATAATTAGGTCATGGCTTGTCAAAAAGGCATTGTGTCCCTGCAGCCTGAAATTGTGAAACTTTGCTGAAGATTTTACCCGGCAATCAAGAAAATACATTTTTCTCCTTTTCTTTGAAAGGGAATGAAGTTTAGCTGGAATCCTATTAGGAGAATTAAAAAAAACAAAAAAAACACTTCAGATAACATTACCAATAAAGCTTCCTCCCTAGTTTTTTCTGAGAGAAAGGTTAAATCAGTGTAAGGCATAACAAAAGATCAGGGGAGATATTGAATGTTGACAACATTGTTGAACGACAGATGAACATCTCTGAACACTCTCTGGTCACAGAGGGAGTGCTGAATCCAGCATGAAGAATGGCTTTTGAGAAATGTCAGCTGGCAAGAACACAGTGTGGTGTATGAGGCAGCACTGAAAAAAAGAGGAAAAAAACCAACTGAGATGGGATACCAGAACCAGTTTGGAAAATTTGCTGTAATAACTACCTAAAAATTGTAAACAGACTTGATTTTAAACTCCTTTGCAAATAATATAAGCCTGGACTTGTCAAATTGCATGTTTTTCCTCCAGATCATGTGAGGTTTTTTTGTGAGCAGACCTCAGTGTTTCTCAAGAAGCAGTGGTGATATGGTACCTTGGCTTTGCCCCATGAGGGTATATGGAAGAGCTGGCTTTTCCCTGAGGTGAAAGAATTCCTGATGAATGAGTATTTTAGAATTTGAAGTTATTGTCTCTTTGCAAAAGCCAATGGAAGTTGAGCATCTCCAGCTTTTAAACCATAATTGTTATTATTTGCCTATTTCCTAAAAGTGCTTCAGTTCAAACAGATCTAGCAAGATAACACATAATAATTAGTGTTTAGACCTAGCAGTTGTGAACTATCTTGTGTGATCAAGAAGCCTATATTTCTGAGGTCATTTAAATAAGTGGCAATAAAATCTCATCTTCAAACTTATCTAAACTTCTTAAAAAAATTCAAAACAAAATTACTGTATGAGGAAATGACATCCTGATTTAGAACGCTTGAGATGTAGCAGTCTGAGCTGTGATTTTTAGAAGTGTTAACTGTGCATGATTTTCAGATGAAATCAAGAGGAACAGGAGGGTGTTGTTTAGCCACAGTTTCACACCTTCATCTCTGGTGAATGCTCATTTTGCTGGTCTAGTCTACACTGGTCTTAAAAGACAGCTGCTGCTCTCTGACAACTCTTTGGAGTGTAAAGTGATGCTCGTTTTAGTCTTCACCTTGCACTGGTCAGAGAAATCAAACACCTTCAAGCTATAATGGCCTGGGAGCACCCTGAAGGTGAGCTGTGCTCAAAATGCCAGTGGCAGTGCCCTTTTGCTGACACTTAAAACATCTCTCCACTTACAAAGAGTTCCAGAGTACCCTGAATTGGATGGGAACTCCAATGACCATTAATGTCCAGCCCCTGGGCCTGCACAGACACCCAACAATCCCACCCTGTGCATCCCTGGCAGTGCTGTCCAAAGGCTCCTGGAGCTCTGGCAGAGTTCAGCTCCTGCCCTGCACAGACACCCCAACAATCACACCCTGTGCATCCCTAGCAGTGCTGTCCAAAGGCTCCTGGAGCTCTGGCAGAGCCCAGCTCCTGCCCTGCACAGACACCCCAACAATCCCACCCTGTCCATCCCTGGAGCGCTGTCCAAAGGCTCCTGGAGCTCTGGCAGAGCCTCGGGGCTGTGCCCATTCCCTGGGGAGCCTGGGCAGTGCCCAGCACCCTCTGGGGGAAGAAAATTTCCATGATATCCAGACTAACCCCCCTGATACAGCTCCAGCCATTCCCTTGGGTCCTGTCACTGGTCACTGTGGGAAATGCAAGCACAGAGAGCTCCCAAGGCCTTGAGCATACAAGCTCAGAGATAGAGATGGAGACAGTGTTTGACCTAAGGCCTTGAAGAAGGCTTGGAGCTTTAGAACAGAATAGTGAAACAGACACGAAATAAGAATAAAGATTTGTAGTTTAAGCAGAAAAATGTTTTAAGCAAGTAGATATAGGCCTCATATAAGTGAACAAATACGTTAAGCAAGATAGTAGAAGATTCTAGATTTTAACAGTAGAACTGGTTATAGAGTTGATAAAAAGTAGAAGATAGAGCAATAAGTTTCTGTAGAGTTATATGATTGGATAGAAAAAGACATATTGCAGTAAATCATGTAAAACCTAGCAATTAGCAATTGGTTATGAAGATGCCAACGAGCTTTGTGGAAGTAGCTGATTGGATAAGAAATTTGTAAAAGACATTGTAACTAGAATTATAACAGCTTCTGAGGTAAGGCTTCTGATGTGATGGTTTTGGATGTAACAACCTTATAGTCTCACTCTTCCATGAGACTGATTTTGCAATAAACCATCTTTTAAATGCCTCCTCAGTCAGCCCTGTCTTTTTGTATCCCAAACAGGTCATGAGAGAGAGCACAGCACAGGCTCAGTGCATAGGTTTGGGTGAGTTACCCTATCTGAGGTGAGTCAAAGGTGATCATCTGCTGCAGTCATTCACAACATATCCTTGTACCCAAGGCGTAGGCAGCTCTGTAGCTCCCAACTCCCTTTATTGACAGTACATGTAACGCTTGTAAAGCAGAATTCAACTGACCTGCTTTAGGTGCCTTCTGCAGATCAGATGAATCATGCCCCAAAAAGTGCTACTTCTAGAGAGCAAGCTGAGATATATCTAAAGTGGGGCAGAATGAGTCCATTCTAGCAGGGTTTAAGGTATGATACTGTGAGTCTGAGCCCATGCTACCCCTGGCCATGTGATAGTTAGATAAAAATAATGAAATACTAGAGCAATGGTCAAAGGCAAAGCAAACAGGATCAGTCTTGGCTCAGGTATTAACATAGCTATGCAACCTGTGTGACCATCTGACTCCTTCCAAACAGCTCAAAATTCAGCCAAGAGCTGTGAAGGCTTCATCACCAAACTAGTGAAGGCTTTGACATCTGAAGATGCTGTGGAGAAGGACAGTCTTTGTAGGCCACCACACTGCTAATCCACAAAATCTGGTGAACTGCTGCCTTGACATACTATTAGTATGTTTTATTAACTTGTCATGGAACATTATTAGTTTAACTGTAAGAGTTAGAGATAGATAAACACATGTAGTAAAATTTGGATTTTGTCCTTCAGCTGCTGCAACATCGCTGCCTTAAGCCTTAAGAAGACTGTGAGAAGCAGGGCCCCTGCATATCTAAATGTGAGTTTTCTTTTCCCAGAAAATTAATGTCATTTACCTTGGATTAACTTGGAAAGAAGCAGGACAGTGTTTATTGGGAAGGCACGTTAATACCTTCACAAATAGTGACCTCTTGCAAATCGTGGATGCCGTCACATATACAAATCCAGTTAAAAAGATAAACAAAGACAGAGAAAGCATCCATTTGTCAAGAATGCATTCCTAAAGAGATGAGGAACCACAGCTGAAGGGGAGCTCTAGGTCTGTTTTAACTCTGCTTTTTTTATTTTCCTGGAGCTGGCATGTGGCACAGATTCATCTTTATCTTCATGTCCCTGTAAATGTCTTTTTTTCAGATCAGTTGTGATTATTTTTATTTTTTTTAATTACAATTGTATGTCACCACATCCAAATGTAACTCTGATTTTTTTTTTCATAACAAAAGGCAGTGTTAGAAGGAAAATTGAGGAGATTAAAAAAAAAATAAACCAAACATATAAAGAAGTTGGTCAGACAATTGTAGTGTCTTGAACCTAAAAGGGAAATACACATCCAGCAAGTGATGTTTCTCTGCTGCTGAAAGTCTTTTTCAGCAGCGTAATAATTTCATCTTGTTTCAGCCACAGACTGAAGAAGTGCATGCTCTAGTTACCTCAGAAAGTATTTTTCCTGGGAACATTTTAATAAGGACTGCAGTACATTTAACCTGTCTTGCCTCACTTGAACTTTGAACCACTGCATGCTGTGGAGCTGTCAGTGAAAAGCCTGTCCCAAATGGGCAAAAGCTTTTCACTCCTCCCTCTTCTGTCTCTCAGAATGGATCTGAAATAAGATGTCTCCAGGTCAACACCTGCAGGTCCCTGGGGAAGGAAAATCACCACACTCAGACCACTCCTGAGCAGACTGCTGGGAGGAGGGGGACCAGGAGCAGATGCTGATCCTGTTCTGTGAGTTTGGTTTTTTGTTTTGTGATTTTCTGGGAGTCCTGTCTGAAAATAGAGGTCAGCTCAAACAGCATCTTTGGGGGATCTCTCTCCTTTGTTAGAGTGTTTTGTAAAGCATAACTTTGTTTATTGCTCTTCTACTTCAGTTTGTGTTTATTGCTTTTCCAGCCAAACTGAAGAATTAGTTCTTTGCCCAGCCCAAGTGCTATCCATAGAATGAAGGAGCAGAAGAGAAATGAAAAGGGGAATTAAAGAGTGAGAAAAAATTTTACTCTTAGAGAAGAAGTTTCCATGGAGAGTCTCATGGTGTGTCTCTATCCTGACGGGTACAAACAGACTGAAGCTCCCTTTCATGAGCAGCCCCAGACTCGAAATATGTTTTAATTCAGAGAAGTACAACATTTTGCTTGGGTCTGGAGGACCATTGGGTCATATTAGGCCATAGCTAATCCTGAGCCATCAAACCTGTTGTAAATGCATCTGAAAATCCAATCAAATGAGGAGCATGACTTAGGATCTTGGCTGAGAATCTTAGCCTTCCTGCCTCAGGTGCAGGGGTCCCAGTCCTATGTGTGCACGAGGGCAAGCTATCCCTCTGTGCCTTTTTTGCCTTCTTGTTGCAGAGTGGGACTGCTACAGATTCATCTGTAATCATGGTGAAATCACATCTATTCCTATCCACTGAGTTTTCCCCTAAAATCTGCGGAGACAGATCTTAGGGATAAATGAAGCTTTATTTCTGCAAGGAGCAGACGTTTGAAGCTGATTATTTTCCTACACCTTGAGCATCATCTTCACAGAAAAACATATTCCAGGTAAATTTTAACCAAACTGCACTCTGAAATGCTGTCTTTTTGAGCACAGCTCATAAATATTACACTGGAAATGGGAGATTTGACACTTGAGACAGGGTCTTTATTTGACATTGCCATGTTTTGGTGGATGCTTGGCCTGTTGGAAAGAACAGAGCCCACGGTCTTGTTAGGATCTTGATTAACAACCAGCTTTAATGCATGACCAGGCTGCCATGTACCATGGCAATCATTCCATGCCTCTCTACTGACTACATGACCCCAGCAATAAAAGCACTGCTAAGTGCCGAGAGCAGCTAAAATAAAAATAACCCAGAAATGTAGGAGCTGAGAGAGTGGCATGGAATTTTTCCCACTGTTTTGCTAATGAATCTTCACCAACCTACTTGCCAGAATTTTTTGAGCAGGTTTGAAACCTGCTGACTAAGAATCTGAATTGTGGCAAGGCCTAAAAACCATGCTGGAGCTGGAAAATCAGAGTGAATATAATCTCTTCAAGTTTTAGGTTGCTTTCTTTTTTTTATTTTTTGTTGTGTCCTTGGACATGTGACTTTATGCAGTGAAAATAAGTTACTCGGCTACCAGAAGACTGGTTTGAAGCAAACCAGAAATACATCAGTGTGTGGAGCAGAGGTTGGTGTTTGCCCTGGGCTGCACTTTACAAACTCACGGTCAGTGTCATGGAGCCAGGACTCACTCCTGATCACAGAATATCCCCAGCTGGAAGGGATTCTCCAGGACTATTGAGTCCAACCACTGGCACAGGACCACCCTCGAGGATCCCACCACGTGCCTGAGTGTGTTGTACAAATGTTTCTTCAACTCAGCCAGGCTTGGTGCCATGACCATTCCCTGGGAACCTGTTCAATGCCCAGCCACTCTCTTGGGGAAGGACCCTTTCCCAATATCCAACCTAAACCTCCCCTGACACAACTTTGGCTGTTCCCTCCCGATCCTGGTCAAAGAGAGCAGAAATCAGTGCCTGCCCCTCTGATGTCCCTTGAGAAGAAGTTGCAGACCCCAGTGAGATCTGAGCTCAGTCTTTTGTCCCAACTGAACAAGCCAAGTGACCTCAGACACTCCTTGTATGCAAAGGAGTAGACAAGAGTAACCAAAACCCCACCTTAAATAATTTTTCCTGTCAATAGTACACATCCTTTGTGTACAAAATTTCTTGCCCTGGCTTCAGGTCTCTGCTTTCTATTTGGGACCATCATAGTCCTGTTGGTTTTCAATGCAGTTCAGATAAAGTGCATGTTGACCCAGGCTTAACTTTGTAATGACACATATAAACTCCTCTGATGCAGAAAATGCCCAGGAAACCTTTAATGACTGACAGCTTAGTAGTCTGGGCTTTCTGCTGTGCTGAGACATGGTCTCTCCTGTGGCATAAGTGTGGGCATGGGCTCAGCACTGAGTCAGATGGAAGGGATCCAGCAGCTGAATCACCAGTGCCAGCATCTGACATCTACCTACCTGCTGAGTTTATCCAGGCTTAGCTTGGGAGGTCTGCTGGGCACAAACCCCATCACAGCAGATGTGTTGGACCACTCCTGAAGCTCCTCCCCTCACCCCCAGGAAAATAACTTTCAAGATTAAAATATTGTAATAATGCTGAAACCCTCAATATGCTCCAGGAATGGTAGTTTCCTTTCCAGTTCTCATGCACAGCTGAGAAAGGAGCCCTTTGAGCTTTTGTTTGTGTGTTAGAACAGGATGGACTGTTATATTCTTCTCTGGAGACACTTTCACTTAGAGTTACAGATTGTGGAGAGATACTGCACTGCAGACTGACTGTGAAAGCTTATTTTCCTTATCCCACAGCAATAAATGCATTCCATAAATTGCAATTAAAGATGCAATTGGGGGCTCTAGCTAAATGAGTGTCAGTCCTCCAAACATGTAGGCTTTTACTTTAAGAAAGGGCACAGGTGTTCTGTATTTTGGCAGTGCTTGTAAGCCTCCCTGTGCCAAGATGGACCCACTGAAGCTGGAGAGGTGCTGCCTTCAACAAAGCTGTAATGGCTTAGCATAGCAAACTATCTTATACTTTGTAAGAGCTCTGCTCAATATCCATTAAATCAGGCTTGAGAGACAGGGGTAGTGTTAGTTACCAGCAGTTAACACAGACATAAATTATGTTTGTATTGGGGTGAAAATTTAAAATTGAAATTGTGCTGATAAGTTGCAATATGCAGCTTATATTTGCAGGGTTCATAGTTGGATTGGTTTAAGAAATAAAGGGAATTTTTCTGTTCCACGTTTCAGAATGATTGTGGGGAAGGGAGTCTAAGGACAGTCTGCCTTTCACTCCTCATTTAACATTGTCTGATGCAGCTCATGTTGTCTTGATTATGTGACAGCAAAAGCCCCACATGACTTCCCAAATCCTTGTTAAATTGGCAGTGTCTCAGTCCTATAACTCTCCTTGTCCAGCCAAAAAAAACCGAACACAAACCATTTTCAAAACTTCAGTGTCACCAGTTCAACCAAGGTTTCTGGGTTTGCTGAGTCTGAAATGACAGTTCTGTCCTGCAACCCTAGGCATTCATTTCAATAAATGCTATCAGATTGGCACTGAAAAGTTGAAAGTTGATAGGGAAAGGACAGATACATTGCTTTAGAATATCTAAATATTATGCAGAGTTTTCTTGTTTTGAATGGTGATATCAGGAAATGTTTCTGTTTCAGAGTCTACATGGAAAAAAATGTCTAAAAATGTAGAGAAAATCTCATAAAAAATTCTGCTTCCACATTAAAAGCTGCATCTATTTTCCATCTAAGCTGTTTCTGAAGGATACAAGAAGAGACAGATGATGTAAGGAAAGAGGAGCTTGTTTTAAAAAGTGACATCCACTAATGCACATGTGTGTTTGTGTGTTATTAGTGTTGAAAATAACTTTTACTCCTGAGATGTAAATTCATTTATAAAAAATGAAGACAGACAAGCAGATCCATATATATCCAAACCAGATCACTTTTTTTTCAATTAAAAAAAAAAAAAATCAACACTTTTATGGAACATAAAGCTCTGGACTTCCAGTTTTCCCTCATTTTGCCAAACTCAAGCCCATCTTGTTGCTGTGCCCAGTGTGAACAAAGGCAGGGATTTGCTGGTTACACACAGGCTCAATCCATCCAGGATCCACAACCAAACTCTTTTCTCTACCAGAATGCTTTCTCAGATAATATATATATTTTTTTTTTCTTGGAGCTGTTTTGACTGGTGCTCAACTAGGCAGAAATATCACCTTGGATTTGAAAAGTACCTCACCTGTTTGAGCTCATAATCCTGTGTGTGTCCTGTGCCAGTTCTGTAACTGAGCTGGCTCCTGGGGGGTGTGGGCTGTGCTGCTCTGGTGGGGCTGTGTGTGCTCTCTGCAGGTGAGGACCTGACTCCTTCCAACAGCTGCTGCCATTATGTACTCAAATAACATCACAGCCTTTACATTGCTTTGTTTGCACATTTTTTGCTATTAAAGTATAAAAACCCCCCACCCAGCTGTGCTTGTCTTTTTTTTTTTTTTAATGTTTCCTTTCCTTTGGTTCTCTCCTCAAAGTTTTTGCCACCTCTTCTTGTTTTTCTTTTTCTTTTTTTCTGTTTCATTGGTCTATGTGGAGAAATTCTGCTTTCTTTTGTCATTTTCTTTCTCTCTTCAGTCTTTTTCTTCTTTCCCTCCCTTTTTCTGCTCACTGTCCTGTGAACCTCCACAGGTCTATCAACACCAGTGATGAAAAGGATGCTCCATGGGAAAAAAGTCATGAAGAACCTGATATGCAGCAAGGGATCTTGGTGAATGCAACTTGCTGGTCAATATCTAGCTCAATATCTAACTGCCAGGTGAACTTGTTGCAAAAAGTTTTCCTATTCCACCTACAGGATTCTCCTCCTCCTGGCAGGAGGATGCTCACTGCTGCTTGGCTTGTAATACAGGTGTACAATATTTGATTTATGGGGAAAAGCACCCAAGAAAGCCCATGAGGGGTGCCATGGACATGAGGATAGTCCAAGGCTGGTTTGGTTTGGTTTGGTTTGGTTTGGTTTGGTTTGGTTTGGTTTGGTTTGGTTTGGTTTGGTTTGGTTTGGTTTGGTTTGGTTTGGTTTGGTTTGGGGATTTTGTATGTGTGCGTTCAGAGCCAGAATCATTGCCTCAGGCTGGGTGAAGCCAGTTCATGAAGTGAGACTGGGGTTGAGACTTGGGGTGAGACTGTGGTTTATGTCTTTCTTCCACAGTCCACTTTCACCAGTTGTAACTGAATGAAAGTCTTTTCCAAACAAAAGCTGTTTACAGGCCCTGAGCTACCTGCAAAGCTTGGCAGCTGGGTTGAGGAGGAAGGTAAGAAGACAGAGCAGTTGCTTTTGATGATTTTCTTCCAGTGCTTCTCAAGTGGATACATTTAAAAAAAATGTCTCCTTCTTGGTCCACTGGTCACAGTTCCCAGTGGATGTATGGAAGTGGGCAGGGTCTTTTCGGGCTGCATCCTGTCACTGTTCCCATAGCAGAGGGTTTATGGAACAGTACTGAGCACTCAGAGGAAAACAAACTGTTCTTTTGCAGAAAGCCTAAAGATGGGACAGGAGTGCCTACAGAACCATGGAATCACTGAATGGTTTGAGTTGGAAGGGACCTTAAAGATTATCTGGTTCCACACCCCTGCCATGGGCAGGGACACCTTCCACTGTCCCAGGCTGCTCCAATCCCTGTCCAGCCTGGCCTGGGACACTGCCAGGGATCCAGGGGCAGCCACAGCTGCTCTGGGCACCCTGTGCCAGGGCCTGCCCACCCTCACAATCAAGAATTTAGTCCTACAATCTCATCCTACTCTGCCCTCTGTCAGTGTGAAGCCATTCCCCCAGTATAAAATACACGGAAGCTGTGCTTTCTGTATCTCCTTTCAGGAACCTGAATAGACTGACAATCTAATGAAGGTTGCACTTTTAAGACCCACAGATTTTTGTGTGTGTGTTTTGGTTACCTTTACTAAGTCACATGTCTTCCAGAGACTGGAAAACATCAGCTACAGGCAGAAAGCCTTTCTGAAGGATCAGCAAAGTTCAAAGTAGCAAAATGGATGCTTCCTCAAACCCAAAGGTTTTGTTTAGAACATGTCATTGTTAAAAAACATAAACAGGGAGCCCTCACAGGTTTGAAAGAGATGTCTGCATTATTGTAAAGTAGGATGGTACCCTGAGTGAGACTAATGGGATTCAGTTGGAAACCTCAGGCACTCACCCAGTATTTTGGGCAAAAGCTGAGCTTGCTCTCTGCTGTGCTACTGCTGCTCAAACGGGCTGGTTTGAAGCAGTGGATGCATTCCATGAGCTGCAATTACAGCTCCTTTGCTCTGTGGTCATGCCCAGAGTCACCTGTGCTGTTTTCAGGGCTGCCCCTTCTGTGATGTGCTGGTTAGGGTGGGGTGCTGCAGTCATAGACTCACCGGGGTGCTCCAGCTTTGGGCATCACAGCACCAGGTCAGAACTGACATATTCCAAACATTCCTCTTGCCCAATGTCAAGTCCCTCTACTGAGCAAGGTTTTTTAAGGGCAAAATTCAAACACAGGAAAATATTTTAGGAGAGAAGTGGGGCATGTACACTGTAGAAAGAGGAAAGAAAAAGACTGAGAACACATTGAAAAATTAACTGCCTCAAAAGGTGAACCCTGTTTTAAGGTACCCTAATATTTCCAAAATTTCAGCATAAGAAAATTGAAGCAGAGTACAGTTGGCATGAAAGAAGCAGTGTTGATACTATTTTAGAACATGACTTTGTGCATGCAATAGCCTCCAGCATGACACAAAGGGCACAAAAAATGGAAAAGTAAAATAAATATTAGATGAGAAATTTATGACTCAGATGATTAATGAGGGGTGACAAAAGCATCTTTCTTTTTAAAGATGTACTAAGACAGCAACCAAATGTTATTATTGGAGCTAACTGGGACAGTGGGTAGAACTGGGAGATAACTTTCTCCACTGTGTTGTGCCTTCTGAGTAGCTGAGCAGAGATTTTCAATAGACAGTGCTGTCGCCCCAACACCTTCCCCAGACAATAAATAACCTTCAGACCCACAGCCCTGGTAATGGAGCCAGATGCCAGAGTCACTGGGTGAAGTGTGTGGTCTGCACTGTGAAGTGGGTCAGACTATTGGTCTCCTCTGACCTTAAAACTCATAAATCATAGCCAGAAATGAGCACTTCCCATGTAAACCACAGTCCAGAACCATGGGAATTGTAGGATCATAGAATCCCAGAATGGTTTGGGCTGGAAAGGACATTCCAGATCATCCATTTCCGACCTTATCCTATGACTAGGGATGCTTTCTGCTATCCCAGATTGCTCCAAGCCCTGTCCAACCTGGCCTTAGACACTTCCAGGGATGGGGCAGTCACAGCTTCCCTGGGCCTCAGCACCCTCACAGCCAGGAACTAATATCTAACATAAATCTACACTCCTTCAACTTAATGCCACTCTTCTTTGTCTTGTTACTCCAGGCCCTTGTCCAAAGTCCCTCTCCAGCTCTCCAGGAGCCCCTTTAGGCACTGGAAGGAGCTCTAAGTTCTCTTCAGATCCTTCTCTTTTCTTGGTGAACATCCTCAGCTCTCCAAGCCTGGCTACAGATCAGATGAGATCCAGTCTTTGGAGCATCAAAGACAAAGACAGTTATGAGCCAAAATACACCTGGAAGGCTGTACAGGAACTCAAGCTGTCTCCTTTCAAAACTTTTTGGCACAAGGCTTTAGCATGCAGCCTGCCCAGGGGCTGGAGTTCACAACCCAGGAGCTCCTGGTGCTCTCTCAGTGCAGATCCAGCTCCTCCTGTCACAGAGCAGAGGGCCCTAGAGCCTGGGAAAAGGAGAGGTGCTCCAAGTAGGATTTTTAAGGGCCCAGATCCAGAATTGTGATGCTGATTCAGCTGTTATTTAGCCCCACAGGCAGTTATGTTTCAAGGGCACCTCAGGTTTTTATGGTTAATTTTTCCAGATGCCTGAACCGTTTTCTCGCTCCCAATAAATTTCCAGAAATCAACAATGACTTTGGTTTTTCTCCCTTGAGAGGCATGAGCCAATGGGTTTTCTCAAATTACCTCCAAGGCTGGTTTATTTTGACTTCTGCCATTTTTTTACCACACCAGAAGGGAGACCCTTCATTCAAACAACAGAACTCATGCACAAAGGGGATATCCATACCCACCCTCTTCCCTCCACGAGGGTGTCAAATCCCTGCTTCTGGCCTCTCAGGAAAATGCTGTAACCACTAGTCTGTAAAGTGGTGTAGGAAAGAATTCAAGATTCATGGTCAGACCGAGTGAGGTTGGTTCAATTTGCTTCCAGCAGTGTAAGAGAGGAGCTGGATCTGCTATCAAGGGTAGAAGAAATTGGAATTTTAAAAGAAAACCACTAAAAATGGCCAAGCAGAAGTGGAAGATTTAGGTAGATATTGTGTTACTGTTCATACAAACAGTTTAGTCAATGTTGGAAAGCAACAGGTTAGTGTTGGATCTCATCTCTATTCAAATCACAGTGAGTGGTATTTTGTCTTCTAAAATAGATTTTAGTTTTTAAAACCATAGAAAACCACAAAAAGACACCAAATCAAAGACCCCGTTTAAAGTAAGCATCATTAAAATCCAATATTTGCTGTTTAAATTTGTCTGTGAGAGTAAGCTGATATCTAGCTTTTTTGCTCTAAATATAGTATTTCTTTTCCTGTTGAAGTCAAAAGATGGCTTTTTTGTTTGAATAACCATTTATTTGTACAATAAACCAAATCACGATGCCAGCATGAGCATCTCTCAAAATTCTTTTTTAATGAATGGCTGCTGTTTTCATAATTCTTTCCCCCAGCCCTGACCAGATCCCAGAAACTCCCCCAGAAGTCAATGGGAACTTTTTTTTTAATATTCAAGGTCTTGAATCAAATGTCTCAGGGGAAAATTAAGAATAAAAAAAGAAAAAAGAAAAAAGAAAAAAGGAAAAAAAAAACACAACAGTGTCTGGATGAACGGAAGTATTTAAAAAGTGTTTTTTCTTCTGGATTTGTGCCCTGTTTTCCTTTGACCTCTTTGGAATGACCTCAGATTTCTGAACTCTTTCTCTCCCAGGTGCAGCCAAGGGGTGAATCTTCATGTACATCCCCAATTCCTGTCCTTGTGGGCACTCTGATCCTTCCCCTGAGTCTCAGTTAGCAAGAAGCAGCACTTGTGGCTCTCAGAAATTCATGTTGATCAGTGACCAGTAATTTCATGGAGAAAGGCCAGGTCATGGTTAAAACTGAGCAGACAAGCTTCTGCTTTTCATGAAAAACTCTGGAATTTAATATCTTTGAGGCCTCTGCCCATCTGTTGAAGTTGATCTGTGGGTTTACAGGTTATTGAAAGAGAATGTCAGGTAGCTGGACAAGCACAAAGTATGATCACACAAGTCCTGTTTCCTTGGCTAAACACCATCATGGATAACTTTTGAAAAAAGCAAATTCAATGTACCTGGATTAATCTTATCTCTAGCAGTGATTTAGAAGCAATATACAGAATAACACGCAGGGAAAGTTCTGTGCTGGTGATGCACATCTAGAAACTTTTCCAGCATTACTAACTTCTGAATTTCTGATTTTGATAGCATCCTCCTCCACACAGCAGCAAATTCAAGCCAGCTAAAGAGATAAGCAGCTTATCTATTATAAAGTTATTTTTCTTTCCTCTTTCCTGCAGGTACTTCATCAGTTCAAAAGCTCAAGGCAAAAGGACATTCCTGGGAGGGATTCACCAAGTGGGGGGAGGAAAGAGCAAAATGCAAACACTGCTGATCCTCAGTGAATTGAAGCTTCCCCAAAAGGCTGTCACAAAGAAGGACACACACATCCAGCTTTGCTTCTTGGGATTTTTCTTCCTTATGCATCACACACTAATTATCTCACCAGTCTGCCTGCAACATTTGATTTGGCATTTTTCCTGCTCCTTGCTTGTAAATTTACATCAGAGAAGAGATAGAGTGAAATTATTAATGAAAATGTATCCACAGGTGCCTTTCCAAAGGAAGGGAGCAGGACTATGTGTGAATCAGATCCTGCTTTCAGATTTCCTTTTAACACATTTCCATTTGGTTCTGAACCCCACTAATTTGCATAGGCAAGAGGATAAAAGCAGCAGCAAACATCTCAGCTGGTTCTGAATTTCCCCCCACAGACTGAATTATATATCTGCTGTTCCTTTCTCTGTGTGGTTCTCTGAGGAAACAGCACGCTGTTCGCTCGCTGCTCTTGGTTCCTCATAGTGGCATCCCAAAAAGAGGATTCCCCAATGAACCAAGACACAGCAGGTGGGATTTCTTTGAGAAAAACTCTCTAGTGCTGAGCTGTTGTAGAGAAGAGGGACTTAATCAGGGGTAGAGGAATGAGATGAATTAGTGGTGAGCACAGTGGAGCTGGGTTAAAGTTCGGACTCTACAATATTAGAGTCCTGTTCTTAATGACACAGCCTTAATGACTCTGTGATTCTGTGAATTGTGGCCCTACACTATTTGATGTTTGGGCTGATTTTTGTGTGGTGAAGCCCATCTCCCATCACAACCACTGCGTGCTGGAGCAATGAGGAGAAGCCAAGAGGAGACATAACAATGTCACCAACAGCTGAGAGGAAACAAAGGAGTTATCACAGAATACCCCAAGTTGGAAGGGAGCCACAAGGATCATCATCCCTGCACAAACACCCCAAAAAACCCACCCTGTGCCTGAGAGCGTTGTCCAAATGTTCCTGAAACTCTGGCAGCCTTGGGACTGTGATTATTACCTGGGGAGCCTGGGCAGTGCCAGCACCCTCAGGGTGAGGAACCTTTTCCTGATATCCAACCTAAAGGATTTCCCCCTTGGTTTGTATGTAGGTGCCTGTCTTATCCTGCAACTAAGCAAATTAGTTATTCCATAAATGGGAGATACCCTACAGCAGTAAGATGGGTGTAGAAGGTGGGTGTGATCAGAGGAGGATGCATGAGAAGATCAGCTCAAAGCTGAAGTGCTGCTTGGGAAAAAGGTGCAATTTTTTCACACTGAGTTAGGAGGCACCTTTTCACCCGGCAGTGGCAATACACAGGACAACACCTAAAAAAAACCCAAATATTTTTATTTTTTATTTAGTAAATATAGCAACAGGGGTGGGTGGCTGTTAGGTGATCACTCCTCTTCAGGTGTTGAAATGTGAGCTCACCAGTCTGTCCGAAATGCCCTGCTTTTGAAAGCTCAGGGTATGAATGCGCATAGCAAGAAAAAAATTTTATTTGGTCTGTCAATATTTTTTTTATTTTGGTCCTTAGCCCAATGTACAGACAGTCATTCAGTGCTGCATTAGGTACTTTCTCCAATTTTCTATTTGGAAGGTGATTTTTTACTTTCTGACCAAAAGATTTTCTTTTTTTTTTACCTGCCACAATTTGCTACTTATGACTCTCCTAAAACTTTTCTTAAAAAAAAAATATTAAAGAAGCAAATTCACTGAACTGCACCCCTATAAAAAAGATCAAGCAAGTGAAAAGAAAAACACACCTTTCAGAAACTGAAAATATTAACTGCAACTGAAAATATTTTTTTTCTTTTTCTTTTTCTTTTTCTTTTCCTTTTTCTTTCTTTCTTTCTTTCTTTCTTTCTTTCTTTCTTTCTTTCTTTCTTTCTTTCTTTCTTTCTTTCTTTCTTTCTTTCTTTCTTTCTTTCTTTCTTTCTTTCTTTCTTTCTTTCTTTCTTTTTTTCTTTCTCTCTTTCTTTCTCTCTTTCTTTCTTTCTTTCTTTTTTCTTTCTCTCTTTCTTTCTCTCTTTCTTTCTCTCTTTCTTTTTTCTTTCTTTCTTTTTCTCTCTCTCTTTCTCTCTCTCTCTTTCACTTTCTTTCTTAGCTGCATATTTCTCCTTAGCATTTTTTCTGCTTTTCAGCTATAGCACAGTAGAGAATCTTTTTTTTTCCTGCTCATAAAAGCCCCAAAACTGATCAAACCTTGCAGTGCACCCATGGCTTCAAAAAAACCCAACTCTAATATGATTTACATGAGTCCTATAGCACCCAAATGCTCCTGACAATTCAATGAACTTCTGCATTTCACCAAAATCCTTTTGAACCCTATTGGGTACAGCAGAGCTGTTAATGAAACGGGAACTGTATAATTACAACACACTCATCCTTGAAGTTGCAGACAGATGTGGGGAAGGGTTTTCCATTTGTGTCATTGAAACACCATTGCAAATTACCTCTCAGTTAACTACATTTAGACAGAAGTACAGGGGGGAAAAAATCTTCCTTGATAATGACAAGACAAAAATATCCATAAAAAAGAAATAAAGATGACATACTTCTTTTTTCCATGACATACATTTTTTACATGGCTTAGGGGCTTTGCTTCCTGAGAGTTTACGTCGTTGTCAACTGTCAGGGCCCTTCCATGCATGATTTATGTGTGCATAATAAAGACATCGTGGTTGAGGGACTGATCTGTGATTTCCAACAGCTTTGAAACTAACCGCAATAAAATATACAGCACATGAATAATATAGGGTTTAGTTAAAAAAAGATCAAATTTTGAAAAATGGGAAGCATATTTATTTTCAGCTGCTTCATCTGCTCTTTTATTTTTTTATTTCTCCCTGCTAGGTCGAATTGAATGACAGCTTTTAAGGGAGACAGGCCTAAGATTTCCAGTCTCTGGAATCTTTTAAGGGATTGTTTAAGCCATCTCAGTTCAGATTTAGGACAGGCTGTGAAGGTGTTGGAGCTTGAATTTGAATCAGCTCTTCCTAAAATGTTGTGAGACTTCCCACACAGTTTTGCAGCAAGGTTGGTGTGTTCCTGACCCTGACTGCTGGGTTGTTTGCCAGGAGTGTCAAGAGGCCACCAGCAGGGATGAGCAGAGCCATGGTAGCTCTCACCACTGGTGAGTCGTGCTGAAATCATCTCACACAGCTCATTAGCCCTTGTGCTTCCCTGCTCTGCTCAGCCAACAGGGCTTGGTTGGTGGTGGAGGTGGCTATCCCTGTGCTGTTGTTGGGTGTTTGCAGCACAGGACAAATGCACTGGGCAGAGAACATGTCTCTACTCAAGATCTCTCTGACTGATGACTGGATAAAGGGAACCTTTTCATTTTCTGTGGCAAAATCAAGATGCAGAGATTTAGTTATTTGGATAGAATTCTATAGGAAACCTGTGCTAAACAGTCCCTAGTTCCCTCACTCTTGTCCATCCCCATGAAATTATCCATTTCTTAATGATAGAACTTCATCAGGTATCTAGGGAAATTTTACTGGTTCTGTGTTGCAGTCACATTTCAAAATTTGCCTCTGTTCAGGTTAATGAATTGAAATGGAGGATTAGATCGAGCTTAATGACAACAAGAACATGACAAAGGTGCAAAACCCTTCAGGAGTTGCCTCCAAATGTACATTAAAGTTCTCATTTGGCTCTGCAAGTAGTGAAGGCGGACAGAGGTTCTTCATAGCCTCAGAACCTATTTTAATTACCCCCTCCCTGGGTAATTACTGGCAGGGGAGGAGAGGACTGCCTGAGAGCGTGAATGCTAATGGGTTCCCCTGAGAGTGAGAGTCCAGAACATCAAGGAATGTGTGATGGGCTAACAGCCTCTCCAACAAGTTGCTGCTGGCTTGGAGGTGGGATGCTGCACTTGAGATTCCAGTGATATTCCTCGATGACTTGAGGACTAAACTACGTCTTTATAAAAGCAAAGCTGTTCTTGTACTGAAATATTAAATGGGAAGGGAAATTGTGTCGCTAAAACTTGGGCTTTTGACACAGTCAAATGCTGTCAGAGTAAATAAGGAAAGGAAGGTGGAAAGAGGATCTGAAGGATGTGAGAGCTGTGTCTTCCCCACTGGTTAGGGTGTTGCTTTTTAATAACAGCTGTACAAGTGATCTGTTAAGTGGAGGGAGGCCTCATGACAAACCAGAGAAGAGAAACCAGCTCATACTTACACCATGTCAAGGGCATTACAAGGTTTGTAAAAAAATAAAAACAACAAATCCAGACTCATGTGGGACTAAATGTGAATCCATACCCCAAAAAAGTCAGGTCCTGAAGTGTTATCTCAGGTCTAGCACATTAGGTATTAGACCATTAACTAAGGTTATTATTCAGAATCATACCTCTCTGTTAGATGGTCCAAGTCTCGGACAAAAGTCACCTTTGCATGAGCTTTTATGAGCAGGCATTGATGTTAAAAAAAAGTCTTTATTGTTTTATTTGTCTGAGAAATCTTTTAAAATCAGTTCTGCTGTTCTGGGAGGGAATTTAACACATAACTGCCAGGGCAGAGGATGGAGTCAGAAATAATTCTTCTGCTTTCTCAGGTGGTTTCCCCTGAGGTCCTCCTCCCATCAGAAAACAGTCTGAGGAAAAGTCTTTGCATGGAGATGGCATTGGAATATGAAAACATTATTTCTTTGGTAGCCAGTTTGATCTGAAAGTAACTAAAAATGGTATTTTACATTTCTTGGTTTTGCCACATTTTATGCATTGTGTTCACAAGGCTCTTCTTTTCAACCTTTCCCAACTCACCAGTTAGAGTGAGAGCTGGCTGGCGTTCACCCCAGCTAAACCCAACCCTTGAGCCACCTGGTGAGGCTGGTCCCATTATTGCCACTCAGCCCCTTTCCCACTGGTGGACCTTCTGGAGAGCCCCATGGAGGCAGGGTAAAACTCAAGGTAGTATTTGGGAACCTGTTTCTCCCTGGCCACTACACAGGAACATTGGGCTATTCAGAGGTACATAGAGGTGTGATGTGATGACAGGTGGGCCCATGGACTACCCCAGATTGGTGTCTAGGCATGCTTATCACCATATGGACCACATCTTTTTCTCCTCTGCATTTCACACAGTGAGGGTGGTTTGGGTTCTCTCCCATAATCAATCTGTTGGGGGTGTCTGTAAGTTATTTCTAGTGAGAGATTTGAGAGAATGCTTTGATAGGCTGCCTGGAGGAGGACTGATAAGGCCAAATACCCTTTGTGAACAAGTAAAACCTGGTGCATTGTTTTCTAGAGGCTGTCTATTTATGGGCTCTTTGGATGTTGGTACAGAGAGAAACCAAATTGCCTCTGGAACCATCACTGGTATCTTGGCTAGTTAGTGCCCTGGGGTTAATGAATTTGCACTTATCACCAAATTCCCTGGGCTTTTGGGCTTTAAGTTCACAAGGCTGAGGTACTGGCATGGTGGAGACATGACTCTGGTTGTGGACAGGGTAAAAATCTTGAGGGTCCCTTCCATCTCTGGATATAGTATGAGCCTGTGAAGTGCTGGAATCTGGCAGTGTGTAGATGTCTGTGTGCACACAGAGGGGTGGCAGTGCTGAGGGCTCGTGCTCTGAGCTGGATCATGCTGTCATGGTCCCCCCACAAGTCACACAATACTGATTTAGGCAATTCTGCCTCCCCTGTGCTGCTGCTCTCCACCACAAAGGCACAGCCCTGCTGCCTTCTCCCCCTCTGCCTTCTGCAGCTGTCACCACCTCATGCCAAGAGTTCAACATTAGAAGTGTTTTGAGCTAAAAAGTCCTGCTCAGATGATCATGCTTATATCAACTGAAAGGCTTTCAAAGCATTCCAGCTTAGCCAAAATATGTGGTACACATCACGAGTCCAATCATCCCCCTCATAGTCATCTATGAAGAGTTATTTTTTTCAAACCAAGCTTTTCCATTATAATTTTCTTCCATTCTTGTTTCAGCTCACTAAGCATTAACCACCATGACCTACTGCATAAACCCAAACCATATTAAACAGCTTAGGTTTATATCCAAAACCTAACACCCTATTTGGGGAATGGCTACACTGCTTAGATGTTTCTATAGTTCTGTGGTTTGTTTTTTTTTTTTGGCAAAGTCAAATCTTGAGTGAAGCATTTTGAATGTGTTTAACACCACACTGCTAAAGCTCAACACAGAGACAGAACCAATCCATTTGCTTAAGAACAGCACAAATATTAAAACAAGTATAAACCCCAAACCTATCTGCAATACATGCCCAAATCCTGTAAAAGGCACTGACAACTTTTTCTGAACTAGCTTATATATCTGTGTGAATTTATGTCAGAATATAGGAAATGGTCTCCACCTTTCAATTTACTTGTGGCTCATCATAATCATGTGTTTTCCAATGGACAAGAACCCACTGCTCCTAGCAGAGTTGCCAGCAAGCTGATGTAGTAAAGAACATTTCTGAATATCATTGTTTTAGTTTGCAAAGGAAAAGGCATTGGAAGGTGAGGAGGGGGAAAAGCCTTGTAGGGTGATATAAACAAAAGGATAAAGAGCAGGTCTGAAAATTCAGACAAATCATCATCAACCAGGGACATTCTGAGCAGTGTCTCCACAGAGTCATACCTGTGCTTGGGGGTGTGGGATGTTTTCATTAGTAATCCAGGATTATATTTAAAGTCACTGCTGATAGAACTTGCAGCTAATGAAGATTGGTAGAAGTATAAATAACTGCAGGGTCCATGGAAGGGAGATCACTGGTGAGGTTCAGCTTATTTGGACAAAACATGATTTAACAGGGCCAAAGGCAATGCAGTCCATGCAGGAATGCAGAATGCATATTCTGTTACTGTCAAACAGTTATGAAATTTCATACGTGGGAAAGGGGCAACCTTCCTGCAAGCAAGGAATGTGAGGGATGCCAGTATGGGACAGGTCATGGTGGGTGAGTAACTCAGCCTGAGCTCCATGCCTTGCTGAGGCTCTCAGCATTCCTAATTTTTCCAGGGCATGCAGAGATCTCTGAATGGAGAGGGGTGATTGGTGTGATGGCAGGAGGAATGTCCCAGCAGAGCTGGCTGACCTTGGTCTGAGGGGTACCTTCCAGCACCCCATCAGGAGTACTGCCCTGTTGTGTAAAGCCTGTTGTGTCCTAAGCAAAAACTGGGAAATGAGAAATAGGAAGCTCAAGCAAAAGTAATTATGCCTTCACAGCAATACGTTGTGGAAGTATTTTAATTAAAATCTTGACTAAATGATACAGTCAGTGAGCTAGGCACATGATTTAAATATGACCTGTTGAATTCCTAGATGGGTGAGTATGAGTGGTATTTCTTGGGAGACAGATGATCCAGTGTACAAAGAATTAAAGTCACTGCTGTAGGTGATGCTAAGGAGCTGAGCCTGTTTGGAGCTTTTACCTGTGGTCCAGAGACCAAATTGTCAGCAAAGATCTTGGAGCAGACAGGAACCTCCCTCTGACCATGAGTTCAGGGCAGGAGGACTCCACTAAGAGCTGAACATTATTCTGTATCTAGATAAGTTAAAGAAGGCTACCTAACCTAACATTGGTTATCCCACTCTGCATGCCTATGCAAGACCCTGATTAACTCCATGTTTTTGACACATCCAACTTCTGAGTTTTGCCCAACTCTTTTTCTCTTACTGGCTTTAGTCAGCTGAACTTACCTGAAGGCACAGCCCCCACTAATACAGGAAAAAGAATGTTCCTACTCCTATGGCTGTTAGCCTGCAGAACCAATATGCATCTACATCTAGATCTGTAATGTTTACATGTTCCAAGTGCTCCATAAACACTGTAAATACTGTTCTTCAGGGCTTTTAATATTAAAAGACATGGTTCTTTCTTATATGCCTCTTCCCCCTTCAATAGAATGTTATTGCAGCCCTACACCTGTGTGCAAATTCAGTGTGATTCGAACTGTATCCCCACATGTATCCCAATTTCCTTTGTATTAAGAGTATTAAAAAAAAAAAAAGTATAATAAAAAAAAAGGAGAAATCTCAGAAAAACACCAGAGAAGGGCTGAAGAATAAAATCCCAAGGACGAGACACCTTTCAGACTCAAAAGGACAAGGAGAAGATGGAAAGGTAATTTGACTACTGGGGAAATATTTGTGTGAAGAGAAGAACCCATTTAGAAGAGGGTTCTTTTATAAGACAGAGAAGGACCAAAATTATTTAGAATGAGGAAGGTTACAAGCCAGAACAAACTGTTAGGGAAAGCAGCATGCTCTCTATTTCACCCTTCCTTTAAATCAAGGCTGAGTCTCTCTCTCTTGGAGGAAAATTTTCACAGGACATCAATTACTGGACTTAATCTTAGGAAGTTGAATGAAACTTAATAACCTGTGACATAGGTGCTCTAAGCTAGATGATCCCTTTGGCCCTAAAGTCCCCATATCCTAGGGATGAGGAAGAGCAAAGCCCTACAGAGGGAACAGAACCAGGGAGTAAATAAAGGAGGGGCAGAGCAATGATGTCCAAGCAGTCAGGATGAGCAGTGCCTTATCATTCACTTTTTACACCTAGATGTCAGCTGGATGTGAAGTGGAGGTTTTGGGACCATGAGGGTGGCATAATGCCTTTGTACATGGAGTAGGTGAACATAAACATCATTGCTTTTCCTTTGATGGCTCCTTTGATGATCTCTCCTTTCCATACCTGTAGCTCTGGAATGTGCTCTGTCCACAGAGAAATTACATTAAACAAGGACAAGATTCTGTGCAGGTACACTGGGATTCCCTTTTGGCTCAGCTGGTATCTTGCTGTGTTTTTGCCAGTCAGGATATGGGATTTCAGGAGTGGAAGCTGTTTTACCAAACCTTGTCTCAGCTCATGGTTTTACAGCAAATATTGATGGTTTACGACATGGATGTTTTATTGCTGATTTTTTTTTGCTGGGCTGTTACTTGATTTCAATAATGAATGCCAGCCTGCTTATTTATTTATTTATTTACTTATTTATTTACCTACTTACTAATTTTAAGCAGATCCAACAAGTTCCACAAGAATTATGTGTCATAAGGAGGCGTCTTAGCTAATTCGAAGAAGCAAAATGCAAGAGCAGGAAACCTCAGCATGTGAATTAAATTTTATAAGAGAGACACAAAGTGCAGTATGTTCTCATTATGGTGGAGGACTGTACTGAGACAAAGAACTGTTGCACCAGAGAATGATCAAGTCCCACGCAATCCCTAGCAAAAAAATCTTGTTTGTTCCAAAGAAGGGAAATCCTTCCTCGTGTGCAGCTGACTGGGAGTATCACATATCCCTGAATGATTGTGAATGGCACAATCACTAAACACAGGATGCTTCCCTTACACTTTAAAATATACCCAGAAGGCTTTTCTGATCCCAGATCTTCCTCTGAAAACTAAAGTTTGTGATGCAACCTATCAAAATTGTCAGTAATCAAGAGAAAGATATCCCCAGCCAGACTACTAGAGAAATTTTTAGAAAAAGCATATCCTTCTTTGACCTGAATATTGATGAATCTTATTTTTGCAGAGTTTATTTCCTGTCTGAAAGTGAGTGCTTCATTATTGCTCATGCTTATTTCTCTTTGGAATAACTTTCCTACCTCCTTAGGTGTGAGAGGGTTAATGTTTAAATGAATGCTGTATGTCCTGCAAAGTAAAGTCTTATTTGAAATGCTAAATTATCTTTGTCACGTGGAACCTCTCTGAGTTTCATAATTAAAAATGGAGGAAAAGAAAACAAAAGAGAAGAGACTAGAGAAATCCCAATCCCCAGAGGTTTTTTTAATTCTTTGTTGCAATGGACCAAGTATTCCTGCACTAGAGCATTTTTTTGGTAAGAAAAAACACTGTTGGTATTTTTCTGAGGATATTTGACATTTTTACTTGTGAGATGAAGGTCAAACACTGTGCAGGCAAAATTCCTTCTCCACCCATCATCAGACACTGAGCTCCCAGACACATCTCTGCTCCCAGAACTGACTCCTCAGAGCTCAAACCTGGAGACCAAACCCTGCTATGGCTCAAGTGCTCCAGCTCTTCCTGGGCATGGAGCTTTGGGTAAGCCAAACCTTGCATCCCTGTAGAATGATTTCCCTGTCAGCCCTTTCTCACACACTGAAAGGGCTGAGAATGACAGCACCACCTCCTAAAACAGGTCATATTGTCTTTCTTGACCCACACTGCATGTTCCCTGCTCGCACAAGTGAGCAATCATAGATCTAACAATCTATGATTTGTCCTGGTTTGCCAAAGCAGGAGCAGAAGCCTCCAGTATTGTCCTTCTGACATTGACCAATGCTAGATAACCAGATGGCTAAAAAAAAATCTTTACCAACCTTGGAGGCACTGATGTGGTACAGTACCAGCTGACACCAGCTGTTGATTACCTAAACCTTGTAATTTTTATTTTCCTTAATGTGCATCAGCTGCAGAGCTTGCTGTCACATAACACTTACAACTGTCTAATCTCTGTATTCTCCTTCAAATCAGGAATTTGTCTCAATAACAATCTATGATTTGGCAAATAAATTATATCACACATTAGAATATTTGTGTTGATCCTTTAAAATGCAGTCACAGAAGCCCTTGGAGGACTACATAATGTGTAGGTGAACAAATTCACTTAAAAGTATAATTCCTGTACACATATTTGTGAGAGGTCTTTTATTTACTCAGCTAAATCAGAAAAAATAATTGTACATTGTAATTTTTTTTATCTTTGGAAGCTGTATAATATATGCCAAATCAAACATGTAACTTATCCATCTTTAATAGCCTTCTTTGTGCCATGTAACTGAACAGCTGCTTTGTCAAGTGACCAAGAAATTAGACTTTGGCAAAACAGGGGTTTTCATCAGCATATGACCTTAAGATAACATTTACATTTCAGGAGATGCTGTTCCAGTCAGAACAGAACTGCAGGGCAAATTCACATCTCTGAATACTCATGGAGGCATCTGACAGAAAAGCTAATAAACGCGTGAGATTAGTACAGTTTTATTTTCCATAAATCTGGGACATGTTCAGCAATGTCAAACGGGTTCTTGTGCCTTTATACGAATAAATAAACCCAAGCTTACTCTGAAGCTCAGAAGTGAGGTGGAATTCATTTAGCTCATTACCATTTAAATGATAGATGGACAGGGTAAACTCTTTTCTTTTTGAGGCAGGGGATGGACAATGGGGAGAGGAAAGCAGTGGTATTACATAAATTTGGGCTCCCAGGCTTGGATGATTGGACTCAGATGTTTCCAAGGAAATTATTTGCTCCAAAAGGGCTCTTTGGTTACTTACAGGTATAGCAATCATATTTAAAATGTTTTTACTCACAGGCAGGCTCCTATATCTTCAGTCACATAGGATTTACTGGAGGGTTTATCCTTGGGCTGCTCTGTTGAGTGCAGAGAATTCAGGTGGGTGTTTTCAGAGAGTTAGGCTGCCAAGACATACAGAGGAAAAAAGCAACATGTTTAGAGGAGAAATATTTTGCTTTTTCCATTCTGGCTATAATTTATTTCCAATTTTTGCAGTAGGTCCTTATTTGCCTCTCCTAACTTGAAGAGAAATCTGAAGGGGAGAGAGGGAACAGGTAAGTTTTTTGTTTGTTCATTTATTCTGTGAGAAAAGGAGGTACCTGGGTAGCTGAGAATAAGAAGGTAAGAGCTTCATGCTTAGCCTAGGATGAGTAAGAAAGAAATATTTCAGTATTCTGTAAATTAACTCAGCTCTGTCAACCAAATTCCATTGAAAAGAAGGAATAAAATGGTAACATATTCATTTTTGTCTTATTTAAAAGACAGAGAAAGAGAGCCCAAAACAGATGAGACAAGAGGAGATTTCATGTGTGACACCTATGCTGCAAAATCACAGATGACTTGCTTTTTTTCTGGTTTTCTTGTAACCTTGAAGCTTGATGTAAACTCTCCAGAAGTTTTTGGAGCACCCACAGGTCTCTTCTCACAGTTTCAGTCAGAGTCATGGATAACTGTGATGTGTACAGATCTGTGACAGTGCTCTGATGTTGGCATCAGACTCCTCTGGTGACATGAGAAGGATGAAGATAATAGGAGGATAGATATAATAATAGAAGGATGTGATATAATTCATCATCCATGTCTTTTCCAATTTTTCACATCTAAAACATGATTTCTGTGTCAACCTCACTTTTTTTTTTATGCTTACTTCCTTCTTTCTGGCCATTTCATATCCCTTCTGCATTTCAGACCTCACCCAGCATGAAGATTAATATGGCCTGGGCTACTCAGGGAGAACACATCCTCTCCTCTTTCCTAGATTTCCCTTCAACTGGGAAAAACACAAATAAAAAGGTGGGTTTTTTCCCTGTCCAGGAACAACCCTTGCACCACCATAACTTATAAAAAGAAAATATAATAGATACAACCTGCCACAGCAGCCCATAATCCGGGGCATCCATTGACCTCTGCCTTGAAATATACAGAATTCAAGCCCATGAATGATGCTCTGCTCACTCATACACATATTTTGAGCCAAAAACTGGGACAACCAGTTGCACAAAGGGAGCCAGTATTGAAAGGGGAGATGTATCTACTCATGTAGCTCTTGCAAAGGGACTGCTGACCCTGGGAGCCCCAGCTCTGGGACTACAAATGTGGTCTTAGTCTTATTTCTCCCTAGTCTTATTTGTTTATGAAGAATCCAAAGCTTTCTCATTTTAGACTTGAGAGTACGAGAAAACTTAAGAAAAGGCAGAAAGGTGGAAGGGGAGAGTAGGATAGTAAAAAGAATAGAATGATCCTTAATTGCCTTATTTTGGTGAGACAGATAGTCACAGCAGGAGCACAAGGAGGAATTTGGGTGAAAAAAAGGTTGAATGACTAGTCATCCTGAATATCAGAGGCTGCTATATAAGCAGATTGATAGTACTGGAGGATCTTTGCCAGTGATTATGGGGAATTAGATGCAAAAAGGGCACTAAAGCAGAATCACTGGGTCCTCCCAAGCAACATTTTGAGTAGATTGGATGTGTCAGCAGACACTGTCTTGGGAGAGTGTTGTGTTTGACACCCAGCCCAGGAGGAGAACCAGAATAGGAAGGGCTGTGGGGTTGTTTGTGGTGCTTGTCTGGATGGCTCTGCAGAGAGAAACATGACAGAGAATTGTGGAGGTGGTGGAGATGGATGTATTTTTCTCATAAATAATTTTTAAAATAAAATAAAATAAAATAAAATAAACGTGTGACTTTTCATTGTCTCAGATGTGGACTGTCTGAGAGAGCCATCTGTCAGATGAGTGTACCCCAGGTGCCTTTAAAGTCAGTCCCTGTTCCCTGAGTCCCCCTTTACAACATTAAGGGAACTCCAACAGGGTCACTTTCCAAAGGGCTCTAAGGGCTTTCTTGACCTGGAATAGCCTAAATTTGTTAATACAAACAAAATACAGCGCCAACTGCATTGCTTTTGGAAGGGCTTTAGTGGGTGAGGCTGGGATTTCCACTGATGAAGGAAGTTTTCTGAGAGGAATTACTTGACGGGCAAGTTTGTAAGTGGCTTGGCTCTTTGTTGGTTCAGATCTGCTGGCATTCCCTCTATTACTTCTACCCACAATTTAGGAGTCTACAGCAGGAATACTTAAAGACACATAAATCAAATGAGATAAAAAAAAAAGTTAATAATATATCCATGGATTGGAGGGGACACAGGGAAGACGGACAGAAGGGACTTCTGCTTCTACAGCATCACAGAATGAAAACATCTGCTTCCAGTTGACTCACATTCCTAAAGATGCACTAGTCCTTGATCAAACCCATCCAGTAGATCTTGCCTGTGCTGTTGGGTTTATATCAACATTTTATATCTGGCTCATGGGCAGCCTTCACTAGCCAGGTAGCTAAAAGAGCTGAGGTATTTGCTTTTCTTTATTTTATTTTAAGGAGCTAGGCTGCATTTGCAAACAATGAGTTACATTCCTCCACTGTTGACAATTGCAATAGTTCTCATGGATGCCTCATTGCTCTGGGCTTGGACCTCAGCCACAGTGCTATTGCCTCTGTGCCCACCTTTCAGTTGCTGTTCATCAGCCATCCATCCATCCCCCTGATTCCCTGGCAGAGCAGCCTGGAGTTAGCCAGGCATGCTGCACTTTGCCGTGCTGCAAGTGTCTTTATTTTTGTTGGCTGGGGAAAAGCTGCTGGTCTCAGTTTCTCTTTAAATATTTTGTGCTGAAGAGAGGAAAGGAAGCTGAACTGCAGAGCCTGGGGGCTCCATTCACTGCTAAGCTTAACTTCTTCAGGTCAGCTGCCAACAGCTACCAACACTGCATCTTCCAGCATCTGGTGTTGGAGGGTGATTTGGTAAAGCCCTCCATCATGTGCCTCCCTCTAAGCCCATGAGCTGTCCTCCTGATTTCAGTGAGACTATTCAAATCACTCACAAGCCTCAGCTGTAAATGGAGGTGGCAAATGGAAACAAAATGAAATATAGAGGTGTTTTCCTTTTTATATGTTGCCCACAGGAGGAATGACTTTGTTGATGCTGACAGGTCCTGCAAGCACAATATAATTCCATAAAAACATATATCATTGAAAACACTCTTGTTTGGTTTCTGAGGAATGAACAAATGGGTTTTCAGGCAAAAGGTTAGAATTTGCTCTCTCATTTTTGCCATGGACCACACTCAGACTAGGATTACTCTAATCAGCATGTGGAAGGTGTAATTGAATAGCATATTACAAGCTGAGGTCTGGCAATGTTTTTCAATTTAACTTGGGCAAAAAGCACTGTTTTTTCAGGCCAGCAGAGCAGTATCTCATCACCTTTCCTTGCACCCAGAACATATCCACAGGTGGATCAAATGGAGCCTACTTCCAGGAAAGAATTCAAACTTTCATCCTGGGCAGGAACTGAAATGCTTTTCTGCCTTGTCTAGCATATTCTCTGTGTAAACCCATACTTAAACTCTGAGCACAGTGTTGGACTGTAATATTTGAAAAGACCTTCATACAAAAGTGCAGTTTTAAGGTCAGTCATCAAATCCCAAGCATTGCAGATGGTGTGCTGGTGGCTGGATGTCATTTGGACAGATCCAAATTCCCCTTTGGCTCTCAGGAACATCCTTGTTCCCTGGCACGGCAAACTGCTTCTACAGCTTAGGGTGCTTAGGAGAGAAAATGTGGCAGGACAAGGGCAAGTAGAGAAGCCACCCAGGGTAGTCCAGTTATCCTGAAGAGAGCCCTGCACACTTGTGCTTCCTCTTGCCAGGCCAGGAGAGCTTCTCTCACATTTTCCACAGGACTGGGTCTGTGTATGCAGTGTTGGCACAGAGGGGGTGACAAGCCAGAAATGCACAGTGTTGCTTAGCTCATGGTGGAGTGTTCACCTGCTTCTCACCACTGTAACCCTTGGGCTGTGCAAATAAAAACTGCTGCAGTGCTGATGTTACAGGCTTGGCCTTCTTTTCTGTAAAAAAAGATCAGCCTGTAATGGATGGATCTGGAACCTCCTCTGACGTGCAGATCTCCCTTCCTGGGGAGGGTATGGGTTCTGTATCCCAGATCCCATGGCTCTTCTGCTGGGGGTCCAGGAAGCACCCCTTGGCTTTCTCATTCTGGTGAGAGTTTGTGAGCAGAGAAAGGAGAGGGGAAAGGTCTTATGAAAGACTCAAATCTGATCTGGAAGTGACTGACCCATTTTTAGACCTCTGCTCTCTAAATATAGTTCTTGCCACCAGCACCTGCTCCACCAATAAAAGTATCATCTGTGAGATGTCACTCACTGACATTCAGTGTCACACAGAGAAACAGGCCAAGCATTTGCCAGGCTGAGCATTCTCTACAGGGAGGAATATAGCTACAGATCATATGACCTGGATAATACTTGACAGGATTATGCCTCCATACATGTTTGCTCAGCACCTTGTGCACTGAAGTTCCCCCAGTTTGGAGCCACAGGACATTACTGTAACCTGAGTATAATTTATGTTGGCAACTAAAAGATAGATCATGGGTGAGGAAAGAGAAAAAGAAGCAATGCTAGTGAATGGATTTGGGTGTTATGTCTTTAGCATCAAACATCTTAATATAAGACTGTACTGACCTAAACACAGTGGAGAGATTCTATCTCAGAAGCTTTATTTTCCATAAAGATCTTGATTTCCAGAGGTCATGCATATTTTTACACATTTTTATGGCTCAGAATTACTCTTTGCTGCATGACAGCTGCAGTTCCATGAGTGATGGAAGGATTTTCCTCCAGGAGAGGAGAGTGGCAGCAGAATTGTGGTGCTCACATCCAGAAGGTCACACAACTGCACGGAAGGGACAACTGCTTACCCCTGTATCCCATTCACCTCTTTCCATTCCCAAGTGGAAAGAGAACTGGTCTTGCATCTCACAGTTGGGATTGCCTGGGGCAGGTTTGGTATTTCAGTCAGACTTTGACCATTACCTGTCCCACCTCAACTGGGATATACTGAGCTCTGGCTCAGGGTGGGGGATCCCAGCATCTACCTGGAAATTCCCACATGGGGACTTTGGGCTCCTGTGCTGCAGTCACTACAGGTGTTTACCAGCAGCACTGAATCTGAACCCTGCAGGAAACCAAGGGACATAAGCACATGGAGGAGTAGTGTATCTTAAAACTTGGTTGCTGAAATCACCTCCTGGCCATGTCACCACCATTTACCCCACTCAGCCACTTACTGGATGTGGGGGGTATTAAGGGTACTGCTTTCCATTCCCAGCTCTCATAAACTGCAATTGTGGTTCTTGCTGTTTTTTGAAACATCTCAGCTTAGCTCCTAAGCTGTGGGCACACAGCCTCCTTCCTCCTTCCTTTTGCTGTCCTCCATTCCCTTACCAAGCACCTGCAGTGGCTTTCAGCACGTATTCATTGTCTGCCTTTTGATTGCTGCATATATGTTCAAATTGTTATTTCCCAGCAGATGTATCACATGAAGGTACTGAATTCCCACCCTTCCCTTCCCTCGCCTCTCTCAGAGCTCTGACTCTGGTCTCATAAAAGCACCAGTTTTATTATAACAGAGCTCAACATTTAAGCCTCATTCTCAGATTTTTCTGTCTTAAAACAGATGATATTATAAATATTGGTGAAGGCAAAGAAGCGAGCATAACCTCCAAATCTCTCTTGTTCAGATCAGATGTAGCCTTCCTGCTGTAATCATTCCTCTCTCTCCCTCCTTCCCCTCCCTTCTCTCTCTTTTTGGATATGTGTTTCTCTCTGACTGTGATTCTGCAGTGGCAGAAAGGGGTCAATCTATCTGTAAAAGATGGACTCAGCCAAGCTTTTCTAGCTCTTTCCTGCTGATGGCAATTATCCGGAGGTTGGCAGCGGTCCCAGAAACCTGCAGTTCCTGCAGTCCTGCTGCTGTGAGCCTGCTCCACAAAGCCAGCATCCTAAGAGGATCACTTGGTGTGATGCCCAGGAAATGACAAACAGAAAAGGTCACACGTACTCCAAAAAGATATACTGCTCGGCAAATTTAATTGACATTGTGCAGCTTTTAAAAACGTCCCTGCAGACATTCCAGCATTTAACAGATGCAAGCAAAGAACAGAAAAATAACAGGGCTTTAGAGAAAGGGCAGAAAAAATACATTCTGTCCCCCCAAAAGAATTTTTTCATACCCCAGTAATATCCTTTCACATGGTCTATTGGATCAGGATAATTTTTTGTTACCCCTGACCTGACAAGTGAAATTGTCCGTCCCATCCCCCAGCCCCCTTCCTTCCCTCACACACACACTGCTGCTTTTTAAATCATTGAGCTTTCATTTCACCGGGTAACTGTCCTTTTTTTTTTCCATGTTAGTCTGTTAAAATATTGTACAGGGAACCAGCTCCCTGTCAAGGCCAGGGCTGTGCTGTGTGGAGGGTCACCATTCTGTCCTGTGTAATTTAGCCAGAGGAGAAAGCTGCTGTCTGCATGAATGGACTTTTTCTTTAACAAAAAGTAACAGGAGATCTGTGGAAATTCAAGAAGGTGTCTGATATCTAATTTGCAAGAAGTGGTGGGAAAGCAGGAGAGGCCAGAGTGAATTTAGGATGAAGGCAGGTGGTCCTGGTTCAGCAGGAACTACACTCAGTAAGGACTCAGCTTTTTTTTTTTTTTTTTTTTTTCATTATTTATTTCGGCCTCCTTTTGCTAAGAACAAATTTAAAATCAATTGGATTTTGTGGTTTTGCTTTCAATGCTCTCCAATTAGATGGAAAAGATTGGGTAAAAAAAAAAAAAGAAAATAAGTAGTATGACTACTGACGATGAAAAAGACATGACACAGCAGAACTGGATGTTCATTCCATTTACACCCATGCAATTTGGGATGAAAGGCACCATCTTCCCTGCTTAGTAATCATCATGATTCAGGTGGCCAGGATAGTAAAGAAGCAAGATTTGAGTCCATGGGGAATTTTGTATCTTCACATATGAGTCCCACCAATTGCGTCAGGTGAACTGCTGTGGAGAGAAGTGGTTGATGCTTCCAAAGCTTTCATGAGCTGCTATCCACATAAAGGCCCCAAACTGCCCAATTTCACAGGTGTTGTAAAGCACCTGGTCCATCAGTCTAAACACTTCAGGACTGTGTAAAGCAAACAGAAATATCTCTGTGGGTTTTTCTCTGGTTACTGCATTTAAGAAGACTTAACTACTGTATCTAAACTGTAAATGTGTACATGGGTAGCATCTGTGGATTGTCACTTATTTGCCTGGATGTGGCCAGACTTGGACAATCTTAAAAGTTCAACATAGAATCAGCGGAATAAATCTTTTCTGCAGAGCAGTATGAGCAGAGAGTTTTACAGAGCATAACAACAGCACAGCAGCAGCCTGGAGAAAACAGGAAAGGGAAGAAGGACAATGCAAATAAATTTTTCTTTGAGATGTTGCTTTTGAATAATTAAGCATAGAGCTGGAATGACAAAATGCTCTCTGAACAACACCTTGCTCTACCAGTGATGGAAGGTAGGGAAACATGCTTTGACTTTCTTTGTAGCAGGCAAAAAAACCCCATCATTGTGGTCACTGTTGGCACCAGAGCCCAAGATTTCCAGTCCACCCTGTGCTAAAGAGCAGGTCATACTAAAATAGAGGGGCTTGGATAGTGACAGATCCATTTCAAGGCAGCTTTTGGTGTATGTCTACTTCAAAAGAAGATCCCACTGGGGAGAAAGCACGACATTCAACTTCCTTAGCATGGAGGTGGCAAAATCCACATTTTGAAGTAAAGCTCAGTATTATAGTTTAAGGAAAGGCTAAAACACAGATGTGGGGCAATTTTTCAAGGCTTTATTCATTCTAATTCTGAACAGGATTTATCCATCCTTCATCTACCTCAATACCAGAGCAAGTAGTCAAAAGTCACTGTTATAAACTTCATGTCAGTTCCTACCCCAAGCCATGCAGACTGGGAGAAATATTACCCCTTTGAGACAACCTTTGGTACACCCTTTGGTACTACTTTGGTAGTGGTACCAAAGAAAACTGTTCAGAAATCTGTTCTGAAAACCCCAGAACAGTTTTCAGCTCTGACAAAGTCTCTTTTGGTCCAAATCTTCTGACTGTCAAGAAGTGTGTGAGCTAATAAAGCTTCAGTTTACATAGCATTATAATAGGATTTTGGCTTCCTCATGGATCAGGCAACTCCAGTCTGAGAACCTGCTATCAGAAATAGTTTCCAACAGGATTGTTTCTGATAAAGGATTTTTGCTCTTGACAAAACCAGTGTATATTAAGTGACTCACAGCCGTGTAATATTATTGCCTGGTTTCATAACACACTCTCTTGTTACACTGGACTTCACAGAAGCAGCACAATAAAATGCAGAAGTTGATCTCCTCTGTACTGCAGACTTCTGTTGACACAATTATATTGGTCAGGGGAGACGAGAGGTGAGATGTCTGGCTGTAGAGCAACAATCAAGAAAAGCCTGATTGTAAAAAATGTCACAGAAGCCAAAACTGAGCTTTTGCCATATCACTGCTTTTGCTTCAGGATGTGGGGCAGAAGATGAAAAATATACTTTCCCTCTCCAAATTACTCAAACCTTCTAGTTCTGTCTTTTCGGGGAGCAAAAATCTGAAAGGCACCTTGATATTTGAAACACAAAATGTTTTATGAGTTAAAGCCTGATTTAGGTCTTCTGTCTCAAAAACCCAAAAGCTCCAATCGTTTAGACCGCAGGAAACTTGCCAGCTGTGGAAATATTAAGGCTTTTACTGCATGCAAGCGAGCTGCTCTGACTCCATCTGCTAAAATGGTAAATTTTTGCATAGGCTTGTTTTGACTGATACCCAATCCTGAGTACATTGTAAGGAGGTTACTCATCAAGCCTGGTGAAAAATATTCAGCTCTTGTCAGCTCTGCAAGGTGACCAGTTCATTAGGGGAAGGTGACAGGGTGGGTCTTCATGACTTATCTGCAGAGAGACAAAATTTGGAAACTTCTGCCTTGTTTTGTCAACAAAAATATTGCTAAAACCAAGGAGATGCTTAAGCTTTTCTGGTCATCTACAGAAAATAGGTGAAATGGCTGAAGGGAAGGCATATAAATTCCAACGAAATTATTTTAGTTTATGAACTACTAATATTCTGCATTTAAATGTTGGATTGATTTTATAAATCTTGCCATTAGACTTTCCTGTTTTTACTTCTTATAGCTACTAAGTGTTTGGAAATCTTAGTAGATTAAAACTTCAGGAAACAGAAAATTTCTATTTGAAGCCACTCCTTTCTTCTTGTGGAACATTTAGAACTAGAACAAACAAAAAAAAAATTCTAGGAATAAACCCCTGCGATGTGTCAGTGTGAAATATCATCAGTGGGAACTCAAAGATTGTGTAGTCTCAGGAGAAACAAGAGAACACAATTTAATTAAAGCTTATTATTTTAATTGCAAAATTGTATAATTTTTTTAGTTCAATCCTTGGTAGGAAAAACCCCCATGAACTGGATTATGGCCAAGTATGATGGATATTTCTTGCTATTACACAACAGTTTAGGAGAAAATCTTGGAATCTTGCAGTAATTTCATGGAAGGGACCTCAGGAGGTCACCTAACCCAGCCCTCAGAACAGGACAAACTGAGCTATTCTATTTCCAAGCAAAACTATGGAGAAACCAGGCCAGGAAGGAGGTCCTGATCAGTCAGGGGAGCAGCTGTGGTGCCCACCCAATTGTCAGTGAAGCACTCCATGCCATGCACAGAGGTGTTTCCCAAACTGGAGGAACCTTGGGGGAGCAGAGGGAGCAGCCAGGAGCCCGCAGCTTATGAGAGAGGAGCTGATGGGTCCCAAGCCAGGAGCAGGAAAGTCCAAACTTCTCTCCCCAATAAAAGAAGCCCTCAGGGAGCACTGGGGACCAGGAGCACTGCCAGCTGTGCAGGATAAACAAGACACAGTGTGGCAGCCAGGGAAAGCCTACACGAAATCCTAAGGGCACAGGCACAGGCTGTCCCCACGTGCCAAAAAATGAGCCTGCAGGGAAAAATATTGTCCTTGCTGAACAGAGAGCTTTGGCTGGAAATTATTGAAAAAAAATGGAGAGTTAATGACCTTAGGAAGAAGGGACAAACAATTCAGGAGAGCTACAAAAATGTTGTGAGGTTGTACAGGAAGAAAATTAAAATGACCAAAGCCCAACTACGATTTAATCTGGCCACTGTCATAAAGGACAACAAAATTTTTTTTTTTGCAAATATGTCAGCAACAGAAGGAGGGCAAAGGAGGATCTCCATCCTTTATTGGATGGCTTGGATGAGCCAAGGGCATCCTGGCTTTTATCAGCCACTTTGTGTCCAGCTGGCCCAGGGCAGTGCCCATCCCCTGTGCTGGCACTGCTGAGGCACCTCCAGTGCTGGGGACAGCTCTGGGCCCTCAGGACAAGAGAGACACTGAGGGGCTGGAGGTGTCCAGGGCAGGGAACGGAGCTGGGGAAGGGGCTGGAGCCCCAGGAGAGGCTGAGGGAGCTGGGAAGGGGCTCAGCCTGGAGAAAAGGAGGCTCAGGGGGGACCTTGTGGCTCTGCACAACTCCTGACAGGAGGGGACAGCCGGGGGGGTCGGGCTGTGCTCCAGGGAACAGGGACAGGATAAAGCCTCAAGTGGTCCCAGGCGAGGTTTGGATCGGATATTGGGGAAAAATTTTTCACCAAAAGGTTGCCCAGCCCTGGCACAGCTGCCCAGGGCAGTGGTGCAGTCTCCATCCCTGGAGGGGTTTAAAAGCTGCGTGGATGTGGCACTTGGAGACATGGGTCAGTGGTGGCCTTGGCAGTGCTGGGGGAATGGTTGGGCTCAATGTTTTTAGAGAGTTTTTCCAATGATCATGATTCTGTGGTTCTGTGATTATATGATATGACTTCAAGGCAGCCTTCCTGTCTATGACTTTTATTCTCCCCATGTTCAGTACAGAATCTGAACACCTTCCACGGAGAGCCAGCAACATAATTTTCATCTTTCTGAGATGAAAGTATTTTTTCCTCTTTAATATATATATATTATTTGAAAGATCTGATCATCATCCTCTTCTCTTGTTGCTGGCAGCACAGACACAAGTCCAGGTACCAGCATTATACTGCTAGTGATCACAGCTCTACATTGCAGCCTTAAGAGAGAAAAAAACCCTCAATCTACCCATTCTTTCTAATGTATATCTTGCTGCCCTTGATCTGGAAATGCTTTGCCCTCAGCCCTCAGAGCTCAGTTATTTAAAATATGGTCCTAGGCTCATTAAAGACAAGAAGGGACAGGACTTTGGTTTTATGTTTTGCCTCAAAGACTTGGACATTCCAGTCTGCACAGAGCTTTGTAAAATAATTCTGGGACTTCTGTCAGGTTTGATTTATGACCACATGTGTCAGATGTAATTGCACCATCACTCTATCCATTCATTACCAGTGTTTCTCTCTGCAATGCTCTGCACCAGATCTCCAAGGGACAGAGTGACCTGAGCTTGTTTTTCCAGTGAACAACAGGATTAGAGGTCCCCATTCCATCATGTTTTGCAGATCAGTGACCACCCTAAAACTGAGGGGTATGGTCAGAGAGCACAAAGCTGCATAAAAAGGAGATGATGGGAATACCCTTGCCCAAGTCTGCCCCAATAAACTGTGCCTGCTGAGAGGGCTTGAAGCAGCCTTGCCCTGTGGATATGTTCTTTTTATATAAATCTAACATATACATAGCAACTCCGGGTTGTATTTTATGGTGCACCAATTTCACTGAGTACCAGACCTAAAATCTCTGAAAAATGGTATATTGTCCAATAATAGGGAGCTCACAGGACTCCCAAATTGGTTTTATGCAAAAAATCTGTGTCCCCCACATTTTCTCTCCTGTACCTATCAGGAAGAAGTTTTTGATCAGTGCCAACACACCCTTTTCTGATGAAAAGTAGAGGAGATATAATTGTGGAACTGCTCTACTGCTTCAAATCAGCCTTGTTGTAATAACCAAACTCTTAAAAACTCTTACTCTGGCGGTTTAAATTTGTAGTCAAAACACAATGTTGGTGGGTTTTTTTTTTTTTTTTCTTTCTTCTACTTAGCTTTGAGATTTGATCTCTCCTCAGCTTTAGATTTCTTTGCAGTCATAAATCGAAATAACTGTCAGGCTATCATGGCAGCAGGTTCATCACTGAGCAGTGACTGAAGCTCAGACACAGAATTTAATTAACATTGGACAGTATTTGTAGGATTTTTTTTTTGGTGGGATCTAAAAAGAATGTTTTTTTTTTCCCTCTGAAACAATTTTTCTCCTGAGAAGTTTGTTTTTTGAAGCTGAAGGCCTAAATTGGAGCTCTAAATAGCTGAGTCCTAAACCATATTTTGTATGAATTTCATACTGTTTAATCCCAGGTAAGGATCATAAATTTACAGAGTAGTTCAGGTTGGAATGGAACCTCTGAAGGTCATCTGTCCAATCTCTTGATCAGAGCAAGTTATGCTTCAAAGTTTGGTCCAGGACATCAGAATCTGGCTCAGCCAAGTCCTGAAAATCTCTGAGGAAGAACTGCACAACTGCTTCTGTGTATTTCCATGCTCAGAGTGAAAAAGATTTTCTCATACCCCGTGGATATTTTCTTTGCTGCATCTGGTGCCCTCTGAGGAGAGCCTGGATCTGTCATATCAAAAATCCTCTTTGGTCGTCAAAGACTGTAACTAGACTCCACTTTAGTCTTTGGATTGGCTTCACATTTCTGTTTGAATGCAAACTAAAAGGTCTCCAGGAACAGGGTGAGAAAGCTGGGTTCCTGAGGTATGCCACTTCATTTTGGTTTTGGGTTTGGTTTTTTGTCATTCCACCCACCCCCAGTTTTAAAATGCCTTTGGGCATTATGTTGAAATGCCCAACCTAATTTTCCTCTTTTGAACCATCTGAATTCTTTGTTATTTCATGCAAAGTGAAACAGGAAAGTCTGGGATCACTGTACAAGCAAATTCTGTCCACCTCTAGAGATACGACCCAGTCCAGATAAATGACCTAGGGGCTGGGTGTCAATGATCCTTGAGGGTCCCTTCCAACTCAGGTTATTCTATGAAAAGCAAAATTTTTGTTTCTTGCAAAAAAATTCCCCCAAACTCATGCTATTCACATCCTATTTGTCAGATATGTAGAGACATTTAGTCTATCCTGTGAAATCTTTCAATATTAAAGAGGTTCAGCATCTAGCTCTGGGACACACACAGAGATGAAAACCAAGAATAAACCATGAACTATGTACATTTCTACCAAAAAAACCCCAACAACCCAATAGAAACAGAAAGCCTTGGATAAACTGAAAAGCAAAAATTCAAAACTGAGGAAAGGCTGAAATTCTGGCATCAGGTTGTGCAACTCCTCACCACAAGATGTCATTGGGGCCAAGAAATTAGTGAGGTCTGCTCAAGCAACAGGATATCCAAAATGATCAAGGAATGCAAGACTTCATGTTTCAGAGTTAAAACCAATCTGTAACTGTTATTATTTAGGATGAAATTCTCACTGAGAACAAATTACCCAACATCTGCCTTCGACAGACTTAGTTCACATTCCTTGGAGGCATCTGACCCAGACTGCTGCTGGAGACTGGATGCTCACTAGCTAGCCCATGTGTCTGATCCAGTCTGGCACTTCTTTGCTATAGCTCATGGTTGTTTTGTTTTCTTTTTTTTTTTTAATCCTTTTTTACCAGTGCTAAAACATAACCAGAGAAACACAATTAGCTGTCCTCCTTGCCCCTGAACACCTGATTTTATACACAGAATGGTGGAGGCAAACAGAAGGCAGAACCATCCTGCACCATGATGTCTCTGGGGTTAGAATTCTCCAGGACAAGTGACCATTGCCATTTCCCTCCTCTGTTTCAGCCATTCTGGTGGCTGTGCAGACAATACATTCCAAAATAATGCATTTACCACCATCCTCTGTGCACAGTCTATCCCCATCCTCCTGCCTAATTTCTTTGATTTCCTGAACTGCAAAGGAAGCCCAGCTCAAAGGTTTCAAACCTAATGGAATTCTGCTGTCTTGAAGAGATTGACAAGCACCCACAGCATCATTCCTCTTCCTCCTGCATCACCCACCACTCCCTCATTTCACCTCTGTTTCTGGAGGCTGCACAAAGCTCTGGGATAGACCACAGCTTCATTGTGCATGCAGATTATTTTCACCTAACCTCCAGCACTGTGTTAATTTTAGTGCTCCCTGCTGTGGATTTAAAGCACTGGGACAATTTTCCTTGCCATGTAACTCTAAGTCCATGAGAATGCTGAATAGATTAGGTGAGTATACTATTTTTATATCTTAAAGATCACTGTTCTTTTAAATATCACGTGAGTTCTAAATATTTAACTGAAGATGATTGATATGTCTATTTTCCATATACTATAACACAACTTAATGGAGTCATAAGATTTCACATTACAGGATTTGGAGTAACTCTTAGATTACTGGCATCCATGCCTCCCACCACAAGTGATCAAATATCGTGGTGGCAGCCATGATATAAATCACAGGAGTATCTCTTTCTAACTATCATTGCTATAACCAGGTTCCAGGAAAAGGAAAACACTATCTACAAGCAGGTGAAATCCACAGCATTTATACTCTGAGGTTTCAGGCCCCAAAGTTTAATTGCAATGGCAATATTACACCACACAATAATTTGTTCAGAACAGGAAAAAAAAAAACACTTGCATTTTGCTTTTGAAGACACCCTTCAATGTCCACATCTGTTTCTGGCTGATTGAGTCTGACCCTATGATAGAAATGCTCAGCTGTGTTGAATCTTCAGCTCCACTAAACAGTGATTATATTCAGGAGGGTGATGCATCTAAAGCTTGAGACTTTCAGGTAACCTGAGGTTTTAGACAACCTTATTCTTTCAGATATTTTTTGGTGCTACATTAGGATGGGCTTTTCATCACCAGAAAGGTGTTGAAGTCTGAGGATTTCTTCAAAGAGAGGGCTAGACCAGGTGACTCTACTCATGTAGCCCAGGTTTCTTTAGGTTTCATCAGCAAAATTCCAGGTTGCTGCTGCTCACAGCTATTCCTAAACATCTATTTTCTTGAATTGATAACTATTCACCTAAAATGGTTGATGGGCCTTGTCTTATGTAGAAAAAATACACAGTGGAAAGCTAAAGGAAATTCCCTTAAAGAGCAAGTTTGTCTTCTCTTGCTTCTACAAACATTGACATATAATCAAAAGCTCAACATTTACAAATGTAAATCCAAGTTAAGGTCTCAAATGCAGCAGTGCTGGTGAAATAGCTCTGCTCTTGACTCTCTTCAAGGTCTACAGCATGAGGCTCTCTGGTACATGGAAGAAGTAGAGATCAGATCTCCAAAGAAGAGCTACCACCACTGCCTTGTTCTACTCCCACAACCTTGATGTGTCTCCTGTTGACCCCTCTGCTCTCTGAAAAGGGCTCCTGAGGGCAGACCACATCCCTGCCCAGTACCTGTGAGCAGCAGCACTGCTGGGGAGCCTTACTCAAAGTGCTTCAAACTCTTGACTGAATTGCCAACAAACCCTGTGGGAGGAGAGGAGTCACTCCAAAGAACATAAAGACTATTTGAAAAGGGTTCAGACATTGATTTTGACAGAAGGAGAAGAGCCTGTCTCTGACTCATCTCAAATTACAGAGAGTAATGTCAAGAATGGTTTAGCCACGCTGTGTGCTGTATTCTGCTGGGACAGAACCACTCTGCTCACTGTGAGTTTGAAACCATCTGAGTCATTAGAAATGGCTTTCATGGACGAGCCCATTTCAAGACTCGGAATACAAAAGTTCTCTGTATGAAGTATCTGTGAGAATTCCTCCAGTAATTTCACATTTGGATTCAATAGCTGAAATGAATTATGAAATTCTCTGCACTGTCACATGTTAAGAAGGAACTGTGAAATGCTGATAAGATGTTGAAACGAAGGCAAGGGGATTAAAAGGTCATTCTGCTGCACTTTTTCATCTGGTGAGGATTTCAGACTGAGCTAATTACCATAGTACCTGAACACTTAATAGACTCTGCCAAATTTGTTAGTGATCTCAGTAATAAGCTGAGTACACAAACATCTCTGTAAGGTCTCAAAACATCTCCAACACACGGGTGAGAACAGGGCTAATGGGTCCAGTCCACCCTGGACTGGAAGATTCATGTTTAATTTCTTAAATAAATGACCTGTTGAGAATTTTCTCCCCGTACTCGTTATCTTCTCAGCTTGGCTCAGGAGGGAAAGCACATGTTCAAGAGTGCACTGAGCACAGTCAGTACAGCTGGGTCTCTGGGAACTACTGCAGTACAAGGAACAATTTATTCCATGATTCCTAAGCTGGAGAAGTTGGGGGTGACTGATGAAAACACATCAACAGGGTATGGGCTTGAGGANTTTTTTTTTTTTTTGTTTTCCCATTCACCTGCTTTCATTCTATAAAGAAGACATGAGTCCTTAGCAAATAAAATAAATTTTGTAAAAAAAACCCAATAAACCTGCTGATAGAGAAAAATTGATTTTTTTTCATCTTGAGTTTTGACTAGTAGTACAGTATTAGCAAAATAGTCAGCAGCAAACAATCTAACTTATAGAAACAGATGCTCAGAAGCTTTGAAATGTGTTGTTTTTATACCTTTCTTCACTAAAAAACATGAATTTAGAAGCTGGCTACGCACCTATAACATTTATTTTATTCTAAACTATAGGATCAGCCATTTGTGAAAGAAAGAGCAACCATTTTGTGTATTTACATGAAGCCCTGTACCGATACCTGTGTTTCAATTATATCCTCACTGTGGTGCCCTGAGTATTCACTGTGGTCAGATGAGAAAATATTTGTCTTGTTCCTTGTGTTTTGACACGAAATACCATCCTCATTTGAGGCCCATTTATGGGTTTACATGGGGAAGTTTCTCAAGAAAAAACATTATGGAGGAGCTGCCTGCACAGATCCAAAAGTCACTCCTGATGGCACCTGTTTATTTATTCTTGTGACGGGGTATGTAATTATAAGACTCTATGAATTGCACTGTAGGGGATAAAAAGAAGCCATTTCAAATCAACAAATGCTCCCTTCAGTTTGTGCCATGGCACACACTTATTTTTTATGCATTTTTTGCTGCATTTGTCCCTATATTAATCTTCATTACATTTCATATTGTAGCACCTCCAATATTCTCTGAGCTGCCCACACAGATTTATATGTTCCTCAGGATTTGATCCAAGTAGTAGGTTTTTTTCTTATATTTTGCGAGATGTGTATTGACAAAGATGCAAAATTGATATTAAATTAATCTTTATTGCAATTACAAATCTCATAGCATAAAGCATAGGACAAGAATATTAGAAAGTGAAAGAAAATACATAAAGCCCAGTCCAGGACCTCTTCCACAAAGTGGCTGTGCCACATTTTTTTTAATTCAGTAGTATATGATCAGGGCCAGAGTGTATCTAGTGCATACAGACAGGGCTCATGATTTTAGCCCTAGTCCCATGTTTTTGCAAGAGAACTGGTCAAACATTTCTTTATGAAAGAGCAGATTCATGGTTTTAGCTGTTAGCTTTCCTGTGAGTGCATGACCTATAACCTGGGCTGTGGGATAAATTATTTCAAGTAAAATAGAGAATCCATTATACTTAACAATTTTCAGTGACTGCAGCCAGTGACTGGCTGAGGATCTTGATTATTTTTGTACTGACTTTACTTAATTATGAGCTGTAACTTTGTTTTTTGACAAGAATTAACTTTTCTGTATTAGTCATACTGATATTCATAGTGATTTCTTTTAAACCAATACTGCTGCTTCCACAGTGAAGATTTTCACAGGGAGGAGAAAGCATAACAAAATAATTCTCTCTCTCTTTTTTTTTTTTTTTTTTTTTCTTTCTCCTGTAGGATTGGAACAAAACCCCAAACATTTTTCTTTCAAAGGAAACCTGAGACTTTATGTATTCAACACATTGTGAGGAACTATTTCAGAGCTTTGGGTCACAAATGGCTTCTTTCCATTAAAAGTAATGCTGTTATTCCTGGCAATGAGAGCTTGCTCAATTTTACTCACAAGTAGAATCTGCCTGTACATATAAATCAGTGCCTGCAGTTTCAGCAGAGCAGAGGAAGAGGAGGTACAGCTCATCTCAAACTTCCAAGCTATACTGGCAATTTACTTTATCACCCTACAGCACTGAGATTTCCATAGCTGTTTTTGTTCTGTTGAACTCAGGCATAAATTGAAGGATGCAGTTTTGAGACCTGGCCTTGGTGAGTCTCACCCAGAGGTGAGATTGTGGGGAGAGCAGCTCATGAATAGATGTCAGGCTGGGGTCAGCTGGGAAATGCACACCTGCCTGCCCCAGAAATGCACAGGTAGCTCTGGCTTGACCAGCCCCATTCTCATTGTGTCTGGGAACCCCTTTGTGTCCACCTCTAAAGTGGCCTCCACTCAGTGCCTCCATTCCTCAGTGCTTTCACTTTCAATTTTAAGGAACTCCAAACACAAAGCAAACCCCTTGCCAAAGCTGTTGGAGTCTGCAGTGACACAAAGGTTGGATCTGACCTGCTGTCTTCACCCAGGCTTGAAACACCCCATGGCTGGGAAGGATGAGTAGCATTTGGTTTTTTGACCAGAAAATCAGACCCCCCAAAAGGTCATGCACACACACACACACACACACACACACACACACACACACACACACACACACACACACACTTACAGAGGTGTCTCATGGCAAAAGGAGATGGGGGAAAAAAACCTCTTTTCTGAAAGCTTAATTGACTTTAGGGCAAACTTCATCTGAGGACAGCCCCTTGTGCTGATTGCCTCTGTTTGTGATTTGGTTGGAGGAGAATGGATTTTGCGCTCATAATCAGGCATCAAGGAGAAGTGCAACACATGGGAGAGCTGATTTATGTCACCTGGACATAACAAATGGCAGGCAGGACTCAGAATATCTTGTGGTGTGCTCTGGACACATCACACCCTCTGCTAATATCAGTAAAGACTATCAAGTGCTGGGCACCTTTAGAAATTGGAATCCCTGTGTAGGTTGTGAAATACGGACTTGGGGGCTCTAATTCAACACTCACAGTCAAGATAATTCAAAATATATAGAAACCCAGTTATTACAGAGTTTCAGTGAAATGTTGGTACCCTTGAAAATCTGAGTCCTGAACTTTACCAGAGAAAATTATGGAGGTGTGAGTATATCAACATATTAAATCAGTCACAGGTCCTAAGCAGATTTCAGGAGAAGTGGTCCACATGTACATAGTGGTTTCTAGAGACAGAGAAACTCTGAAAGCTTATCTCTCCATACTGCCTTTTTGATGGAACTTACTATCCCCCTTTTTTTGGTTAACTTTTTCATTTTAAATGGGACACATCAGTGCACTGATTTAATTTAAGCAGCCATTTGCTTCCCCTGAGTTCCCTCCTTTTCCTGACAAAGCAATAGAGAACGGTGAGAAGAGGGGTGGGTTGGGTGCAGGAGGAGAAACCCCTCAGGAGGCAAGAGCTCAGGAGGCTCTTGCAGATCCTGACCTTGGCCCAGTGCTGCACTGACACCTCTGGGATTTCCAGATCAGAGCAGGGCCCCACTCACACAGCCTGGGAAAAGCAAGCCTGGGTAGTATCCTCACAGATGTGTGTGTCAGTGCTGTTGACAAGGAGTCAGCACTTGACTATTTAAGTCTTTTTGGCCATAGGGGAAAATTAACATCACAAAGATGGACTGTTGCAAAAAGCCAGGCTCTAAGAGGAAGTACTAAAGATTCACATGCAGCTTTAAGGAACAATGATTAGTTGTTATTTATATTACAGGAGTACCTGGAGATCTCAGTTGGACTCAGGGTCTTGTTTTGCTGGCTCGTCTCCACTTCCTCTCTCGTGTTTTTCACAAAATACACCTTTCCCTATTACCAAAGCACTACTGAGAATACATTCTATTATGGCCAAAACCTACTCCTCCAGAAAGCCAGTCCTGGCCACCATCTTATCAGCCACATCTAATTTGTTTAGTTTTAAGGTTTCATCCTATCTGCAGATGGATTAGCAAGTTACAAAGTCTAGTAATTATAACCCAGAATATTTCCAACAAACCTCTTTGCTTCTAAAGGATGGTAGAAGAAAATAAATGGAAAAAGCATCAGCTCAAAATTTGTCCTCCAAGGACCATATTAAAATTTATAGATTAAAAAAATTATAAAATGTATCATAATGAAGCCAAATGAGCAGTTTTGGCCTTGCTTCTCTAAGCAGAAAGGCTTTGCTGTCTGACTTCTCCTTGGCTGCCTTTCTAGGCCTGAAATTCACAGCTGCATTGAAGCGGAGCAAGTCCAATAATGCCATTTGTTTTTCACTTAAAAAAAAAAAAAGAAAGAAGAAAAAAGAGAAAGAGGGACATATAAATGGATCATAGAAGAAGGAGGCCATTAGCAGACGTTTAGTCTGACCATGGCTAGAAGTGCAGATGGTTCAGAGGAACACAGCCAACTTGGCGTTTATATAAGCTATCCTGTATCTCCCTCTTTTTTCCCTACACTGGCACAGATTGATTAAGAGGTCAAATAAAGGCTGCTTCAGTGTGAGAGTGTGCACGATGTATGACAAAAAATCCTGTCTCACAGTTCAGGGTTTCTAAACAACATAAAAGACAAATCAATGTATAAACTAATTCTCAGCCTGTTTAAGTCTTTTCTTCCTGAAAGCCGTATGGACCTCTCTCTCTCTCTTGTTTTTTTCTTTTCTTTTTATCTTTTCAAGTGTCCCAGTGACAAAGTGGTAAGTGAAGACAAGAAGTGGAATGTGAACATAAGGAGGTAGAACAGGAAAGTCCCCTTTAATAAAGCAGGTGAAAATTACTCTATATTCAATAGAAAAGAAATATTCTCCAACAAATGTCTTTTCTGAATTATAAGCAAAAAAAAAGAAAAGGGAAAAAAAAAAAAAGAGATTGTAAAGATTGTAAAGGTCTTTTTAACTGACAGCTTCCCTTGTGGCAGTCTACCTCCTGCACTGCCTGGTCTTTTGGTGCAGGAGTTCTCCATGTACATGCTTTGTAAAGAGTTGAGTCTGTAAAAGAGAATGGGAACTTGGAGATGACTACTGCAATAATAAAAGTAATGATCTTCATATGAATTTAAACACGTGGGATTTTGATGGTGTTTAAACATCTGTCTTTCAGTTTCTTTTAGGATACAGAATGTCTGGACACCTAACTGGTCCATAAATCACAGATTCCTAACAGAGAGACCCTCTCCAGGCATGGTTGGTGACCTGCCTGACTCCCTGGAACTGCCTGGATGGAGATCGTGTCCCCTGAACTTCAGAACCTTAAAGTGCTTCAGCATTCTGAAAACTGGGCTAAGCCATGAGCTTTATTAAAGGCAGGAGGCCACCCCTAAGCAGATCTGAAGGCCGGGGTCTGAAGTGAGGCTCAGGTTGCAATAGCTCAAGCAGGCTAAGTGAAGCCCTGCCTGCGCTTTTAACGCTTAATTACCCCAGGTGCCACGGGGATGGATACATTGAAAACAGATGGAGAGGTATTCCTGAGCATCTGAAGATAAGCAGATCAGTTAGGCCAGGTTCTGTGGATCTTGTTTGAATAGTTAATCACAGGAACACAAAGATGAAGGGAACCACATGGGTCACTGAGCTCAGGTCTGTGAAATTTTCTCATTATAATTTACAACCTGGAGAGTATCAAGAGCGTGCCAGGTGCTTCATATAGTCAAACAGTCTGACAAGATGGTATTTATTTTGGAGCCAAAGGAGGCCTGTTTGTTTTATGAATCAAGGTTGTTATTATTTTTTATTTTGAGACTGGGAGGTTGCTAATCATTTTGTTTATACTGTACTTTGTGAGGGGATATTTTTGCTCACCTCTGTTACTGTTGCCTCTGCATCATGGCCTAGCATTTTAATTTAAGAACTGTGACTTTTAAAGCCTTATTCATAACTACTGAGTAGACTTGGAATGTATTTTTGCATTGGGCTATTTAGACACAGCTACACACACACACACATGTAGATACTGGAAATTAATTATAAGTTCATGTATGTGCCATATATCCTTATGACCACCCTATGGTCCCAAAATTTGTGTGTGGTTTAAATACCTGCATGCATATAGCATTAAAAATCCTCAAAAATCCACCTGAAAGAGAAAATTATCTTATTAACCAAAGCAACTGATCATTATTTTTCCAGTCACGAAACTAGAAAACAACAGAAACACCTTTTTTCAGTTGGGATTATTGATGCAGTTTAATCACTTTGAGTGTGCACTAAAGAATTAACAGCAGCCTGACATTAAAATTTATAACCAAAATTCTTATTTACTGAGTGTGAGTTTAAATGACAAAACCACATTGTTATGTCTGCTTTAAGGAAAAGTCTGTCAGGGAGTTTGACATATTGGTGCAAGTTTCCCTATAAATATCCCAGAAAAAGCAAGTGTAGATGATTTTAGAAGCATTTATTGGACTATAAAAAGTGAAGATTATGAATAGGTCAATATTTTTTGAAAGGTGTTAATATAAAACAGTGCTAAAAGATTCAGAAATGATAAGCAGATATTTTAAGCTTGCTGCTGACAGAAAGTGACATCTGATAAAGATGGAGATAAAAATATCAATAAAAAATCTTACCTACATCATACCATCCATTTATTTGTTTGAGTTGGTAACAATTAGATTATTGACTGTAAATAATTTTGTTGCCCTTGGTAAATTATTTATGGATGTGCCCTAAAAAAAATGTTTTTCTTCATATGATTTTCCTTCTAATACATAAAGTCCCCAACATGTTCACTGAGCAATTTTTGTCTACTAATGAAAAATCTCTGAATTCTGGCCAAGAATAACAAATTTAAATCAGCGAAAATAACTTTGTGGCCACCAATATGATCAGATGAGCTAAACTTCTGAAAATAGAGACAGAATGGTAAAAACCAGGCTTGGTAGGATGTTTCTTACAGCATGAATGTTTTCAGGAGTACTAACAGATAGCCAGTGTAAGACAGGAAGGATTTAAGGGTAATTTGGCTCAGGTACTAAACTTTTCCACAACTCAGTATCACTGGAAAAGTCCAACACACCATTCAAAGCCACCTGAGGAAACCCTCAGAAGTAGTTATTGGACATAGAGCTGAAACACACAAGTCCTCATGTGTAAGCAGAAATGAATTTTCCAGGCAATAAATTGCAACAATGGGCCAGAGGATGACAGTAGATAGGCAGGCATCTGCCACACATAAATACAAAAGTGAGCCGGACCTGAGCTGCTGTGCTGAGGTTTCCAGTGTGTCTGGGAGGACTGCAAGGACACTTTATTACAAGAAACAGATCCAGAAGACACCCTGAAAACTCAGAGATCCCTATTATCCCTCCCTCCAGGAGCAGTGCAGGTCTCTCATGGTGGGACAGGCAGCCTAATGGATTGTTACTTAGGTTTTTTAGCAATGCTGGAGTATCCAGCACATTAAGCCATGATGTAGTACAAGCTTGTAAATGACAGATTGTTCATTACAGGGCTTCAGAGAAGTTAATAATCATTATAATGGACCACAAGTCACAAGTGTCTCCTGTATACCACTCCTTCACTTTTATAGGCATGTATAAACTTAACACATCAAACTCTTGTACTGCACAGTCAAGTGGGAGAATCAATTAGCCCGGGTGAGAGGTTTTGCAGTGAAAACTGAGGGAAAAGTTTACCCAGAACACTCCCCTGCCTTTGTCAGACTTCCAGAGGGCTGGGGAAGGAAGATCAACTTCTTCACAAAGAATATCTTACAAGATTTTGAAAATAAAGGCACTTAAAGCTGGAGCAGCTATTTAATCCTTTTTGCCATAAAATGTCTGAATCTAGTAGATTAAAACGAAAACAAAAAAAGTGGCATGGAAAAATTCCAGCAGAAAAAAAGGCTGAGTGTTGCAGAGAACTGACTATAGGGATTACTTACAGGGGTAACAAAAGATCTGTTCTCTAAGGACAATAAGAAAGGTTGCTGTCCATTGCCACACCTTCATTCCCCTTTTATCCCACTACAGTGGAGCAAAATTCAGTCCCCATTTCTAATTATTCACAATTACTCTAATTATTACTTGAGAATCATCAGAGGAAATAAAAGGAACATCTTAGGCTGCAACACCAGAAACAGTTACTGAGACTTTCAGCAGGTTTCCATATGGATGCCACAAATTTTTTTCTGGGTTGCAACAATACAGACACCAGGGAAGTCCTTCAGGAATGCAAATATTGAGATGACTGATAGGAAAATGACCAGTTCTGCCACAGAACCACCAAGAGTGGTTCTGTTCTTGGCATGTACATGCTCATAAGGCTGGATGGCTTCTCACACAGGTTTTCTGCGTGTCATTTCCTATAAATTTATTGAAAAACCTTTCCATTGTTAAGGGGAGAGGACTGTGTTCCTAAATCCCTGCAGTGGAATTGATTTTAGTAAAAACTTCTTCGCTGGTGGTCAAGCATTGGTGAATAGTGAAGTGATAGAATCCCCACCCCTGGAAGCATCCAAAAAAGCATGGGGTGTGGCACTTGGGGACCTGGTTTAGCAGTGAAAGTGGCAGTGCTGGGTCAACAGCTGGACTCCATCATCTTAGGGGTCTTCTCCAACCTTAACAATTCTATCATTCTATGATGTACAATTTGAAGTTTTTAGGTTATATTTATTTTTAGGTTATCCAGGACAGCTTCTGGACCCCTTGTGGGTGCCTTCCAGCTAAAGATATTTTATAATTTTTACTTAAAATACAGTGGGCATGATATGACAGGGATGTTTTGTGTTTTGTAGAGAAAAAATGGGGCTTTCACTTAATCTAAGGCAAATTGATCTAGGAGTGATTCAGGGTATTGCTAAAATTCTGGTTAGATAGTGTGTTATACCAGCCTATTTTAAACTTAGTATTTGTTAAAGAAAATATGTTAAAATATGAGTAAGTGTTCAGTTTTAAAGTCATGTATGTTTTAGTATAAGAAAATGGTCTGTGCCTTAGATGAACAGACGCCTTTTGTCATCAAAGAAACACTTTTTTCAATCTCTTTTGCTGTTCTGTAATTTTTTGATATAGGAAAAACCTCAAATATTTAATATATTTGGAAAATTCTTCTTCCTAGTAAACCTTGGAGTTTCTTGACAGAACTCTTGGGTTCTAATTGACCCCACCAGTTTTTAAGTATTTATGTGATCTTCCTGGTTCTTCAAGCTCAGGGTTTTGTTCCTGGACTGGAGAGAGCAAGAGGAATGCATCTAGAAACTGCATTCCAGCTGAGATCTCCTTTCCATCTGTTTCTGGATCCGAAAATATGTTTTGGGACAAGAAGGTGGAATATATGCAGAGCAAACCACACACACTGTGGTCCTTCATAGGGTAACACTGCCCTTTATGGCTAAATAACAGAGTCAAGGTTTTTCCACCAACACTAGAATAGAAATTGGGTCTTTTATAACATGTGAAAAACTGCAGCACTTTTTAACAACAAAAAATACAGCCCAGAAAATAAAATATCTTTCCACAAGAAACTTAAACTTCTTGGGTAGTGTGGATGAAAGGAAAGTAAATTTTTTGGGTTTTTTTCGCAAAGAATACCTCTTAAAATAATTTCTATTATTTCTGTAATTCCTCCACAAATTGATAGTGGGTTATTGGATGGAATGGAAAATAAACTGTCTTTTTTAATGTATCTGTTTGAGAACAATTAATACCAAAATTTCCAGCTTGACTTTCTAGACCAAATGGCCTAGAGTAAATGGAGTAGTTACCAACACAGAGATTTCCTTGACTTCCTAAGCCCCATGGTGCTGCTTAGAAACTTTTAGACCAACTTCATCCTTGCTGTTTTTGAGCAATTTATCCAGCAGTAACATTTTAGGCTCTTCCAGAAACATAAAAGGACAGCTGGTATTGCTGATCTCCCTGTTTATCCTCCTGCTATTAAATTCATTATATTCTAATGAATTCATCTTAAACTGAAACTGCTCAGGAGCTCTGCTGTTGTTGCTGTCAATGTGAGTCAATGCTGCTCTCATCTGAAGACTCTGATGTGTAAATTACTTGCTACCAGTGCTCTGACTTTATGTGTAGGCTGAGACTGTCAAATGCTGGACAGACACACCAGCAACCTAAATTTTACTGAGTCCAGAGTTAGAGAAAAAAGATCATGCATAAATAGAGTGTAGACTGTCAGTGTAATGTAGTCTATGGCAACAAAATTCTGACTCCCCTCTTCTTACATCCAAGGAGAACTAAATAGCAAGGAAAATCCACTAGGTAATGCAAGCAATTATATCTGTTTTCCTGCAGATAATTTATGTGTTATAACAATACAGGAAGGCTACCATCCCTGCTTGTAATCACAGGCTGAGGCTATTTTATAAACAGTGAAACCACCCATTGCTGTTGTCCATCATTTATTACTCGCCTAATAAATACTTCAATTACATTTAATAAATAATGTATTCAGGCTCAGTGAAGTGATAATTCTTTAAATTAATTATTAAATTCATGCAAAAAGGTTTTATTGCAAGCACTACTAAAGGAAATTTCTGTCTTTAATCTAAAGTGATTATTCATTATGTGCAGTAAAAGGCTCCATTTGCATATTATTAGTGAGGTAACCTTTAGCCTTCCTGGCAACAATAAAGATGCATCTTGATGTTGCTGTGCATTAATGTTCTAGGTTAGCCTTCCAAAACTAAAGTGATGATAAACAATATGTAATAAAGACTTTGTTTATGGCCTTCTACCAGCTGTTTTCTGATATCTCAAACATACTACAATGACAAAATGTCCAGTAAATGTATTACAGCAAGTTGTTAAAAGGTGTTGCCTGCAGATGGTTAGTTGATGGGAAACAATAAAAGTGGAACCAATTAATGCCCTGGAGATCTGAGTAGTAAATTGGTCTCAAACAGACTTTTTAAAAGCCCTCTGTTTGATGGTCTCCCATGTGCAGTTCTACCCTGTACTTGCTGCTGCCCTTGCCTGCTACACAGCAGAGGCTCTGGGAGTTAGCCATGCACTTTGGCAGGGCTCAATTCCCCAGACAGTAGATTTTTTCCTGTCTTGAGCAACTCTCAGTACTTACATAAGGAGTTTCTGACACTATCATGTCCCTGCCCTAACCAAGATGTCACAAGGAGGAAGAACTTCCTGTGGAGGGACGTCTCAGTGATTTTCATTGAGAGAAACCAGAGTGGCTTCTCTTTTCACTCTTTTTATCTTTTGTTTCCTCTTAAATCTCTAAAGCAAAAAATTCACAGGAATTCTTAAAGGAAAAACGAGCCAGGTTAGTGAGTCTGTAGGGCCTGGTTCAGAGCTGTGAAGTTTAGCAGCTCCTGAGTGGGAAGACCCACCCTGTGGACACAGTGAGCTGGAGCTGAGCTGACAGTCTGGTGCAGGCTGAGCTGTCAGTGCCACTGATTCACAGTGTTCCCTGAAATCAATCCTGAAAGTCAACCTGAGCAGCTTCAATGAGCACATCTGGCCAGGAGCTGACTGTGCCAGCTGGATTCTCCAGGTCTTCATCCATCAGCCCTTCATCCATGAATCCTTCTGAGACCTGACTGCTGGGATCTTGGGTATGTGTTTAGTCTAGGATCCTGTTTTGCAGGGAAACTCTGACCTGTTCTCCCCTCTGAGATGTTTTCCTTTCTGGGATGCCATTTCCCAGTGTAGTGTCCTGATAAAAGCTTATATTTCATCTGGGCACATAATCAGTGCAGGTAACACCCCCCAACCATGTCGTGATCAATGAGGACCACAGAGCACAATCCATCCCTGGGATAAACACACAGACATTCACCATCCCTTACACTGTCTGATGCTACAGTTTTCATTAAGCTGTCTGCCCCTCTGGATGATGGAAATCTAGGCAGCATGTAGGTCCTCAAAGAGCTTTAATTTGTGTCCTGAGAGCTATTGATTTAAAAGCAAAACAAAGAAAGGAATAATTATAACTATTAAATTATGATCATGTTACTTCCCCTACAAGTCTATAGTCTCAACCACAGTGAAATTTTTAATGCATGTTCTCCACATCCTGCTTTATTTAATCCCTTTCTTTTTACATGTTAAAAAAAATAGTCTCCAGAAAGACAAAATGGAAGCCAAAATTGACTGCAGCCAAAAACTGACCAGTTCTTTTAACTATATCCCAGGTGAAAAGCCTTTTTTTTTCCAGAGTGTACCTTGTCTTTTATTTTTGTAGCCCCCACTATAGGCCAAATACAAGTTCTCTTTCACCTTACAGGTGTTTGGAAGTAAGAATGATCTTTAAAATTCCTCCTAAAACATAACATCCAATGATTTCTGAAAAACTAATTCACATAATGCATCCCAGCTGAGAGCTCATTATTTTAAAGATAAGAGGTATTTAGTAAATCTACATGAGGAAAGCATATACTCTTTCCCATAGGTTAACCAAGAGGTCAGATGGATTTTTTTTTTCACCTCCGAATGCCAAGGGATAAAATTTTGTTGTCTATTTTTTTGTGGTCATTAAAGAAAAGCAGCTTCAAAAGGCAGCACAATGTGACCTGAGGTGTTTATCTGAGACCAGCAGGATGGTTCCCATTGCAATGGCCAAGCTCTGTAGTGGAACCCCAGAAAATCAGAGTGATGAGTCTGAAACTACTGAGTTTAAACAGGATGAGTCCTGCCCATCTAAATCCAAAAGAAAATCCTTAAAATGTATAGCTTATTATGCTTCAGCAGATCAGGACAAATCATGGGAAAGCATCAGGGTGGTTTTTAACCTGTTAATGCCCAAGACAGGAAAACAGCTTGTTCTACATCAGCATTTGACCCTGTGTTAGTTGCCCTGAGTTAACTTTGTTGCAGCTCCCTTTCCTGCTCAGGAAGCAAGACCCATTTTGCTCTTTAGCCAGACTTTTTTCTCATATAAGGATGTTGCCCGAAGAAGCTGCAGGACTCAATCTTATCTCCCTTTCCAGATCTGACTCCAAATTAAAGGCATTTTCATTTCCAAGTTACTCCTTAATTCATACAAAAAGTAAAATATATATCAAATCACTCTAGACCCTGCTAAGAGATAAGAAAGAGTTCAGCATTTTATGGATCCAGGCTCCCTTCCCCCATCCTGCTAGATATTCACATCTCTAACACGGAGACCTCTGGTTCACCTTTGAATCACTTATGTTCTCTTCACCATAGCAATCAGCTCAGTCCTACATAAAGTGTAAAGTGCTGACATTTTCAAGCAGCCTAATGTTTCTTGCAGTCATCTAGCAGCCTTTCAAATGTAGAATCCTAGATGCCCTTGCTTTCCTTAATCAGCTAGCAGTGAAAAAGAAGAATGGAATAAAAGGACCTCATATATCCTCTTCTCCCTCCCTCCTGCAATTTGCTGTCTGCCCAAACTAATCCCCCCACATCCCTCCCATTACACAGATGCAGGGAGATCCCTGAGCACAAATGTTGTAAACCTCAACATAACTTCACCAATTCACACTAAGGGAAATAAATTTAATTCACTCAGCTTTCTCATCATCTTATGGCCCCTTTAGGGCTAATCATCTGTATTAACTTTCTCTGGAGCTTTTCTAATGTCCAAGTGCCGCTGACTATTTTGTAGCCGAAATGCATGTGGCAAGAGAACAAATTGCCCAACAGTGGATTTCTTTTCTACAACAGTGGTTTTACTGTTTAAAATGAAAGAATCAGGTCTGGAGTGGAGCTGGTTTAGGACTTGGATGGCAGGTTATGTGGCTGAATACAACAGCTTTGTGCTGGAATTTGTAGTAAATAATTCTTTCCTGGATAAAATTGTTCGGCATTTATGCAGCCAGGTAAACTTTTATTTATATTCAAGAGCTAAAAATGATTTTAAGAAATATGATTTTGAGAAGATTGATTTTAAGAGGATTGATTTTAAGAAGAATGATCCTTTTTTCAGCAAACCAGTTTCTGGAGTTACCAAATTTTAATAGTTAACTGGCTTTTCTTTCTTCTTTCCTTCTTTTTTTTTTTCTTTTTATTGCAGATCTGCAATAAGTACAGTTTTTGGTAGCTGGCCTTGGATGCTGATAAAAGCCTGACTGAGATGTGCTTCTTTGAGGTGCTACACAATGTCGACGCACTTTTGTTCAAGACTGTGGATTCAAATTCTTCTTCTTCCACAGATTTAGTGTGCTCTTCTGAGTAAGGACTTTGAAGTACTGCTGACCATACATTTTTTTCTTTACAGCCTGCTTAACATTCTCCAAGGGACAGGGGTTGTTAGCATGTATTTATATCAGGATGCAAATTGCATACTACAGAAATCAGCAGAATTTATTTTCCTGCTTGTTGACTCTTCACACCTACCTCGCCTTTCTTTCCTTTGACCTGTCATATTACCCTTTTTGATCTAAGACCCCCAATCACCATGGAGAGTTGAACTCCCAGGATTAATCCTCATCCTCTGGTCTTTTCAATTCTGTTCCTTCCTGGTATAAAGTGCTGCTTAGACATGTTTCTCTGTGATATGTCATCACCAGTGTTAAATCTGCATGGCAAAACCAGAACTTGACACCTACCCACTTCTTTCCACCTCCCTTTTCCTCATGGCTTCTGGGCCCTAAAAAGAATACATTTATAATGGACATTTACCTGTTTTAATTATAGACTTTTTTACCCTGTCTGATTATTGAATTCTGCTCTGAAATCTCTTCTGAGGCAGCCACTCATTTTTCCCTCTAAGTTTATGTTGCATCTGGGAATATGAAACTTCTACTTTGGGTTAAATTCAGATGTGCTCATGGGGTATCACCAGTTTCAAACAGACCAAGCAGAAAAAACCCTTGCCTTCACTGGAAAACTGATAATTCCTTTTTTTCTGTTTTCACATGGGAACATTCCAAGGTTTTCAAGGAAGACAGAACCAAAAGCTACCTTAAGAACAATGCCAAGAGATGCTTGACTGCAATAAATGAGGGTATATCTATCTCTGTTTTGCAGTTCTGTGTGGAGATAGGAGATGGGTGTAACATCCCTTTCCTTTCCAGATACTCTGCTTTCAGTGGAGGGAGAGCTTTCCCACAGACCTCTTCATTCTGAAAAATGATCAGGAGATATTGGGAACAGCCCCATCAAGGTCAGCTGCTTTCATAGCTGGAGAGATGCAGTGTTTGCTCCTAGTTTTCAAACTGCCTAATTGCCCCATGTTTTTGCTTTCCCTCCTTCCCTTTAGATTCAATATTATTTTTTTTAAACCAAAAATTAATTCCAGATATTAGAGATATTCCAGAAACCAGTGGTTTCTTCCAGCTGATCACGTAATTCCTGTCTAATGGTCTTAATCAGGTTTTTCCTTTCACAAGTAAAAATCAGTTTGAGGGCTGAAGAAATTTTGAAAATATATAGACTCAGTTTTAGAAACTAGAACTTTCTTTCGAAGTCACAAAATTCCCAACCAGTTTTCACTATGGAGTCAGGTTTCCAGGGCCAGTGGGAGCTAAGCCTGGCACACCAAACAAGATTCTCACTCTCTTCTCTCTAGAGGAAGAGTTGCAACACAGGCCAAGTGTTTGGGTTTCCAGACAGCAAACTGCAAAATTGTGGCTACTGGCATCATTTGTGCCTTTCATATTTCATCCAGCAATAAATCTCCTTGTATCATCAGCTAGGAGAAGAGAGTCTGATGAAAAATCATGACTAAGGGTGTGAGTGGGAAAAGTGAGGATTGACTATTTGGCTCAGACACAGAAAATCTGTACATGCTGTGTAGGGCATGTGGTGATAGAGTTAGGATTTTTTTCTTTCTTCACCCAATGCAGCCCTATACCTTTATCCTTTTCCTCCTGCAATCTCCAGATGATGCAAGTGCTGCTATAAATGATATTTCAGCTTTTTATAACTTCAGACACACAGATTACCTCCCCAGCATCCTTTTACTGCTGAGTGTGGGTGAAAAAAAAAAAAAAAAGTTTTTAAAAATGTACTTTCCACTCATCAGGTTCAGTCTATTTCAGTAAAAGAAATGAGTGGAAAAAGAAAGGCAACAATGATTGCATGGCAAGATTCATATGCTTTGGGTGAAGGATTATATTTTGCTAAACCTTCCAGGAAAATAAACCTCAGAAAAACAAGAATGCTTTACAGAGGTATGAGACTCTTTTGTCACCAATCAATGATATTCTGGCTTGCTATGATTTCTTCATTGCCTCTCTTCATCTTCAACAGGATGTATCATTCTGAGTAATCTTGCTTTTTTTGGCCTTTTTGGCCTCTTTGCCTATCGATTTAGCTAAATTAATAGCAAATCCACCAGAAAGTCTGGCTTCCACTGATTTTATTTTATTTTTATTTGTTTTTCTACTGAAATTGTGGCTTGTGTTTGATGGATAAGTCTAGAGTGATGAAAAGAAAGGAAAGGTGAAAACAAAAAATATCTGGAATAAACTTGTTTGGAGGAATTGTTTAGGCTGGAACTAAAGAGAAGTCAGGAACCCTATTTTTCATGAGCATATACTTTCAAGTTCATGCCAACAACCATCCTCTCTGGTGCTTTTCTATTTTGAGCAACAGGAATTTCAAGATAGATAGCCAGAATTTGCTTTTTGAGTTGAAGAGGTAAAAAGAGGGAAAGCAACCCATCCAATTTCTGAATCACCATCAGAGCAGGAGCACCTGCTGGCTCCTTGTAACCATTGACTAAGAGGAACCTATGGTGTCTGCACTCCTAATTTTGGCACTTTGGTTTAGTGGCTATGGCTGTCTGGATGGCATCCCAGATTATGTCCTGTTTTCCACCTTCTTCCATTTGTGCTTAAAGGAACATAGGTCCTGCAGCTGTACTAGCAGGATCACAAATTACTTAAATGTGCTGAAAATGAGGTGTAAGGGGATATACTAAATGATCCTGTCCAGCATTGTTGTATTGTGTTCTCTA
>WBNO01012914.1:22778-33175 GCA_013400575.1 Peucedramus taeniatus | reverse complement strand
ATATATATATATATGTTTCTATCTTTTTAGGAAGACTTTGAAGAGCTAAAAAATTACTTTCATAAATCAAGAAATTCCTTGAAGCTGTGAGATGCAAAGTTTATCACTATTGTGTCAGGCTGATCCTTGGCTGAAAGTCTCTGAAATCTGGGATAACAAAAAGAGTCCTGTTTATGGGCAGTTTCTTATGTATTTACTATTGGCTTCTACAAAAGTCAAGAAACAATTTATACAGGTCTACCCAAGGGCTAGTGGGTATTGCTCTGCTCCAAATAAAATAACCATATAGCCAATGAGGTGTGGTAAAAATGAAGTTATCATTCATGATCCACCAGTGTTTTTATTTGATTATCACAATTGGCTTGTGATTGGTATCATCTTTGTTCTGCTTTGCTTATCCCCAGATTTAAATCAGGTTGACATTCTTAACATTCACACAATTATTCTTTATCATATTAAGTCCACTGCCCACATAAAAGGCAGAACACCGTGCTGACAAGATGATAACAAATATTTTAAATTATATAAACCAAGTATCTCTTGTCTATGACATCAAAAGTCAGTTTATGGTTAATATGAAAAATATTATAATCTTGGCCTTATTATCAACTGAGTAAATTTTTTGTCAATACAAAGACTGATAGCAGATGCCAGAGAGTAATGATCATATACCAGCTCATCAATTCCTTTGTGTACACTATTGAAAAAGAAGAACAACCTACAAATTTAGTGGGCACTACCGCCAGTAAAATGGAGTAAACACATCTAGTTACTATGGCATCATCTTCTAAATCTCATGAAATCCAATGCAGAAGGATCATGGTCAACAAACATTGAAGCTGGATTATTTCCTGGCACTTGCTTCCTGGATCACTTTTATGAATTAGCACAGAATAGGAAAACAGCTGGAGTGTTTTCAAGGAAAAAGTTCAAATCAACAGATGTGTTTCATGAAGACAGGCAAATAAAACTTGATTTCGAATATATTGCATGCCTTTAAGCAGAGCTAATTAAATACATTTCATTTCTATTATGTAACTGTGGTATTCAGGCCATAGAGTATATATTAATTTGTTTTTCTGATTAAAAATGTGGATATTTAAACTTATTATTGCGGCTTTACTTTGCAGTGTTTGTAGGGAGATTATTAGTCTTAACAAAGCACACTGAATCATAGAGTCATTGCATGCTAATGGTTGGAATGGTCCTTAAAGATCACCTTGTCTAAGGAACTCCTGCCAGGGACAAGGGACACCTCCTACTGGATCAGGTTGCTCAAGGCTTTATGCAACCTGGCCTCCAACACTGCCAGAGCTGGGGCATTCACAACCTCCCGGGGCAACCTGTTCCAGTATCTTACCAGCCTTACAGTAAAGGATTTTTCCCAAAAAATCTAACATAAATTCCCTCTCTTTTAATTTATACCCATTACTCATTGTCCTATCACTGCACTTCCTGCCAAAGAGTCCCTCTCACACTACCCTTGCCAGCCCCCTCTGGAAAGGTTACTATGAGGCCTCCATAAAACCTCTTCTCCAGAATTAACAGCCCATATTTTCTCAGCCTGTCTTTATAGGGAACATGCTGTAGTCCTCAACTTCCTGGCCCTCCTCTCAGCTTGTATAACAGTTCCATGTCTTTCTTTTGTTGGGGACAGCAGAACTATACACTGTATTCCAGGGGGGGCGTGTCACCAGTAAGGGAAGAGTAGAGGGGGAGAATCACCTCCTTTGACCTGCTGGCCGTGCTCCTTTTGACACAGGCCAGGATATCTTTGGCTTTCTAGGTACACACTGCTGGCTTATGTTGAGTTTTTCATCAACCATCACACCCAAGTCTTTCTCTGCATGGCTGCTTCCAATCATCTGTCTGCCCAACCTGTGGGTGTGTCTGGGATTACCATGACCCAGGTACAAGACCCTGCGCTTCATTTTGTTGGCTATTACCATTCACCTCTTTGTTTTCATGTGTCTTAGCATAAGGTTTCCAGGAGAATCTACTCCATGAACTCTCCTGGCACAGAGGTGAAACTGACTGGTCTGTAATTCCCTAGATCTTACACTGTCTCCTTTTTAAAATGGAGGCCATGTTTCCCTTTTCCAGTCATTGGAAAATTCACCTGACAGTCATGATTTGTCAAAAATTATGGATAATGGCTTAGCAACTTCATCTGCCAGCTCCCTCAATACCCTCAGATGAATCTTAACAGGTACCAGAGGATGACATTGTCATTTCAAGACTGCTGATCAAACCTAGTAGGATAGGCTTTTCACAGAAATACAGATAATAGTAAGTTTGATTTTTTCCTCCTAATATTTCAGTGAACATAAATGAATCCTTGGTCTAAACAGGCATATATTTATTTTATAGTGAAAAGCTGGATCTGACAAGGGAAAATTACCTAATTTGCTTTAAATGTTATATATTTACTAAGGTAAATTATAACACTATAAAACTACACAAAAATGCTCAGAATTTTATGTTAGTTTTTTGCAGGCTTTGTTGATCACACTTCAGTGACAGTTTTGGTTATATGCCATGGACTGTTTAGGGTCATATGTTTTTCCGTAATCAAATTTCTCCTAGGGAAACTACTGTCCTTGAACAGCTGCTCTACCTGTCACACTGAGCAGAAAAAAATGTCTATTTTGAGGTGTAGAAGCAGCTGTTTTTCTTTAGTAGGTGCTAAAGTGAAAGTCAGTGTCTAACGAGTTTACACTAAGTTCTGGTCCCTAGTGTCATTCCTATTTAATTCCTTTTCCAGTTACAGTCTTTTTCAAAGTGAACATTTTTAAAATCTAAATTTCAAATATTTAATCTGTTTTAACTATCTGTGTGGAAAGGTTGTAATTTTCACTGCTGGCTTTAGGTAATGTTCTATACAGTCCTCTGGTTCAAGTAGTTAAAAGCTATGAAAAACAAAAGTATGTTACTCACAGTTTCCCCCAGTATTTATTTAATTAGATAACTTTTCATGACAATGCTATTTAGGAAAAACATGTATAAAAACTTCTAGATTCTGTCAGTTTATTTATATTTGTTTCATTGTAAAGTTTATTGTTGCTCAGCCATGTGTAAAGAGCTCCCATTTTCAATTCTGAGATTGTCACCCTTGACTGCCTGTTTGTCAGCTCCTCACAGAATCTCCCCTTTTCCACCACTCAGTTTCTTATGTGTTGCATCTCATCTTGTGGCTTGTTGTGCAAGGCCCCTACTCTGATTGTGTTTCAGGCCTTCTAAGGAGACATTTCTTTTATTCTGTAAGCTTGAAGGCATGCAGTCTAGTAAACTTATGTTTCTTTTTGATCCCGTTTGAGAATTTTAGCCTGTGATTTCCCCCATAATTTCTCTTTCTCTGTCATTAATGTAAATGCCTTCATGGTAGGGATCATCTTACAAGTGCAAAAATGTCTTCTACAATGAGAGCACACCCATAAGAAATGTTTTTGCTGCAGAGTATGGATATGAACAGAATATGCAACATTTGGGGAATGCTTCATGTTTTCATTTTGGAGCAACTTATGATTATATTGGGTAACCAATTACCCTGTAAAATGAGAAATTTAGAAGCAGTCTCTGGACAAGATATAACTTAACTGAATGACATTCATTGATAGCAGGCACTCCAGCATAACACAGTAGGAAAAAGAAAGGTGGATTTGTCCAGAAACACAGGAAATTAATGAAAAAAAAAAAAGATGCTGTGTCTCTCAAGTTTGAGCTTCTTTGTACATAATCAAGCCTGGGATACAATTGTTAGTTGCCGTCCTGCTTTGACTAATCAGGTCATTTTCCTTTCCACATATGGATTTGAAGAACTGTCTTTTTGCAGACAACCTCTTTTGTCTGCCAAAAATCCTTACCTTTTTGTTACTTTGTCAAGCAAACTTTCAAGCACACTCTCTCCTCAACACTGGACTTTTATCAGCTTCATGGTTTTAGGAATCAGAAAGCTTGTGACCGAAAAAGAATAAAATGTTTGTTTAAAATCTTCTTTATTCAGTTTAGCTCCATAAACACAAGTATAAATGAACAGATATTAAAATCTGTGAAAGTTTTGAACAGCCACAAGAGTCTTATCAATGAGTCTGGATTACTCAAGAATTCAGAATTATGCTGAAATCATGGTACATTGAAACCTGTATTCTATTAACAGAAATATTTAAACTCCTGCAATGATTTTTTGCTTGGATTGGAAAAGATTACTGAGTAACAGAATGATCTGACTTGAAAGGACCCACAAGGATCAGTGAGTCCAACACTTAAATGAAACTCTCCTGTGGATTGAACATAACCTTGACATTATAATTAGATACATATTTTTAGGAAAAGAAACGATAAAACCTCAAATTTTTGGTTATTTTTTTAATTAAAAAAAAAATTGTAATATATTTTTTGTATTTATCATACAGCAACATATATGAACCCTTCTGACAGTTACCATAATTTAATCTCCTTTTGCTATACCTTACCACAATTGCTTCTGCAAATAAGTATCATTACCTCCCAGCCACTAGGAGCTTGTCTCAGGAGAGTTAACACCTTTTTTCAAGTTCATTAACTGTTCTCATCACCTGAAATGCTTGAATGATCAAATCTCATTTTCCTAAGGCCTATAACTTACCTCTGTAAACTCATCTCTTACAGTGATCTCCTATATGTGTGAGGCATCATTAGCACTCCTTCAGATATTCATGAGAAAGTGAGTTCTGTAAAGATTATGCTTGCTACACCAGAAGTTTACTCAGTTAAAGGCTGGAATAGACAGTTTTGAAACAGTGCATAAATCTTTCTCTGTCTCTCTCTTTTTCTTAAGTGCTGAGATGATGTCAGACCGACGCTGGTGCTACTAGATTTGTAAATGGGGAGACTTGACCAGTAAACACAAAGTCCTAAATATTGCATACTACAAAATGCATTTACCTGAGCAAGATTTCTCTTAAAGGATATTTTTTTCTTCCTATTATAATACACATTTTACATCTAAGTTTTCAGCTTTTTCCTCTCCAGACCAAAATCTCCTATGCTTACTTCGTTTACTTTGAGTTTTATTCACATAGGCTTCGTTTGCTGCCCTCTTTAGCAAATGTAGGAGAAACTAGCACTATACTGATATATTCCCAAAGAAATTTACTAGCCATACATCAAGTTCCTAATTACTGGAATTTCATTTTAAGTACAGGAAGGATAGGGATTCTATATGGTAACAAATGCCTCAAAGTAGCTTTTGTAATTGTTCTTATGCAATGTCTGCTCCATGCCACAAATAAATTAATCAGAATTTTAAAATAGGCAGTAAGTTTATGTTAGACTATTTCAGTCAAGAAAGATATATGGCAAGACAGAATATAATATACTGGCCTGTCTGTAACAATGATTACCGTCAAACATATAAGTCTAAATAATCAGATGTTTAATTGAACTACCTTATGAGGAAATTTGACTATTTTGAAGTACTTTATATTGACAGTTAGCTAGTAGCACACTTTTGTATAATACACTTTTGTTTCTTCCTATGATATTTTTAATGGTCTGTTGATTGCCAACTATGATTCTAAAATTATTTATGCAGAAAAATGGAAATTTCTGGTTTTTTTTCCCTACAGTAACTGAAGAATATGCTGTCTACATTACTTTAAAAACTTAATCTTTAAGAAAATCACATGGAATTTCAATAATAGGAAAAACTGAGATTGTATATGTCTGTGTCATCAAAATATGAACTGCCACAAATATTTCTACACTGTTATTTCTGTTATTTATCAAGTTAAAACTTCTTTCTGGTCTGAAAATGCAGTATTGCATCTGTTCAGTAAGCCCAAATGAAAAGGTTACAGGGTTATTTGAGTGCATTAAATGTTCAGTCTGAGATAATGAGAATCAATTTAAGATTATTTCCAAATGCAACATATGCCTACATATAATTCTATTACAAAGCTTTATTTTAGAGAAGCTGCCTGGCTTAGTTAATGTGCTTCATAGATACCAAGTTCTACATCTCATATTGGAATGATACCATAAATAGAAAATAACACAAAACTGAATATAAGAATAGTATGACTTGTGAAAAAAACCCCTTGCAAAAATTTGTTATAGAACCACAAAAGACATCTCACAAGTCTGTTTATTTTTGAAATGGATGAAAGATAAAAAAACAACAGGACAAGGGAAAATACAATAATTAATACAAAAGTCAGCAAGATATTTATGATATAGGAGATTTAGGAGATTCATTTCTTTACTGTGCCACTAAATTGAATAATTACCGGGGACTGTTTGGGTGGTTTGAGGTTTTTGTTTGTCTGTTTTGTTTTGTTTTGAGGGTTTTTGGTGTGTTTTCTTCTGTTTGGTTGGATGGTTTAGTTTGTTTGTCATTTGAATATTAAATAACCTTATATGCCTTTCAAAGGATAGTTCATTTACTTCTGAAACAGTTACTTGTTTTCTAATGTGCAGAGATAGTGCATTGTGCCAAGGCAAAGTACAGTATGCTCTGGCAAAGATGAAATGAGAACCCATGTGAATTGTTTCTCTACTCAAATATTCAAAAAGCAAAACACTAACAGGAAATTTTTTTCATATAATGAAAAAAATTAAACATCTAATACAAAAAATTGATAAATACATTAGGTCTTGCAAAGAAAAAGGTAGAAATGCATCACTTCTCAATTAATTCAACTTCATACTGATTGTGTCGTAGTGAGATGATGGCTGGAACTCAAAGGCAGTTTTGGGCATGAACTAGCAGAAAATAAATCCATGCATTGTACTGAACAAGTACAAGAAGACGGAAGTATGTAATGATTTTTAATTAATAAAAAAATGTCTATTTTTGGGGTTATTGTCATTTCATTAACAGATAAAAATAAAGTATGTAGAAAACCAAAAATATTTTCTTTTTTTCATATAATTTTCTCTTTTTTCCCCATTTTAAATGGACAAGAAGACAAAGGGACAAAGAAATGCATAAAAACCCCAAATGAAACAATTATTTGAAAAAGGAAAATACTATGAAATATTTTAATTTTTTTTTACATTTTTTTCAAAAGTCTCCCTCTTTTATGCAAAGGAACCTAACAAGTTAAAAAAAATTGAAGAAGATTCTTCTCCAAATGTCTTATAAAATTAAATATTTTTGGATCAATCCTGCTAATAAATCAGGTGAATATATGTTGCTAACCATGTCCAAAATTTTTGGACTGTTGTTTCCTAAGAATTCCACTTATTTTCATTTCATTCTAGAGAGTATCAGTACTGCTCTAAATATTCTATACTGCAGTCAACCTGCGAAAAAAAAAAAAATGAGGTAGCTCTATAATAAATGATCAGGTGGTTTCTCTTGCTTCTCTTATTCCATATATCTGCATAATTTCACTATAAATTTGAAAGAATTTAATTTAATGTACTTCGACTGCTTAAAGGATTAAAATAATTTTCTATTTCAACTACAAGTATGATCATGGAAAAAGGAACTATTTAAGAGGATTACTTGTGTGACAGGATTTATTCTAAGAGGCCAGTGTCAGGCCAGAGTTTCAGCCTTAATTCTGTCAGGTCTTGGTTTCATGGCTTTAGAAGTCAAACCATCAAGAGTTTTGCAATGGAAAAGTATTTCCACAAAGGAAGTTGAAAAATGCATCCCCAAGGCAAGGCCTAAGAAGAGAGTAATGGCAAATGTACAACTCAAAAATCTGCTGTAAATGGGGGAAATTAGTAAGACACAGTAAGGAAATTTGGAGGTTTTCAACCACTATATGGTGAGAATGTAAAAATCTTTATAAGATGTGCCACATGAAAAAATAGGAAGAAATAATATTGGGGGAGAGCAAAAGAGGTGACACTGGGGGTCTGCAGGTAGATACATTTTTAATGACTTTCTAGAAAAGTCAGTAACTTTCTGACTCAGCTATAAATATATTCTGTAACATTTTTTAATTTACAGACTGAGTTTTAGAAGATTCATGGCAATAGGTATTTTTTCTATACTTGTGCAAGTCATTGAACTAGAATCTTGTTATATCATCACCTATAGCAATAATATGCCTCATAACTAATTAGTAGAGATTAATAGATGTAATGACACAGAGAAGACACATTTTAAGAAAAACAAAAGAAAAGAAAACCCTTTTCTTACTGTGAGTGCGGTCAAATACTTGGGAGACTTGCCCTGGGAGGCTGTAAAGTTCTCCACGTGCCTACATATTCAAAACCTGACTGTCCTGCTTGGGCAGGAGTTTTGGATAGGATGGTCTCCAGAGGCTCCTTAAAACCATCCTGAGATTCTCTGAAAGCCAAATTTAGAACTCCAAATTCAAATGACAGTTCAACTGTTAGAACTGGATATTCTATTACCAACAACTTACAACTGTAGTGACATAAGTATCACCTCCTTGACTGTAACACTTCAACTTTGATTTTTGATTCCCTATCTTGGGTGTCATTTTTACAGCTGTTCTTTTCCATAGGAGCCAAGCCCAGGTGCTACAGATTTTAATTTACAATGAAATAACTTATCTGTTCTAACACTTCAGTCTTCCAGATGACCCAAGAGCAAACAAAAATTCAGCTATCATTCCACAAAAAAATTTGTCTAAATATTCTCAATAATTATGTATTAATTAAAAATCTAAGTCTACTACAGAATTTTTCTGTCTGCACTTACACATGACACATGACAGTAGACTATGCAAAGAAGGATTAATAAAATAATAGGCAACTTCTAGACTAGATGTACTGAAATGTCACATTTTCTAAATTTGAGAAATATGTATGCTGGCTTTATTTGTATAATGCAGAAATTCAGCTTTGTTTTATATAAGATAGCTGGCAAACCTGGTACTTTTTTTGGAGACCAAATAAATATTTTCAGATATGCAGATTTTAAGAGACTGTGATGCTTAATTCTGATAAAGGACTATAGGAAGTGAAAACAATTTGGGACAATTGAATTTCACAGATGGAAAAGTAGAGTAATGCTATTGCAAAATGCAAGATTATGAATTAAATCATACATAAACTAAAAGTAATTGCAAATGCCTCAAATGGATATTGAAAACTCCAAGTATAGCTCATGAATTGTAATGTGTTATGGAATTCAACAGACAAAATGTTTCAAACAGATCCTGCCTTTTGAATGAGAATGCTTATGCACAAAACAAGCTGACAAAATACCAGAAAACTTACAAGACAGAGAAGTGAGAATAAAATGCAATTAGATTGTAAATCCCAATTGTGTGAGGTGAATTCCCTGATGAGTTAGTCAATACATATTGTGCTAATACCAATTTCATAACATAACTGTGGAAGAGAAATAAATGTGAATTACATATATTTCATAACTTCTAGAATGTTGATGCAACATTCTGAAAAACTTTGGAAAACATTTAACCTACTATAAGTTGAATTAATTTATAGAAATTATTTATATAATTGTTAATATGATATACCAAATTTGCTCTGTGTTAAACATTGATTTTAAGTCTTCTTAAAAACTCTCTATGCTAAAGGCATCACCATGACTGATGCTATTACTAACCCAGTCTAAAAATCCTACACTTTAGGAAAAAAAGTTCCATTGTTTTCCTTACAAGTGTTGTATAACATTTTAATGCCAAAAAAAGTATAATAAAACTTGAAAACCCAGAAACTTTTCCCCTAGTGCTTAAATTATACAGTTTAGATAACACATTTTATTTTAATCACTCTTATCAAGAGGTGGACAATATATCATCTGGTTCTCTTTTTGGACTTACAAAGTTCTCAGCTTGACCAATCGATTTTATAAGTTTCTACTTCTGTCCCCCTCAGCTTCTCAAAGATGATGCAAATTTTACTTTTTTCCCTTTTTTTATATTTTTTTGTTTTTTTTTGTTGTTGTTGTTTGTTTGTTTTTTTTTTGTTGTTGTTTTTGTTTTTGTTTTTGTTTTTGTTTTTCATATGTAAAGCTAAGTGTGTCTGGGCAACAGAGAATAGAGTTATATGTATTTCCTGCCCCAATGGATGCATACAGGTATCTATGGAAAGAGGAAAAGATGCTGCTTTGCTTAATTATGTTTCTGAGCTTTGAAGACAGTCTTACAAAGCAGGTAGTGAGCAAGAACCTCAGTAGCAAGAACTGTGGAGTATGAACAGAGCCAGGAAGGTCCTTGAAAGAAAAGAGAGGAGGTTTCAGTGACTACAGGAAATACAGACTGATTTTTTAACTTATCTAGAGACAATAGTGTAGTTTTTCAACCCAAAAGACCTCTGAAAATTGCTGGGCCACAGAAAAGAATATATCATTCAGTTACACATGGGTACACATTAGTGATGCTGCTTAAAAATACTTCTCTTCTTGTCTGATCAACTCTAAACTTCTAAGTATCCTGTTCTAGCAATCCAAGAAATTTAAAAGCATT
>WBNO01012914.1:0-22749 GCA_013400575.1 Peucedramus taeniatus | reverse complement strand
AAAAAAAAAAGAAAAGGTAGTGTACCTATTTCAAAATGCAAATGCATTGGGGTCAACAGCCAACTACCAGCTTTTAGTTTCACAATTTACAGAAAGATTTTTTCATCTTTGTCAGGTGTTCTAAGAGTTGTGGGGTTTCTTGTTTGTGGTTTTTGCTTGTTTTGTTTTGTTTGTTTTTGTTTTTGTTTTTTGGTTTGGTTTGGTTTGGTTTGGTTTTTATCCCTGAGCTCTACTGAATTTTGTCAAAGCCTACTGGGAAAATAAATCACTTTCAGCAGGAAGCATTGAACCACTTTCTGCTTTGCTCTGAAAATTGCAGTCTGCATGCTTCCCTCAGAGTTAAAAGCTCTCCACCTTTTTCATGAATAATCAGGACAACAGCAAGGAATCTCCCACAGTTGTGTGAGAAATTAATTTTCTGAGGTTATGATGAGATTCTGAGTAAAATTAATGTATTTTACTGATCCAAAATCTACTGTTGGAGTAGTGTTGCTTTAAAAGAACCTCCCTCAAATTTCAGATAGCAATGAAAATTAATTTTGATGCATCAATATCCTATTACCTCTGAGCCAAGAAGTATTTCAGCTTTGACTACTAATGCAAGTGCAGTTGAATAAAATCATCACTTGAATGAAAGCAGCATGAGGTCCAAACCAGATCTTTCCAGGTAATTAAATACAAGCATAACCTCACCAGTTTTATAAAACTCTCTGTGCTATATTGTTTTTCTGCAACTGAAACAGGTCGTCCCACATAACGAGTTTGAATACTCTTTCAGGAACACTATGATATTTATGGCAGCAAAATATAACACATTGTGTTCATTATTTGTGATGAGAATCTGGAGAATAATGTTGATACCATTTTTTTTCCTATGCACAGTTTGCTTTTTTTCCACCATCAGCTAAAATCCTCTTTTGAGGATTATTGTAGAGTCTTGGTTACTCCCCAAGTGTCTTTTTTGTTGATGTTTTAGGAGAATTGCATGTTCATTTATGTATTATACTTATTAGCTCTTTCATTTTCACATCCAGACTGAAATTCTCTTCGACAATCCACATGACACCTTCTTCAAAATTAAGATTAAAATTCTATTCATCTCCCCTTAACTAGAGGAAGGGTTGGCTTTAGGTTTTACTTTGTTTTTCTGTGCCATATGTGAAAAAGATTTTCCCCATATACCTGCTGCAGCTTAACTCAGATGGCTAGAACTCAGATTACTGACAGGGCTTGCCTGATATTCATTGTTAATAGTGATTTCCAAAGACCTAGAAGGACTGACTCTTCTGCCTATTCACTTAGGGTTTTTAAAATACAATTGGTGAAAATTGTGAGCTTTCTCATTTTTCATTATCCCTGAAATATAGTTGTCCCATATTCTTTATTTTGTGAATTCCTACAAAAATTATGGCGGAGGTAACTAAAACCACAGAAAATTATATATAACTCTAATAAGCAGCATTATTTACCTCTTTTTTCTTTTTTTTTTTTTCAGTTCTTTTTAGAATACAGCTAAGAATTTCAATAAAAAGCCTTAACTAAATTCTCTATGAGTAGTAACAGGCCCACAAGTCAGTGCAAGTGAGAATGTAGTTGGAGGAGGAGTGGTGATTTAATTATTGCAAAATACTAACTTGCAAAATCCTAGCAACAATAAACCAGTTATTCAATTTCTCTTGTTGCCTAGATATACTGTTGTATATTTAATTTAAAATATATTAAATTATGGAATGACTTTATTAATTCTATCATTAAACAGAAGCTTCTGTCAAATATATTAGTATATTTCAAGAGGCCTATTAGGAACATAGATTATAAACATTGTTATTTATAGTGAGTATGTATTCCGTGTGTGTGTGTGTGCACTTAGTGTTGGATTTTGCACTGTTAGGTTTATGGCTGGATTTGATGATCTTAAAGGTCTTTTCCAACCTAAATGATTCTATGGTTCTACAATTCTGTTTATACATGGCGTTAAGAATGGGATTTCACCACTAAATATTTTTCTGTGATGACATATTTCGTTTGCTGATAATGCATGTTTGGCAGCTATAGAATATTTACAAAAATCTTTTTGTTGAATTTGAATTTGTAATGCCTAGGATTAAGTAAAATGTGGGACTACCGAATTGACAATTATCATTCAAACCCTTTAGTATTGTGAGTCATACAAATTAATTTGTTGTCATTATTCACAGGTCCAGTTATTTTGCTATTACGTAGATCTCAAAATAGTAGTAAAATAGCACTCATATATTCTAAACTTATATTCTGGGTTTCATATTCTGGGCTTCATATTCTGGGCAATTATTTTTTTCAGATAGACATAGATTTTGACTTTTGTCTTGTGCTTCCAAACTCCCTGAAACAGTATAACTGTATCCTGCAGTATAATCATATCTTGCATTAAAGGCCTAAGACATTTTTCTAACAACTGAATATTTCCAGAAGCTGTTATCTAGTCTTGAGGCTTAATGGTGTATGGCTTCTTCTTAACCTCCAGGAAATGTGTTTGCACTCACAATCATGCCTATTGGGAATGATTCTTAGACTGGCAAATTTTCCTAGAGAACTGACTTTAAATTACAACTTGGTAATGGTCACAACTGTTCCAAGCATCAGCCTAACAGTTTATTAGTATAGATGATGGGGTTTTTTTCCCACTTACAGAACTGATAAAATAAATTGATGCTTGATTATTACTATAGACATGGCCATTGTATCAGACTAAGCCATCTGTAGATACATCACCTGGGCTTCCTAGGAATGCCTTTTTACACCTTCCCTGCCCTGGGGCTGAGTTTCTCTTTGTCTATTCAAATGCATTATCATGCTTGGCTTAGAGGGTTTTTGGTGTGTTGAGCCCCCCTTCTTTGGTCAACTGTCCATGCCTGCTTCTCAACTCACAGCTTGTGCTGTGCTCTTCTCCAGGAGCCAGTACATGGTGTTTGTCCCAGAAAAGTGCTGGCCTGCCTCTGTATGGGCTCCTTCTCCTGCCACATCTGGTCCTTTCTCACAGCACGTTCTTGCCAACAATTCCTATTTGGCTCCTGAGTTATCTGGCTATTGGTTTTGCATATTAGCCCTTTCTCTTCAGGGCTTCCACAGAGGACATGGTAAGGAGACTAGAGTAGCTCTCCTATGATGGCAGGCTGGTAAAGTTGGGGCTATTCAGCCTGAAGAAGAGAGGGTTGCATGGAGACCTCATAATATTCTTCCAGTATCTGAAGGGAGTCTGTAAGGAAGATGGAGAGGGGCTCTTCATCAGGAACTGTAGTGATTGGCAAAGAATAATGGGTTCAAAGAGAAGAAGGTTAAGATTAGATGTTAGAAACAAAGTCTGCACTTTGAGGGTGATGAGGCACTGGAGCAGATTGTCAATCATTGTGGATGCCCCAACGCTGGCAGGGTTCAAGGCCAGGTTGGATGGGGCTTTGAGCAACCTGGTGAACTGCAAGGTGTCTCTGCCCATGGCAGGGAGGTTGGAACTAGATGATCCTTAAGATGCCTTCCAATCAAAAACATTCTTTGATTCTATGCCATCTAGGAGTCTCCAATTATCTAATTCTTTCTTTTTATTTGGCCTCAACTAAAGTTGGACACAATGGACTGTAATAGTGAAGACATCCTTGAATAACACGGCTCCTTAAGCCTGAAAAAGTCAAGTTAATACTTTCTCTGACAGAGTATTGAATGGAATTCACTTAACCTATATTATCTGGAGTTGATGAAAATTAATTTTCCTTTCAAGATTTGTGCTTTTTGTCAGGGAGATTGGTCTTAATTCCTTTGCTTTAATTAAGAATCAATTATTTTGAATACAATAGAAGTTAACTCCTTGAATATGTTAGGAAAGTAGTTCTATTTTAATTCACATACAGCTCACTGATTTGCCTATGTTTTCAAGCAGTATGGAGAGATAAGAGAGGACTTTAAAAGTGAAGCAATGATGCTGTGAAGCTACCTGATACTGTTAAATGATATTCGTGCTAAATGATATTCCCCCATGTTCATTTGGGGGAATTACTGCAGACTAGTCTTACACATATGGATCAACCATCCATACTCATGGGGGTATACCTGGTACATTTTTCAAGTGAGTTTCATGTTTGTTCCATTTGAAGATTCACTTGTTTTGAGATTGCTGCCTTAAGTGAACTAAAGTGTGCTACGTGGTGGTAATTTTAAGTTAGCTTCAGAAGCATATTTTTAATCGTAACAAAATTTTACTGTAAATGCACCTCTGAAATATCTGCTGTAGGAACTCGAAAACCTCAAAGAAATGGAAACAAAGTGATAATCCAGTTTAAATATACATATTGCTTTTATGGAGAACAAGAAAATAGAGTAAACTTTTCTATTGCATTTAGAATCCTTTTGCAGTTTTACTTTGCCCATCATAATTTTCATGCATTCTCCTTGAAAATCATGTCTTTACTTTAAAAAAGGTAGTTCATGCTTTCTGGCATTACTAAATACTTTCAAAGTTTAAAAACCAAATGAAAGGTTAATGATGGACATGAGGAATGTGTATCCTACTCTTAGTCTATCTGTTTTCATTTCGTTCTTTATACAACACTAGTCAGACAAACTGAAGGAATTTAACTGAAGTAAACACTCCATATATGTTTCAATGAATGTCAGTGCTCTTTATCATCATCCTTGATGGTCACTTCCAGGACCTTGTTGTGTGATTAGGCTATAACTAATAAGAGCTCAAGGTTTCTTGTCCATGATTGTGGACCTTGTGTTGTCAAGTACAGCAGTGTTAAAGGACAAAACATGTGTAAAACCACTTCTGCCTTCTCTCTTTCAATACAGCTGTAGCGCAATAAGCTAAATATGACCTATAAAAATTAGTATGTAGATTAAGAAACATTAGAAAGGAATTTCACCACAAGAACACAGTATTTTCCTTAACAATAAACATTGTTAATATTTCTATTTTTTTTTTTTATCCCCAGGCACCATAAGCATCATGAGTGAATACAACAAAGCTGTGAAATTCAGTGGAGTGATCAGTGGGACTAGAGAGAATGTAATTTTGAGTAGCTTGGGATATTGTCTTTTCCTTCTCTAATTTGTATTGCAACCATAGTTTTCACTGAGTGCAGATATGATCCAGTATGACACTGAACAATAAGTTCATCATTAGAATGTCTGTTGGTCATGGAGTGTCTCTATTGGAATTGCTACTAATGCTGTCTTTTTAGAGATTTGTTGTTGATTTTGATGCTATTACTTGCACTTTGAATATTTTTCCCCTCTAGTGTTTGCATATGAATCTCTTTTCACATTCAACCTGTCAGGTTCTGTGATTCTTTTACTTAGTTTATTTATGGGAAATTTCAGATTGTAAGGTGGGCTTCTTGCTTTCCTTCCTGCACTCTTAAATTTAGATATACTCAGCTCCTTTTTATCAATTTTCAAGCCCTGACCAATGGTACACAATTTTAAATTTATCTTTAATACAGTATCCTTATATAATTTCTGTTTTTCCTATTAGCACTTAACAGCACTGCCCTGTTTTAAGCATTATTTTAACTAATTAAGTCATTAATTTCTTCTGTTTTAGAAACTGAAGACAACTGTTAACCTTTTTTCCATTTTAATTCTTTCTGCAGGCATTTTGAATTCACGTACATGATGACCACTGCTAAAGAGACACTCTTAACTAGAATCCCATCAAAAGTTGTTTTGCCTTTTGTCTTTTTCAACCTATTGCTCCCTGAAACAGTAATAGATTCTACATAGAAATTTAATCTTTATTTAAACTGTGTTGGGCTATTTATCTAATGTACATCATAGCTGCAATCTCCCATTACAGATAATTTTCTTTACTCACTCTTTGATCTCTGCAGTCATGGTCACATAGGGGCTTCATCATAGTCTTAGAAAGAAAACTACAATAAAGAAAACAGGTTAAAAGAGTGTGCATTTATAGATTTATTTAGGGGAAGCCATGCCACTTGAAACACTTTTTCTAGGATCTGTTTTTCTTCTATAATTCCTTCAACTGCCTTTTTGGCAGATTTTTAGTCCTTTTACTGTTGTGTTGAGAATGCAAAACTGTGAGTGAAGTAAAGGAGAGCTGTGTGGGGTATAACAGGCATAGAGGACTGGCTTGAGTGGTAGGGTTCTAGTAAAATCAGGCCACCAACCACTTCTGCTCCTCACAGATGTTTCCTGAAGTCTCTAGGTGGGGAAACCCATCTGTGCAAAGCATGTCATGAAGCTGGAGGAACTCCTGGCCCTTTCCAGGCATACTTATGGAAGGCACTGGTAGCTGATAGGGGCTGGAGACATATTGGAGCAAAGATGTTATAACATAGGGGTATGGACATCCTCAGAGATTTCAGCCATGGTCAACTTAATGTCCCAGGACTGTAGGAATAAGCATCACAAATACTAAGCACAAGGCAACATAAAAAGTTGTGTTACATACTATACCAAAACCTTCTCCAACTATCCTGGAGGAATTGGGACAGGCTCCAGACACTTGAATTGGAGCATAAAGATTGCCTATGTATGTGCTGTTTCCGTGATCTTTTTTCTCGCTATCAGAACCACTAAACATAATTTTATGGCTGGTGAGCTGGTTTTGACTGGATTGGAGTTTATTTTCTTCATAGGTGTCAGTATGGGGCTGTGCTTTTGATTTGTGATGAAAACAGTGATGATAATACAGTGATGTTTTAGATGTTGCCAAACAGTGCCTATATAGAGCCAAGGTCTTTTCTGCTCCTCACCCCACAATGAGGAGTCGGAGTGTACACAAGGAGTGTGGAGGGATCTCAGCTAGGACATATGACCCCAAGTGACCAAAGGGATATTCCATACTATTCCATACACAATATAGGGTGTTGTGCTCAGCATATAAAGCTGGGGGAAGAAGGACGAAGGGGGGTATTTTTAGTGTTATAGTGTTAGTCTTCCCAAGTCACTGCCATGTGTGAAGGAGCTCTGCTGGGTATGGCTGGACACCTGCTTGCCCATGAGGAGTCGTGAATTCCTTGTTTTGCTTTGCTTGTATGCACAGCTTTTGCTTAAACTGTGTTTATTGCAACTCACGGTTTACTCATTTTTACCCTTCTGACTCTCTCCCCCATCACAATAGGGGGAAATGAGCAAGCAGCTGTGTTGGGCTTGGCTGTCAGACAGGGCAGCTAACGGTAAACTAGAGTAAAGTAAAATTCCCTGTCTCAGTACTGTTATACCTACCATTAAAGACTAGCCACCAAAAACCCTGATAAGCAAATTCAGTACTGTCCTTGTCACTACTCTGTCTATATTTATAGTACAACTATAAGGTAGAAATAAGGGCTCTGTATTTTGAGGTGTAGGCATATTCACTGTCTAGCATGTTCAATATTGCTTAAATAAATGCCATATGTTTCAAATGTTGTCTTGTAAATACGGAATAATTTTCAAATAATTAGGATTGGCATAAATAATGCATAATTTCCTAAGAGTTATTAATTTGGTGATGAAAAGTAAAAAGGTACAAAGGACCATTTGGTATGTCATTGAGAACATTAGTGCATACTGCAAACAAAGAGAGTGGAAGTAAATTTTTGCAGGCAATATAATTTATGGCTTTTCCTTTATTATATGTACCTATTATGTCATGCTTAAATTTGATGTTTTTAAATACACATCAGAAATAAATCAAACATAATCTCACAGTCCTGGGGAGCAGCAAACATGGGCTGCCATTCAAGGGTGGAGTGCTGGAGGGGGAGAGTGACAGTGACATCAGTGACCAAAGGCACCATCCCATAGCACCCAAATGGGGAAAAGAGTGTCTGGGGATGGTCCTCAAAAGCAGCCAATGGTCCAGTGGTACCCAGACACATAAACAGGAAGGAGACAGGTTCTCAAGAGAGTAAGTAAAATATTTAGGTCAGGGTCAAGGCCCAAGTAATCAAGGTATGAGGGCAAATACCTGCTCACTTGCAGCATAGCCCAGGTGAGTATCAAGGATCAGAACTCACACTTAAATGCAACTCCTGAGGAAGGTAGGGGGCACCCAAAAAGCATTCCCCACCCCCCTAGAAGCACCCTCTCAGTTACTTCACATCTTCTTGATCCAAGGCTGCAGTCCACCCAACCAAAGCTGCTCAAGCACAGGAAGGAATTTAACAAAGGGGTCATGTGACATGTGAGAAAGTGGAAAGAGGAGGTTCATTTCTGGCCAAAACACGGTGGGATGATGTTACCAAATGTTTCCTGGTTTATTCTCTTCTTTGACAGATTTTCTTTTCCTGAGAAGTTGTTAAAGTCAAATATCATCTGTGGGTGTTTCTCCAATCTCACTTATTATGCACTGTTTTTTTTGTTATTAGTATGTAATACCAGTTATTATTAGAAAGAACACATAATCCCTAAAATTCTGGACAGGAATACAGATCATTTGGGATTAATTTTTTTTTGAAATTTTGCATAAATCTACCTGCTTTATTCTCCTCTAGTGCAAAATAGAGCACTGTGCTGCTTTTCACCCAGCCTTATATAAGTTTAAGAGTTAGATTTTCTTCAAGTATCTCTGTGTCCATACAAATCCCAGTCTTGAAATTTTCTTAGTCTTCATGAATTACATGGAGCCAGCTGGGTTTATAAAAAGGAAGATTTTATCCTTGCCTAAAGCAGATGTAAGGTATAACAGTTGCCATAATCCCTTTCAAATTTTAACTCATGACATCATTTTATCTCATGAGATGGCATCAGCATTTCACAGTTATTTAATTTCTTTGCTGATTTTCTAAGTAATATATGTTAATTTTATAACCGTATTTCATACAGAGCTTTTTACTTTTTATACTCTTCACTCTATAATTTTTTTCCCTCATGATTTTATTGCTAAATAAACAATCTCTTGGTATTTCTTTTTTATGTTCCCTCAGGGTTTTTTTTCATTGCTTTTACAGGACATTTTTGTTTATTTAATTTTGGGGTTTTTTTTTATTTTATTAGTTATAGGGCTCCCATAATAATTTTTAACTGCAAGAAGACTAATCATGATTTTGTGAAGAAGAAAAAACTGTTAAAATGCTACCAACTACTTATTTTAAAATAGCTCAGATTTATCCCATATATATATTGTAATGAAGCACATTTTCATTACCAGCAAAAATGAAATTTGTATATGACACCAGATTGTTGCATAATTATATGAATGAAAGACAAAATGTAAGTGGGCAAGAACTTTTCTGCATTAGACATGCAATAGCTTTCTTTCTGAAGTGTCTAAAAGGAAAAATAACCTTTTGTAAAGGTCTATTTTAGTAACACCTGAGAAAATCTCATTATGAACTAGGTATGAAAAGATGGGCTGCTGAATGTAGGATTTCTAAATCTATGCAGTAATACAGATCATAGACTTCTATACCTGATAACAGTGACAGATGTAATAGCACTTATAATGAACATAATAGTTCAAGACTGCTACCTTAAAAGAAAAAAATGCTAAATAACCCAAACTACACATTTGATAACCCATTATCTAAGATATCTTTGAACATCATGAGATCATGAAGATAATAGAATGTCCTCAAAATGGGAAGACTATGAGTATTCAACAGCAAGAATAGTAGATTTCTTGCAGACCCCTGTCCTTTCTTTCTTTCTATGGGGAGTTTTCATCCAGGGGTGAAAATACAGAGGCAGAGAGCTTGCCTATACTTGCCTAGCTTTGGAGCTATGTGGCTTAAGTACTGAAACTCTTTGAAGGCAGAATTTGGATCCAGTAATTAAATAAAAATGAAAACTATTCTGGGAGAAGGGTCAAAATATAGTTTATACTCCTTCTGAGTTTAATATTCTAAACTCCAAGCCTCCTGTTATTACTATTAGTTAGTGATAGTCCACGCTTTTCAGGTGTCTTAAACAGTGCTGGCCACTCTGCTGCACATAAGTTATTGGGACAGGTTCACATGTTCAGCATATTACTAATAGGACATAGCTCCATTTTAGATGCTTATTTAGAAAAAAATAGGAGAGACTGAATATGACCCTGTAATAGTATCCCATAATTGCCAGCAGATCAAGTTGTCTAAAATTCTTCAACTAAAGGTTTCCTCAAACATTATCTTTTCTGTCTTTCTTTGATCTTTCAGCCTAGTCCAAAGTATGTACCAAAATACACTTGGAGAACTTTGGGGAAAATGAGGACATTTAAGGAAATCATGTACTGCTGCATCATAATTCACATGCACTTTTGTGATAAACCAATGTCGGGTGTTGACCCTGGGTCAACAGGGAGGGCAGGCTCCCACCAAAAGCATTCCATCACTTCGCTCCACACTGGACAGAATAGAGAAATATAAAGAAGAGTTCATGACTTGAGACAAGGACTGATAGCGATCACTCACCAGATATGGTCATGGGAAAAATAGATTTGAATTAGAGATATTAAATGAATTTATTACTACAAAAATCAGAGCACAATAATGAGAAGAAAAATAAGGCCTTAAAAACAACTTCCCCCCCACCCCTCCCATCTTCACCAGTGCTACCTCCTACTTCAGTGGCACAGGGAGACAGGGAATGAAGATTATGATCAGTTCACCACAGGTTGTTTCTGCGGCTGCTCCAGAAGAGGAGTCCTCCCCCTGCTCCAGCATGGGGAGCTTCCCAAGGAAGACAGTTCCCCACAAACTTCTCTAATGTGAGTCCATCCAACAGTTCTCTACAAACTGCTGCAGTGAGGGATACTTTTCCATGGGGTGCAGTCCTTCAGGAATAGGCTGATGCAGCATGAGTTCCTCACAGGGTCTCAAGTTCTGCCAGGAAACCTGCTCCAGCATGGGCTCCTCCCTCCACTGGACTGCAGATCCCTGTGGAGATCATCCATGCAGATCCAGCATGGATGTCCTACAAGTTCACAACCTCCTTCTCAGGCATCCACCTGCTCTGACATGAGTCTCCTCCAAGGGCTGCAGGTGGCTCTCTGCATCCCTGTGGCCCTCCATGGGCTGCAGGGGCACAGCTGCCTCACCATGGGCTGCAGCAGGGCCTGCAGGGGAATTTCAGCTCTGGCACCTGGAGCATCTCCTGTCCCTCCCTCTGCACTGACCTTGGTCTCTGCAGAGCTGTTCCTCTCACAAATTCACACTCTGCTCTTCTCTGGCTGCAGTTGCAACAGCACAATAACTTTTTTTTCTTCTTCTTAAATCTTTTATCTCATAGGTCTTACTACCAATTTCTGTGATTGGCCTAGCACTGGGCAGCATCACGTCCATCTTGGAGCTGGCTGGCATTGGCTCTGCTGGACATTGAGAAAGCCACCACTCTGACCCTCCCCCTACCAAAACCAGGCCAAGCAAACCCAATAAAATTACATATGCGTAGGTGTAGAAAAATATTCATCCACATTATTTTTGCATGTGCTATGCAAAAATGAAAACAATGTGAACAAATTTCAAACTATAATGCTATTGTTTATTTACATTAAATAGCTTCCCTTGTAAGATAAATTTTCTTTAGAATAATTTTCTCATTCGTAAATATCAGTTTAGCAGCCACTATCTTAAAGGGGAATATAAATATCTGAGAGTGTCAGATAAGGATACTGAGGGGAAAAAAGACTAAAAGAGAGAAAAAGCTTTGTATTTAAGACAAATTAAATATTACTAATGCAAAGCTATTGAAAATTTCTAAGGTATTTAACATATTATTGGGTTTCCATCATTTTCGTTATGACTCCAAGCAAAAGCTTCGTAATCTTATTTTGGTTTTCTTTCTGTAATCACTCATCTTCATGCATTAAAAATTGCAAGATATATTCAAGGGACATAAAAGGCTAGTCTATCAATTACATAGTCCTGGAGGACTCTGTAATCTGTCGTCTTTGACTGTAATAAATAAAAGTCTCAAGCATATGATTAAGGACATTTGGTTTTCAAATATATTCTTTGAAAAGTAAGGATTTAATGAAGGGTTTTGTTGAATGCATAAGAATAGAAAAGAGTTGAGTAATGATGGCATGTTTTCTTTAAAAAGCAAAAATTCTCAGGCCTGCATCTTTGAAATATCTACTTTTATAATAAACTGTTGAATTATTATGAGAAAAATATTTATGGTTAAAGATTATGACTAGAACTTAGATGTCCTTGTTTAGTTCCTTGTTTTACCTTGGATGCCCTATCTTAACTTTATTACCATTAGTTTTGACATCAGAGGGAGGGAATGTGAAAAGTATGCCTTCGATCTCTTTCTCTTGTGCATGCAAGTACAATGAAATGCACTAAATATTTATCAAATTTTTAGCAGGAATAAAAATAGGAAAAAAATGACTTTTCTTATAGTGTTGGAGTTCTGATCAGTTCATTTGACTTATTTCAGTATACCATTACTGATTAGATGTTGCCCTTAATTTGCTGGACATTTTCTGGTTTGTAATGAGATTTTAATATTCAACTGTATTTGGTGTGAAAACAGAAATATTTTCCTCTCTTTGAATTCCTAGGCTTCTGTGGAAAATACATATGAACCTTAAGGAACAAAGTTTCTGAAGTTATCCTCAGTAATGAAGCATATGTGAAAGAAAACAACTATTGGTCAGGTGAAACAATGCCAACAAAATCAGTGTTTTGCATGGTAGTGTGCTTTCTTCAACTATGCATTGCCAATGGGCAGGTAATATGTGAGAGGCAAATGATTACTGAATGGAGAACACAACCAAAACCTACTGTAATAAAATGGACACCAAGGGAAAATGTCTGTTCAGACTTTTACACTGAATGCTGGAATATGAATAAAAGTACTGCTGGAGAAATCTCTGAAGAACATAACCTCAGTATCCCTCAAATATGCCCTTTAGAGCTTCAATTAGGTGATAGTCTCTTCATCTCCTCTGAACCATCCTTCCAGTCCCATGGAATGAATTTGGTAAACGTCTCCAAGGAAGAATTTATTAACTGCCCCAAGGCTGGTTTTCTTCAAGAGCAGTTGATTTTTGTTTGCCAGATAAGAGGACTGCACCAAGTGGACCCTAACTGGCTTGGTGTTGGAACTCATTACTTCGCAGAACTTCACAAGAGAGGTCCACTATTGTGCAGCATAGGCCTCCGTCTGAACGTTACCGTGAAGCAGCAGTTTTGCCAACAGTCTCTGGGTGCACCACTATGCTCTGGGCATGGAAAATGTCTAAGCCACGTTTGGGAGAAAACATATAGTTGCCATTGTTTCTCACAGTATTCGGGAACATTCTGCCAGAAGTTTGAGATATGCTCCACTAAACCTTGCCACAACAATGCCTCCTGCACTGAGAAATCAGAACTTTTTGGAGATTCTTATGAATGCACATGTCCTCCAAAATTTTCAGGTATTTCTTTTCTCCTCTAGGGGTAAACATTATATAGATCATACACTTTCCTTAACAGATGATAAAGCAGTAAGAACAACACTAGCAAGGCTTTTGTATCCTTTGATTGCCTGTGGCTGCTACCACACCTGCAGAGTCTCTTTAACATGGTGTCACTTATGGGAGACTTTGCAGGCATCTGAAGACAGTTTTTACTTGCGGACATTCATAAATACATTGTAAAGAAAAACAGAATAAGTTCTTATCATGCTTCTTTCCTGCTTAAGCATCAGACATAAATAAATGCTTCTTGACTTACAGAAGTAACTGTTTTACTTTTTTTGTTCTGCAGTTCATGTTCTGAGACCAAATAACATTAATCATTTGGAGTAAGGTCCCCCCAAAAAATAGCTGGTTAACAAAACCGGTGAAAAACTGTTAGTGATTTTGTTGAAATGAGCATTTCATTCAATCTGCTAGAACTCCCCTCCACTTTCAGTTTAAAGACCTTTCAAATTACATTAGTGACATTTTTTAAATCAAAATTTCATTTAACTGAAAGGTCAAACCTTTAATTAGAAGAGCAAGCAAAATAAAATACTTAATACTTTTTTCCAGATTGTTCTGTCCCCTAAAGTTGTTTTAAAGGCAATTTGTTAAACATACGGTTATCATCAAATTAAATATATCACAAATGAAAAATGAAAAATCAAGTAATCCTCCCAGGAAATATTGCAGCACTTACGCAAAACTCATAGGAGAAACTGAATTTGAGTTTGGATTGCCATATCAGAGAGCACAACTTAACTGGGTAAACTCTTATCTAACCATTACCTTTATTTCATGGAGGAAAAAAAATGAATTAGGGAAATTATGGGGATGTTGTTCCTACATCCAGACCAACAGAGTTTGGGTACATTTTAGAAAGTACCAGAAATATTCATTCTCATCAAAAAAAGAATTGTTGCAGCTCTTTTTGTACTTGTGGAGCAGAACCCTTGAAATGTTCCTCTGTTGGACTGAATTTCTATACTCTCACAATAGTGAGGCTATGCTGTGAAGCACAGCTGATGGCTTAGGAATGAGTGAGGTTCATAGAATACACTTCATAGAAATTAAGCTTATGTTGCATAAAGATTGCTGTAATTTATTTTTAATTGCTTTTCAAAGTGCATAATAATTTGGTTACTAATGCATTTTCTAAAAGAAGATTATGCAGGTATGAATAAGTCAATGTTGTGAGAATTTTTTTTTTTTTTTTGTAATTATGAACAGTGTAATAAGATAGTGGAAAACATTGATGTTGTGCAGTATGTTTTATATTTCCTTTATCATTACTGGAGGCTGTGTAAAGTGCTTTGAAAATAACAGTACCAAAAGCATCTGGTACTAATTGAACTGAAATTAATGAAAAAATTTGAAAGCAATTCTGTTAAAAGCAATCATCATGCTTAATGCTATTAACAAGCAATGCTTAAAACATTTTTTTAGCCTGTATAGGAAAGGTTTAGGTAATGCCATCAACTGGCAATGCTGGTCTCATAAATAAGCTGGATGCAAACAAGAATAATTAGGAGACTAAACCACCATATATTATGGGCATAGCTACACATGAGTAAGGGAAGAGAAAGTGCCTCCCATAACATAAAGTCTATTAGAAATTTGAACACTTTTTGAAGTGTGAATAATTTCATATTAATAATTCAAGAGGCAAGTATAATTAAATGGTATTTAGACCTGTATGCTGTAATAGCATAAACAACTTATAACTGGAATTGTAATTTCCAGAAAGCTGCATATTAAAACAATTCTCACATTTCCACTCCACATAAGAACATCTTTTGTTCTCAATGCTGAAAGAAACTGTAAGCTAGATTCATGTTAAAAAGAAATAAATACTGCAGTTCTGGTAGCACGTCTGCATTTTAAGGTATAAGTGAATTTTTAACTCTGTGTCAGATGAAGTTAAGCACAGTATGTGAGCACAAAGGTAGATTAATATCTTTCTGACTTGCCTTAGAAGTTCAGTAAGTTTGGTGCAAATTAATGAACAATGTTGGCACAAACACCTTTCTATCCATTTACCTACTTATATTGCAGCTATAAATTTGACATTTATAAAATGTTCACCAAACTCCCTAAATATTTACTAAATTCCAATGTTCCTATTATTCCTTTTACACAGGTAAAAATTGCACAGAAATAGTTGGACAGTGCCAGCCATCTACATGTTTCAATGGTAACTGCATCAATGTTACTCCAAACACTTTTCTTTGTGAGTGTGACAAGGGTTTTACAGGTAGGAAACACCTTTTTTTTCTTGTCTTACAATAACTTTATCTGTTATAGTAATGGTATGAACTTTTGCTTTATTAAAACAGTTATTTTTGATGATTGTTGCACAGATTGCCATATGCTTAGATTTTGTAAAAATAGGTTTTGTAAAATATGGAAATCAGACTTCCAAATTACTCATGTACTGGAGTAAAAACATATAAATGATAGAAGCTTTTCACAATAAGATGATTTTCTTCTATTGGCAGTATAACAGAGGAAGACTTAATCACTGACTCACTGGTTCTCAAATACAGAGTGATCAAGACTCAGAACTCTCACCTGGATAGGTGATTTTGAATGCATTTGTATTCATCATTTCAATATCCTCTTATAGAAGTACTAGAAATATAAAATGGAAATAATCTAAAGGGTCAATAGTGTCATGATTTATGGGTGTAACTTGATAAAAAGAAAGAAGATATTGGTTTATTTATTATATATGGGACAAATAAGATGTTTTCATAAGAAAAGCTTGAATTGAAAAAATGTATCTAAAACCATCCTCTTGTAAACACAATTTTTGGGGATTAGGATAGCAGTGAAAGATAATTTATTCTTGTGCTTCACAAATGAAGTTCACTGTATGAATGTAAAAAAAGTAGTAACACACAGAAGAACATTCTTTAAGAAGGAGCTAAGTATAAAGCTCCCTCTTGAATATCCAAAGATAGTAAAATTTTTAAAATGTCTCTCTTGAAAGCATCACTTATCTTGTCAATTATCGAGTATAAAGAAAGCATCACACTGAAATGAAGAGTTAAAAGAAAAAAAAAAAACAAACATAATGGAGTTAGAGGGATCAAAAAGCCAATCTTTATTTTCATAGTGAAAGACTGAAGATCCTTGTTGATATTTTAATTAAGTCTGTATAGAAATATATTTTTTAAAAAATGGAATAGACCTGCTGAATTCTAAATTCCTAGTAAATCTGTTTGCTATTCTCCTTTTCTTCCCTTTCTTTCACTATAGAAGCATCATGGTCATCATAATTCTGAGAAAACTGAAAAAAAACCTCACTCTTTTTTCACATGAAAAAAGTCCATTAGTAAAGTTTTCTAGAACTGGTTTTCCACCCCCTCATGGACCATATCTTTTTAGAACACTTACCTTTGTCCTTTCACACAAATTGTGTAGGCACATCACTTTTGAAATTTTCCCTACAAAAATCGTTTTTATCCTTGCAATTTTGACATAGTGAGGGATGGGAGAAATGAGACAGGAGGAACACCCTTCCAGATGCAGTAAATCCATATCCATAATGACATGAAAATAGTTTAATACCCTGAACTACTGGAGGGCAAGATACACTGCACCCTACTCTCCAATAGCTGGTAAGGTTTGAGAAGGAAAAAAGGAGACTATGAGTGTAACTAGCTGTCTTTTTAGTCTCCACTTAAAAGAAAATGGGGAATTCTTTCTAGTTTCTAAGAATAAGCATCTTAGGAGGAGAAGGATTTTAATAATTTTTTCTGTTTCTGTAGTATAACAGGACTGATTGACTAATACACAGTATATAATTTTACAATTATTTACTAAACAAATGTGGTGGTTTAAGTCTACATGTCTTCCTATGGTCCTACATAAAGGTGTTTGCTAGCACAAATGCAATTTGAAGAATAGCTACATAAAGAATAGAACTATGTGAAAAAAACCATTTTTCTAGGAAAACAGACATTTTCCTATTGTTGTTCCATTGCAGCTGCATTGTAGTCTCAGCCAAGGTGAGTTGTGTAATTATGAATCTTGTAAGTTGAATGCTATTTTAATTGTGTGTAATTGGCAGAAAATTCAATACATTCTTCTGTCTTGATACTGAACTTGCACACAGACAACAAAACATAAAAACAAGATTGTGCACATTATGTTTAAGATTTTGTAAACTTATCTTACCTTTTTTCTAAAATGAGTCAAGATACTGATAGCAACTAGTTCAGATGATCTGCATGAAAATATTAAATATGCGTGTTACTCTATATTGATGGGATGTAAATAAATTTATAATAAAATAAAAATGCTCTAAAAGCATTTAGTAAAAATAAATAAAGGTTTCTGGGTCCAAGTTGTTATGTTCACAAGGATAGAATGGGTCTATTAAACAAGCAATGTAAATTCTCATTTCAATTGCGTATTTTTATTTTTTTATTAATTGTTTCATTCCTTCACTGAGCTCTCAAAAATCTCTTTACCGAAGGAAGATTTTTAACATAACAGCAAACAGCTAACATTAGGTTTGCCAGTATTCTTATGACTGAACACTTTGATTTATACGAGAATTTGCACCCCTATTAGGAAGAATTTAGAGGAAGAGAAAATGGGTTAAACAAAGACAGGGTGGGTGCAGAGAGGAAGGAGGGAAAAATGGGCTGGTAGTGTGTAAGCAGTCGCTGCTCAGTTGTCTTGTCTGACTGAGACCTGCACTGAATCACTGTAGTCTATCTATTCTTTTTATTAAACCTTTTAATTAAACCTTTTCTTTACTCTCTTTCCATATAACCTCACTCTCTCCCCATCTATGTGTTCTAAGGTTCCAATGCCAGAACTGGAGATAAAAAAGTGCCTGAATTTGGTGTCTGCAATTTGAGTTAGACCACTGATAGTGGTCCTAATAACTTTGGTGCCAGTGTTTGGAGTAAATGAGGGTCTCAGCATCAGCAAGCTGAAGGGAGGCCACAGACTGTAGGAGTGTGTGACTGAAGAGAGTCAATTTTATGCCAGCAAAGGGCATCAGACTTTGAGCAATGGTGGCTTACATGCCTAGAACCAGCTGGAGCAGGTGAGAGTCCTAGCATCAGCAAATGAAGAGGGGAACAAGGATGCCAGGGCCTGTGTGCACTGGCAGGAGCCACTTGGAAGATAAAATGTTTACATTTTCCTCTAAGCTGGTCTCTGAGTGTGTGTGCCAATGTGCATGTGCACGTGTGTATGTCCATGTTCATTAGATCCTTCAGGCTGGACTGGCTGTTGAGTAGGAGGCACAGGAACTGGGCATCCATATTGGATGAGCTGAAGTCCCACACTGCTACTGAAAGGGTTCACAAAAGTGTTGGTCTTTGTGAAATGGAGGATAAGGGGCTGTGTATTGAAGGGGTTTACAAATGTGTCAGTCCTTTTGAAATAAAGGGTAAGGGGCTGTGTATCTTTACTAGCAAGCTTCCATCATTATCAGGCAGAAAAAGAGGACAAGAATTTGGCTGTTTGTATGCACGTTTCATGTGAGTTCTAGGTGGGTGTTGCTAAAGGCAGTGTCTTATCTGTGGGTAGTCTATGTAGCTGGCTGCATTAGTGTCTCTGCATGTGTACATCTCTGGCATACATGTTCATCTTTGCTGCTGGCTGAGCCTGCAAACAGGAAAGCAGCAGCTACAATCATTGGATGGATGGGACTCCCAGGTCTTTGGGTTCACTGGGCTGGGATTTAGCAGCTGGGAAGGAGGTTCTTCAGGCCCCAGAGTCCACCAGAGCAAGTGTCTTTTATAAAAAGAGGATGTCTTAAAATTTTTGATGGATGTTATTGTCCTGTTCTAAAGATGCATAGAAAATTAATGTGACTCATTCATAACTTACAGGAAATTACAATATCATAGCTACCTCTGTAATGGTGATGCTCAGTATACTTACCTTAGATAACATTTAGTGGATTAAGAGAAGTAGTTTTCTATTTGATTATGTTTTGTTGAACCTGTGTGGCATTTTGCTGCTTAGGTGGGAAGATGGGACTGATTAAAAAACAAATCTTTGTAGAGGACTTGAGATTATTTGTGTTTTTCCCACACATTCCTGTAAGAGAGACTTGAATTTCCTGCCTTCCCCAATGGTCCAATTGACCTCTTTGCAGACTATAATGAGTTCCCTCCTCACTTGAGGGACAGGAGATACTATGAGAATGAGGTGGTTTTGCTTGGAGCCACTATGCTAGAGCTTCCATCATCCAGGTGCTTTAGCTTAAAATGGTCTGTTTGCTTAATTGGTGAATTACACCCAGACTCTTTTGAAAAAGGTCATAAATGTAAAGATACTTTTACACATATATAAAAGAAGAATTTATTGTTTGCACAATTACTGTTTTAACAGCCTAATAGTTAAATTTGTCTAGTGCTAACACTCATTGCCCAAATTAATACCCAAAGGGTTTTTAATAGTACACCTAAAAACACTATGCAAAAAGCTTTTCTACTATCTGTTTTACTTTGGTATTATGCTCAGCTTTCCAGTGCACCTCTTGGTCAAATCCATCTATCTTCCTCAATAAGAGGGTACAACAATTGCAGCAAGTCATCAGAATTTTGTGGTATTCATTGAGGTGTGTTACATTCACACTGGAAGTTTCTCACCTATCAATCAAGGGATCATTTTAGTCTACTTGTACATATTTTCATATCATTGTCTACTTCTTTCACTCAGGCTACCAGTGGGAGCCTGGCAGTGGTCTCCAGTCACCTGCCACAAAGGGCTGTGATTTGTCAGACGGTAACTGATGTGGGGATGGGCTGACCCCCTCCCAGGATGGGCATCCACAAAGATGAAGCTGAAACAGGGGAGAAAGCCATCACTTGGCCCAAGCATAGGGTTTAATACAAACTAGAACAGTTCTGAGATCTTGCACTGTCAGATCAGTACAAAAGTCAGGCTGAAGAGATGTACCTACTACACATTCTGGTTTTTAGTGTTTCTCTAAAGGAGCGGAAAGATAGCTGCAAAAATGTGAAAATGGGGATATAGTATATTTTAATAAAATCATTTGTCAAGTATGACAGTTTCCTCAGAGAAAGCTGTAGATTATGGGAATTATGATTCTCAGTTATAAAAATATTCTGCAAAAATTCCTTTATCACTTATAATTATGAAGAAATGAAGAAAGCATAATTATGAAGAATGAAAAAACTATGGCCAAGCTTTTTTGCCCATTTTTATGAATGACACTGAAATGGCCATACTTCTAGTGTTAAGAAAGAAAATGCATATTTTATCTGTGATTTTAATGAAGTTATAGTAATATTTTTATTCATATCATTTCATATATGTTTCATAAGCATTTAGTAGAATCACAGAGCCATTAAGATTGGAAAAGACCTCAAAGATCATCAAGCCCAACCTTTGACCAAACATTACCTTGTCAACTAGACTGTGGCACTAAGTGCCACACCCAGTCATTTCTTGAATGTCCTTAAGTTAGTTGATGAGAATATGAGTCAGGTCTTTTCATACATCAATTGATGCTAAAGGAGTTTAGGCAATTGTCACTTCGGTGCTAGATAATTCTACTACTAGTATTTACTCTTCCAGACATGATGCAGATCGATTCCTCTTAGCTAGTGACAAAAATATATATGAAAGAATTTTGTCAAAACTACACCAATGATGTGAATTAGGTTGTCTGACCTGAGTAGATTTAAGTTTTCTCAAATGTACTCTCCTGGCATAATTTCATTACACACTTTCAGTAGTCTATATTTCAAAACTTCATATTAGTTTTGATAACCTTTTAATAGTTCACAATATTTTTCCCCTTTATTAATAGATTTACATTGAATTATAAGTAATAGTCATATTTATTGAGTATATCAACTCAACAGTGTAATGAGTGAATATCTTATAGCACTTTAAAACTGATGAGTATAATTACTCTTGGAAAGCACCAGGTATGCATGATTCTTATAGGGTTTTTTTTCTGCATATGAATAATTTTCTGAAATATTATTTTTCAGGGAAGGATTTTTTTCACTGCTAGATTATTAATATCATACTTTGCAATGAAATTATAACTGAATAATTTTTTTAAGATTATTTCTATTTATTAAGCCCATTTTTTTAGTAAGGTATTGCACTATTTTAGTATGGAGAAGCAATGTAATTCTTGCCAAATCTTAACTACATTTAATCATTAGCGTAATCACACTATATACATTAAATGAATAAATTTGTTGTGAAGTTAGAGCACCTCTACTATATTAAGTAATACAGTACTTATATTCTAACCCATGATAGATATAAGAATATAGTATTGTATTAGCAGGCTGCAAATCAGACTGATAAGCTTTCCCATCTCTTAACAGACAGAAAGTCTCTTCAGTTTTTGGATATCTGTCCTTCCCTAGAGATGTTCACTAGTTATTCTTAAAATTCTATTACATTTTTTTTTTTTTTGTAGTTCTTCAACAAAAACAAAGTAATGCCTATGCATGATCTTGCAAAAGGCAGTGAGAAAAGATCTATTATATTTACAGATGCTATCAGCTAATAAATACTGATAACACTGAACACAGAATTAGAAATAATCTGTAGAAGATATTAAATTCATTGAAACTCTGAGGTATGAATGTCTATGGTAGTGAAATACCCAAATAATTCTATCTCCCTGAGTTTCCTGTTTTTCTCCAAACTCCTTCTAGTTATCTGATAGTATTATGCTTATTTGAAACACAGAATATGGCAAGTGTAGCTAATTGTAAGAAAGAAAAAAACAGCTCCTTGCTGTTGTAGCTCTTCTTACACATTTCAGGTGGTTTATGATTGAAAGAGGTATTCATCCTGTAATGAAATAATGACATTTGTGAGAAGACACTTGGGACACGATACTGAACAACTCAAGGCTCTGAAGTGAAGTTTTGGTATGAGCTCCCTGTTCACAGGACACCAAATCCCTTAGTCTTACTTAAGTAGGGATGGCAGGACTTTATCCTGTGAGAACACATGGTATTCTTAGGCCCTAAATGAGCAAAAGTCAGCCTCTTCAAAGATACTATTCCATCATCATTAACACACTTTAGCAGAATGGCTAAGCCTGTAAACCCATATTGAGGTCTCCCATGCCAAAAGTTGTCAGAAATGCCAAGTTTGAACTTGCAAGGCTCTGGAGATTTGTCTCATTTAGCACCAGTCTGTTTCTCAGCTAGATACCCAAAAAAGTTAAATGTGACACTGATGTTATAAAAGGCACCAGCATAGAACTTGTTTCATAGACTTTAGATCTGTGAGATAAAGTTCAGTAGGTAGTTGAGCTATATCAACTGAAGGAAGAATGGGAGAGGAAGGAAAGAAGGGGAGGGGGGAAAGAAAGGCGGAAAGGAAGAAAGGAGGAAAGTGTGAGAGAGAAGGGAAGGGAAGGGAAG
>WBNO01012912.1:0-10798 GCA_013400575.1 Peucedramus taeniatus | reverse complement strand
AATCCACTATTCCTCTCATACTGATATAAAATTTCAATAATCAATCCAAATTTTATATCTTTTATTTTAAAGAAAGCAAGCAAGCAGCTCTGGGTGGCCGGGGAGTCACTGCTCCACTCACAGCACACACCACTTACAAATTCGGTAAAGTATATATACTGTTTTTAAGCCTACAAAGCATTTTCCAATATGCTTGCTTAGTACAAATCAGCAAATATCTATAAGCTGAAATTAGTAATTTCATAATCTTTCCAGGTGGTCATTGGCTTCCTGTCCTTCTTGTGGTCGTCTGGAGGGAGGCCCCTTCACCATTGTCTGCTACATAATTTTGTTAAGCTTTTTATTATACATAAGCATTTAGTCGCATTGCACAACTTCCTCTATTTTATTCTAAGCATCAGTCGTCTTGCTACCTCATCTCTTTACCATACTTCCCCTATTTCGATGCTTTAGTTTGCTATAGAAAATTTTAAAACTCTTCTTAGTATCTGTCCCAAGGAATGCATCCATTTTCGACACAGCAGATAGAAGCATTTGCTGATTCCATTGCTGACTGACATGAATCACAAAAACATTTTTCACACTATATTCTAAAACCTTAAACTCTAAGTTTTCCACCATGTGATATTATACACTTTTATTCAAACTACACACCCATAATCCCAGTTCTATCATTCAATTTTGGAAGCCTTCTCCACAGCCTCAGGTTAAATGTAGTGTTCTCTTGAGGGTCTGTGCCTTTCAGCACAGGAAGTCTAAAATTCTCAGCATCCAGGGTTCCAACAGGTTTTAACTTTTGACTTGTCTTCATACTATTTTGTAGATTAAACTAATATATTTTATTTCTTCTTGTGGTTCCATCCTGTTGTATTTTCAATCCCTGATAACGAAGGTTGATAAATTCTTTTTTTTTTTCGGTGCTCTGGTTTCTGTTTCTGTTATCTTGTCTTTCAGATAAGATAGCCCCCGAATGTGGGAAATCACCTTTTTACACTATTTTCTGAGTTAGTTACACAAAAAAGCATTTCAACATTTTACAGTCTCTATTATGCTACTGTCTAAAATAGTATATATTACACTACTGTTTATAAAAGCTATACGGGGTATACATAAATCGACAGATGATACTTTATCAAAAGCAGTAATTACAAATTGTACTCTATCAGGATTTTTGTGATCAATAATAACTTGTAAAACAAAAGTTAATACAATAGGTATAACAATAGGTATAAAAAGTTGTGATTCAGGTTATATAAGTATAGAAAGTTATGATTCAGGTTATACTGATATCAGGTTATATATCTATTGATCAAGTTATATTGATATCTTATAACTCAAGCTATATAAGCACCGTGTAACTTTGACCTAAGTTATATAGGCATCAAAAGAGAAAGTTAAATTGGAGGAGTGACCATCCTCCCACCTCCCTAGATGGGGTGTTTTGCAGCCGAGCGCATAGCTCGAAAGACATAGGGGAAAATGGCGCCAGCCCCCCTCCCCCCCATGCCATCTCTCTGGCGGAGCCAACTCTGTCAGCAAATGCCGTTGGCACACTCAGATGGCTGGCACTCAGTTAAGGGCTAGAACTCGTGGAGGGACTTCGCCCTGCTCTCAGCAGGGCAGTTGGCTGGCAAGCTGGGGCGACTCAGACTGGAGCAGAGCCGCTCCGCTCCACTCGGTCCAGAGCCTCGAGTGCAGATAGGCACTCCCAGAATTTGTCCCTAGGCGTTCCAAGACCAGGAAACACATCCTCTCAAAAAAAAAATAAAAAAGGCAAAAAGCTCTGCTTGGGCAACCTGGCTTTAAAAAAGAGATCCGCTTGCTGCCCCGTGATTCTCTTTCTGGCCACAGGGTCTTAAAGAGACAGTAACAATTTTTGGGCACAGATAGATATGGAATATAATAACATTTTGGGTTACCCAGGACAACAAACAGCAAGTTTTTTAACGAAACCTGGTAGCCATAGTTATTCTGATAGTGAAGAGAGGGTACATTGGTATAAATGTCATTATTTGGGTCTGTTTATCAGTCCACATAAGTACTTGTGTATTGGCAATTAACAGTAGAAAAACTGAAAAAGTCTCCTTGCTATTTTCTAATGTAAAATGCATTGGAAACTTTATTTAAAAATAAGCCAGGTTGTTTTTCTTTTCTGATCATTTCCATGAGGCCATTCTGAAGAAGGTGAAGGAAAACTGTTTCCGCCGAATAGGAAATAATTTTAAAAGCTTTTAAAAAGTCATTGTCGCATCATGTAAATCAGAACTTCATGAAGAAGCTGAATTCTTTTCACAACTTGTTTATTGGTTTGCCCTTTTTGTTCCCTGCTTAAATTGAACCCCTCCGGAGTGTGTGTTTTTCCTCAAAACCTGAGATTAATTAGGATGCATTCTGGGGGGGGGGGGGTTTGTTTGTTTTTAAGGTGTAGAGGGGCAAACTTCTAAAATTTTGATTAATTTTATATCATTTTAATTAATGCAGTATATGGATTTTAAAAAACAGAGCTGAGGCTTTTTTTTCTTGATGCTTTTCTCGCCTGTTACATAAAAGGGTATGAAAGTAGTGTGTTATGCCACTTGCTGTCAGGTTATCAAAATGAAAACATGGTATTTTAGAATGATATGAAGAAATACTAGCTTGAAGAGATGTTGTGAGAATTCTCCCTATGTAATTTAACTTTGCTCTCTGGACCTGACATCACAAGCAGTAGTGGTGAGTTGTGTTAATACTAGATTTTTATCTGATAATAGAGTTTATAATTAGGAAATGACCATTGGGATATTTACAGTTTTGAGATCGTGATGATCTTCCTCTACTAATCCTCTTGGAGTCAATGTCAGTGCTTTCTTTCAATAGCATTGTTTCTATAAATTTTTCTGCATTTGCACTGAACTATGAAAAGCTTGTTTAAATTGATCCTAAAGGAGGACTTCAATCAAAATATCGCATGTGTTGTACACACTAGATATTATCATGAAGGCCTTTAATTTACTACTGCAGTGATGGAAGTTTTTGTGGGCCTTGACAGATGAAAAGATGATGATGCTTCCTTTGCCCTTATCTAAATTATCAGCAGAGAACTGAAATGACACAGAGAAAATTGCAAAAACCTTTAGAAGATAATGAAGTTTTTTCCTGACCCAGGCAGTGTGACTGATTGATTTACAGTACAGAGTTTGAACTTTCAAAAGGAAGAAGCTGAAGAGATGATGCAACATAAAATTAAGATGTATTCAAAGTTATTCTGTACTTCAAAATGGAAGATCTAAATTTCTGCTCTTGGATATGTTTATGTTGTGAAAAATGGTTCTGGCATTCTTCAGAATTTAATTATTAGAAACTATAAAAATAAACACACAAGCCAGGGAGGGGTGGTGTTACGTGTTGGTGGTGGTGTGTGGTTTTGTGTGACTTGTGAGATGGTCTGCTGTGGACTTTGTTTTCTTGTTTTCACAAACTATACTATTTACCCTTGAGAATGTTTTGAACCAAGCTTTTAAACAGTGGAAAAATGTGATTAAAAGAATTTATATCCTAACAAATTATCATTTTGAGTGCTTGACTGGATTTTATTTTACTTTAACTTTCACTTTGGATGATTACTGCCTTTTTAAGATATAAATATGCTTAAAATTGAGTCTTATTGTACATCAACCCCATAAAAGCTTCTTGGTTGAATTCCTTTCGTTGTTGGGGACTATAGCAACAAATCTGTATCATTAAACCAATGTGAAATTATTGTTGTTTTCAAGCAATTTTCTTTGTTCACAGGTGTCAGCTGTGATGCATGTTTAAAAGGAAATTTTCGAGGTCGCAGATACAAGTGTTTAATTTGCTACGATTACGATTTGTGTGCAACTTGTTATGAGAGTGGTGCAACAACAACGAGGCATACAACTGACCATCCAATGCAGTGCATACTAACAAGAGTAGATTTTGGTAAGCAATAATTTAATTTATATTAAAGCTGTTTGCAGTAGTTAAAAACTTGTATTTTATTTCACTACTTGGGAACTTTTTCCCCTCCAAATAGCATGCTGAAAATCATAGCAAATTCCTGTCTCCTGATAAAATGCTTGTTCTGTCTTTGGTTCTAGCATATGAAATATGCTTTATTCTTTTGGGTTTAAGTGTTTTGGCACACAGCAAATTATCAGATTGTTAGATTAGGTATCTGATAAAAAGGATTGCTCCTAAATTAAATTTCAATTCAAAAGGTGCAACACAACTACATGCACCCACCCCTCCTTCCCTCAATATGTTCTACCAGAAAGTACCATGGTGAAAAAGAGAAATAATAGTGAGAGTTTAGGGAAAATGTTGTTTTGTAATTACACCAGGGGTTGTTAATGCAGCAAGCGTGGTAGGCTGTACTGAATGTGGAAGATTAGTGGCAAGGGCTAGGAAGTAGTCCTCTAAATTATTGGTTTTTTTCCCTGAGTCATTTCTATCACATCATATTTATAACATGAGTGTTATAATTCAGGAGATACTTTCATAGCAAATCTTTGCATTTAAAACATTGGATGCTTATTTCTTCATATGCCTGTTTTAAGCCTACAAAGGTAATGTTTTAATAAAAACTGTTTGTAGTGATTCTTGATAGGCTGGAGAGTTGGATGGAGAGAAACCTAATTAGGTTCAACAAGGGCAAGTGTAGGGTCCTGCACATGGGGAAGAATAACCCCAAGTACCAGTACAGTTTGGGGGCTAACCTAATAGGGAGCAGCTCTGCTGAGAAGGACCTGGGAGTCATGGTGGATGACAAGCTGGCTATGAGCCAGCAGTATGCCCTGGAGCCAGGAGAGTCAATGGGATTCTGGGGTTCATTAAGAAGAGTGTGGCCAGCAGGTCAAAGGAGGTGATCCTGCTCCTCTACTCAGCCCTAGTAAGGCCACATCTGGAGTGCTGTGTCCAGTTCTGGGCTCCTCAGTACAAAAAAGACAAGGAGCTACTGAAGAGGGTCCAGCAGAGACTATAAAGATGATTAGAGGTCTGGAGCATCTCTCTTACGAGGAGATACTGCAGGAACTGGGCCTGGTTAGTCTGGAGAAAACTGAGAGGGGATCTCATTAATGCATATAAATATCTCAAAGGCAGGCAGGTGCCAAGAGGATGGTGCCAGATTGTTCAGTGGTGCCCAGCTACAGGACAAGAAGCAATAGACATAAACTAAAGCACGAGGAGTTCCACCTCAACATGAGGAAGAACCTCTTTCCATTGAGGGTGGCAGAGCACTGGAACAGGCTGCCCAGGGAGGGCATGGAGTCTCCTTCTCTGGAGACATTCAAAACCCGCCCAGATATGTTCCTGTGTAACCTGCTCTAGGTGACCCTGCCTTGGCAGGTTTGGACTAGATGACCTCCAGAAGTCCCTTCCAAACCTAACAATCCTGTGATTGTAGTGTAGCTATTGTTGTTGAAGTTTTAAGTAATTTCTTTAGCTTTTTGATTTTAAAAACATATTGCATATACACATTATGCTATTTCCTATATGCATTTAAAGCTCAAAACAGCTGAATATACCAGTATATAGCTTCTTTCTCAGATCTCTCTGAGCAGAGAAGTATCTCATTCATGTCTAATTCTCCAGTAATGGCTTGCCCTAAGCCTGCCTTGTAATGACTTTGAAATCTCTGCTCTGAGAATCCAGAGTTTGGAAAGACAAATTTAAATATACAAATCTAGTTTTGAAAATCCTATCATTGAAGTTTCTAGATATTCCTTCTTAAACTTTACTTTTCTGCTTTTTCACAAGGTAAAAATATTTGTATAACAGTATAAATTAATTCAATGTTCTGGTCACTATTTGAGATATATAGTTTAAACTTATTTGTTCCCTGATGACAGTTATTCTTGTATATTACATATAGGGTTAAATGACAGCATCATCATAAACATTAAGGGTGCATGATTCATAGGGAGGGAAAAGAGGACTGATATATGTTTGCTTATGGAGCTATAAATTAACATTCAATGTTGACTTTTCTAAAGTTCTTCCAACCATCTTGTGAATGTTCTGTGCATCTAGAAAACATCTAGGAAACCACAATATTTTTCTTTGAAAGTCTTTAAGTAAAAACACCTTTGGATTAGTGTGTTACTCATATAATTTTTAAAAATCCATGAGAGATACATGTGGACAAGTAGAGGCTTGTCTTGAACAGAAGGTGTTCCCCAAGCAACTGATCCCAGACCCACTGAAAGAGACAGCAAGGGGCAGAGCCTGCACCAGGCAGCACAGGAGATTTAAGCAGACAAAAATAATCAGTCCAGCTGACTGCAACAAACAAGCATATATATTTCTAGTAGGCAGGCACACAGCAGCAGCAGCATGATGGCCATCTGGCAAAAAGCAGTGTCCTCTGCTTCTCCTGAGCTTCTAGCATCTGGGAAAACCAATGGAGCCATACAAACAGAGCTCCTATTCAAAGATGCAACTACCCAGGTTTCTGGCTGTGGGATGTCTGAAGGGATATTCCTAGAGATGGAAAGGGATTGCAAGCAAGACTGTGGGAGCTGTGACCAGATTGATGAACTGCTCTGCTTGGTGTCTGAGCTTCAGGGGGAGGTGAGCAGCAAACTGAGGAGTATTTGAGAGTCTAAGAGGGAGACTGAAGCTCCATCAATGGAGCTGTACTCTGCCATCTATGATGTATAGAAGCCAACTCAACATGGCCACTATGGAGGCAGGTCCAGGATCTGCTTTCTGCCAGAGGGAAAGCAGTATCACAAGGGATAAGGGAGAAGAAAGTTGCAGCACGGAGCAGTAAGAGAAAGTAACCTCCTTACCCTCTAAGTTACTCTCTCACATACCCTTATAGAACAGGTACAAAGCCATGGGTACGGTAAATTAAGCTCATAATGAGAAAGAGGAGGAACCTGTGCAAGCAGTTTTGTCAAGGTCAGAGAGGCCAAGCCCTCACAACAAAACCTGCATTAAGACCAGCACCAAGAAGAAACAACACTGAGTTATGGTCATTGATTCCCTCCTGTGTGGAGCAGAAGCACCTGTTCTTAGACCAGACCCTCTTTCCAGGGAAGCCTGCTGTCTCCCTGGGCCTGAATTAGGGATGTTGCCACAAGATTGAAGAGCCTAATTCAGTCTTCAGACTATTGGAAGGAGACTTTGGAAGAAGCAGGCAAGCCCAAGATATCAATACCTGGCTCCAGGACTGGTGCCTGCACCAAAACTTTAAGGTTTTAAACCATTGAAGACAATGTATGCTGGGGCCTGATGGGATCCACCTGTCCTGGATGAGACAAATGGGTCTGTGGGCTTAAGCTGGTGGGACTAATCAGGAGAACTTTAAACTAGAATCAATGTGGGAAGGAGATACCTACTGCAGTCCTGTTGGTAAGCCAAAGATGGGCATAAAAAAGCTGAGAGTCTGTGGGTAAAAATCAAGAACCAGACCAAAAAAGGACACCTGGTGATGGGGGTCTACTAAAAGGCCAACTGATCAGGGAGAATCCTGTCAACAAGGCCTTCTTATTTCAGCTACAAGAAGCATCACACTCGCAAGCTCTCATCCTAATGGGGGATTTTAGATTTCAACCACCCGGACTGGGAAACCAATTCAGATGGCTGTAAGCAATCCAGAAGACTCCTGGCGTGTGTTGAGAATGACTTCCTGGTCCAGGTATTAGATAAACCAACCAGAGGTGAGGCATTACTGGACCTGGTGCTCACCACTGCAGATGAGCCCATTAAAGAGGTTAAGACTGGAGGCAGCCTGGGTTGTACCGACCATGCCCTGGTTGAGTTTGTGATCTCAAGGAAGGTGAGCCTAGCAAGGAGCAAAGTCAGGACCCTGAACTTTGCAAGAGAGAACTTCCAGCTGTTTAAGGAGTTGGTGAATGAGATAACCTGGGTAACTGTTCTTAAGGACAGAGGGGCTGACCACAGCTCGCAACTCTTTAAGGCCACTTTACTTAAGAGTGCAAGAGCTCCCTATCCCAGTCGGTAGGAAATTGAGCAAGGCAGGCTGGATACTGGCATGGCTGAGCAAGAGTCTGTTCCTCAAACTGGGGAGTTAGAAGGAACAGCACAGCCAGTGGGAGCAGGGACAGGTGACCTGGGGAGAGTACAGGGACAGGGTTTGGATGAGTAGGAATGGGGTCAGGAAAGCTGAGGCAAAGATGGAATGGAACTTAGCAAGGGATGTGAAGAATAACAAGAAGGGATTCTAAAAGTACATAGGTCAGAAAACAAAGGCCAAGGAGAGTGTACACACCACCCCCCTACCCCCCACCCCCAACAAATGAGAAGGGAGAACTGGTTGCAGTTGATAGTTCTTCACCTCAGTCTTCACTGGCAGTCAGGTTTCTCCTGTCTCTCAAGTCCCTGAACCTCTAGGTGGGGGTTGGAGTAGCAAAGGCCCTCCCATTGTAAGCAAAGAGCAGTTTTGAGACCACATGATGAAGTTGAATAGCCACAAGTTCATGGGGCCTGATGAGATGCATTGCAGGGTCATGAGGGAACCGGCTGATGTTCTTGCCAAGCCACTCTCCATCGTTTTTGAAAAGTCATGGCAGTCAGGCAAAGTCCCCGGTGACTGGAAAAAGGGAACCATCACTTCTATTTTTAAAGAGGGGAGAAAGGAAGATCCAGGGAACTGCAGACCTGTGAGCCTCACCTCTGGGTGTGCCTGGGAAGATCATGGAGCAGGTCCTCATGGAAGCAATGTTAAGGCACATGCAAGGCAAGGAGGGGATCCAAGACAGCTAGCACGGCTTCACTAAGGGCAAATCATACCTGACCAATCTGGTGACCTTCTATGATAGAGTGACTGCAATGGTTGGCAAGGGAAGACCAAGCAATGCCATCTGCCTAGAATTCTGTAAGGCCTTTGACATGGTCCTACACTGCATCCTTATCTCCCAATTGTAGAGACAGGAATTTGAAGGGTGAACTACTTGGTAGATAAGGAATTGGTTGGCTGGATGAAGCCAGAGAGTTGTGGTCAATGGCTCTATGTCCAGGTGGAGGCTGGTGACAAGTAGTGTCCCTCAGGGCTCTGTCTTGGGACCAGGGCTCTTTGATATCTTCATCAATGACAGACAGTGAGACTGAGCGCCACTCTCAGCAATTTTGCTGATGACACGAAGCTGAGCGGTGCAGTTGACACAACAGAAGGATGGGATGCCATCCAGGGAGACCTGGACACGAGCCAACAGTGTGCACTCAAAGCCCAGAAGGCCAACAACATCCTGCGCTGCATTAAGAGAGGTGTGGCCAGCAGGTCGAGGGAGGGGATTCTCCCTCTCTACTCTGCCCTCATGAGACCCCACCTGGAGTACTGTGTCCAGGTCTGGGGTCCTCAGCACAAGAAAGACGTGGACCTGTTAGAGTGGGTCCAGAGGAGGCCACGAAGATGATCTGAAGGCTGGAGCACCTCTCCTATGAAGACAGGCTGAAAGTGCTGGGATTGTTCAGTATGGAGAAAAGAAGGCTCAGGGGAGACCTCATTGAGGCCTCCCAGTATTTGAAGGGGGCTTCTAAAAAAGAGAGAGAGTGCAACTTTTTACATGGATAAATAGTGATAGGACAAGGGGGAACAGTTTTAAACTGACAGAGGGCAGGTTTAGATTAGATGTTAGGAAGAAATTGTTTACTCAGAGGGTGGTGAGGCACTGGAATAGGTTGCCCAGAGAGGCCGTGAATGCCCCATCCCTGGAAATGTTGGATGGGGCCTTGAGTAATCTGATCTAGTGACTGACATCCCTGTCCATGGCAGGGGGATTGGAACTAGATGATCTTTAAGTCCCTTCCAACCCAAACCATTCTGTGATTCTGTGGTAATCTGTGCTCGAAACCTTGTTCAGGTTCTGGGTTGTGATGGGGCAATAAACCAAATAGATTGATGTCAGGGATAGCTTGGAGATCTAGTGAAATTAGTGTGCAATTGTATAAGTCTTAGAATACTTGCCAGGATCTTCGGGGGATGGGGGGTGGGCAGGGGGGCTGCAGAGGTGGCTTCTGTGACAAGACAGCAGAAGCTGCACCCATGTCAGACAGAGCCAATTCCAGCTGGCTCCAAGACAGACTTGTCACCGGCCAAAGCTGAGCCAATCAGCAGTGCTGGTGGTGCCTCTGTGATAAAATATTTAAGAAAGGGTAAAAAGCACTGTGCAGCAGCTGTGAGGGAAGAGTGAGAAAAATGCAAGAGGAACAACCCTGCAAACACCAAGGTCAGTGAAGAAGCAGGGGGATGAGTTACTCCAGGCTCTGGAGCAGATGTTCTCCTGCAACCTGTAGTGGACCACATCAGGGCAGCCCTGCAGCCTGTGGAGAGCCAGGCACTGGAACAGGCTCCTGGCAGGAATTGCAGCCTGTGGAAAAATAGCCTATGTAGGAGCAGGTTTTTCTGGCAGGATCTGTGGCCAGTGAGTGACCCATGCTAGAGCTGTCTGTTCCTGAAGGACTGTACTCTGTGGAAAAGGACCCATGTTGGAGCAGTTTTGTGAAGGACTGAATCCCGTGTGAGGGACTCCCCCTACTCTGGAGCAGGGGAAGAGTGTGAGGAAGAATTAGTGGCAGAAATGAAGTGTTTTGAACTGACTGCAACCCCTTATTCCCCATCTGCCTGCACTTCTTGTGGGGGAAGGAGGTACAAGAATCATGAGTGAAATTGAGCTTGGGAATGGTGGAGAGGGTATCTGTTTTTAGCTTTGTTCTTTGCTATCTTACACTATTTTTATTTGCAATAAATTAATTTTCCCCATGTAAGAGTCTATTTTGCCCCTGACAATAACCGGTAAGCAATCTCCGTGTCTTTATCTTGACCCATGAGCTT
>WBNO01012911.1:90524-101114 GCA_013400575.1 Peucedramus taeniatus | reverse complement strand
AATGGCAGTGACAATGGCAATGGCAGTGACAATGGCAGTGGCAATGGCAATGGCAATGGCAATGGGAACAGGAATAGGAAAGGGGATGTGAATGCGCATGGGAATGGGGACGAGGATAGGAATGGATTGGATTGGAATGGAATGGAATGGAATGGAATGGGAATGGAATGGAATGGAATGGAATGGAATGGAATGGAATGGAATGGAATGGAATGGAACAGAATGAGCTTTAAGGTCTCTTTCTTTTTCAGGCTCCTGTGCAGAACTTCCCAAGTTCTGGCAGCCAAGTGGGAAATGCAGACGGGAACTTGTTGCTTTAGGCTTAAATCAAGCTCAGCTGTAACAAAACCTTTTTCAAATATTTTTCAAGCCTTTCAGAATTTACAAAGCTTTGGTTGGGGTTTTACAAGTCACTGAGCTCAGTTTCATTTAAGAAGTTAATTTCTATTTTGGAATGATCTGGAAGAAAACCATCTGAGAGGAACTTGATTCTCCCCAGAAGTTTCTTGCCTCTGCAGCTCTTGTGAACACTGAGCAGAGCAATCTTACATTTTAATGCCTTCAGAACTAGGAAAGTTCCTTCCCCAGGAAAATATGATTGATTGTTACAATGACAGTAATTGCATTTTAGTAAAAGTAACCATTATGGTAATTTTCCTCCAGAAAGAGACATTTAACTAACTTAAGTAACTTGTTACTTTTCAACACATTAACTTTGACAAATTTAACATTACAAACGTACAGAGTTCACAGCCACAACAACGTGCATCACTTAGGGAGTGTGCACACTTTTTATTTCTATATATCAAGCAGTGTTTCCAAATAGGAGATGCTAAAAAAACTGTGCATACATAACACAGCATTAATTAAACTGTTAAGAGCAGCTCTAGCACATCCAGTGCCAAGTCTCCTGTTGAAAAATCCTGCCTTCCAAGCAGCAAACTTCTATCAGCATTTCATTTCAGGGATGCTTCCCAAGCACCTCTTGAATCCCAGCCTCACCCCCTGAACTCTGCACCATGGGAGAGTCCTGCATTTTCTCCAGCCTGTTATTTATAAACATTTCATGCCACTCAGGTTGTAGTGACTTATTAAAAGTGCAGTTTTTATAATTTAATCACCCAGAGTTTGTTTCATACAACTTCACGTGAGTTAAAATAAAAATGCTCTGCCTTTGCTTTAAAGATAATAATCATTCCTTGTGCTTTAAAGGGATTCTAAACTGCAGCTCAGCAAATTTCCATATTACTGAACATTTTTACACTAGAAAATCTGGATTCCAACTTTGTTTTTAAGACATTTCCTTTAAATGAAAATATCAAAAATTTGAATTTCTATCCAACAGATTTAAGACTTTTACTTCACTTTTGTAACTTCTTTGAAGGAACAGATTAAGTATTTAGCTGGAACAGTCAATGGGTTTACCTTCCTCCTATTTAAAGATCCCAGTCACATTTTTAAGGAAAATAACACAGATGCTGTTATTCGTGGAGACGAGACCAGAGAAAATTACAGAGGGGTAAGAAATAAAAGGAATATTAATCTGTATTATCTCCAAGTCTGCTGAACTGCTTTTTCAGCAGCAGCCTTCCAGATATTTTTTTTTAACCCTTAGTTGTTTTTTTTATTTTTTTAACTTTATTTTTAACTTTTAAGAACTTAAACCTGTAAATTGGGCAATGATTTTCTTGTCTCTTATAACCAAAAGCAACTCTTAGGCTGCAAACTCTTCCTGAAAGAAAAGCCAGAACTCTAGAACAGTCAGAATGGATTGGAAATTCACAGAGTTGAAGGAACCTTTAATTCCAATGTTTTCAGGACATGCTGGAGTCCCCATCCCCAGAGGGAGTTTAGAGCTGTGTGGATGTGGCACTTGGGGACATGGGGCAGTGGTGGCCTTGGCAGGGCTGGACTCCATGACCTTGGAGGTTATTCCAGCTCAAACAATTCTGTGATTTTATAAGATTAAAATCTTTCCACTCTGGCTCATCATTTACTCGGTGACAGTGACAGAATATTTGAGAAAACCTCAGAATTCATTTGGTTGTTCAAAGCTGAAGTGAAATCAGGGATAACTCAGTGGAACAGCCAGAACCCAGGACACACGTTAGGAGCTGACTGCCATCCCACCATGGATTTTGTGAGATTATTTTTGTAACACAGTGTCCTAGTTACTGTTGAGAAGAGGAGGAAACTTCCAGTTTAGACAGAATTGGCAGGTGACCTCTATAATTAGTCCTTTCTCTTTCCCATGTCTCCTAAATGACACGAGGCAAACTCCACACCTGAATTTTGCTTGGCAGGCTGCAGAGTTAATTCTGTAATATTATCTAGGAAATGGAGGATTTGTGGTGTCCTCGCAGGTGCAGTGGTGATGCTTTACTCAGCACAACTCCAAATAATGTCTCCATCTTTGACCTAATGTTTAAAAAAACCCCACAAAGAAACCCATCAGCCAGGGGTGCAGTGTCACTGCTCCTGCTCATGCCCACAAACTGCCTGTTTCCTGTAAAGTTCTGTGCTTCTGTGTCTAACGACAAAATAAATGTAATTTGGGATGAGCAAACCTCTGTAAATCCTCATAATCCAAGGATAAATCACTTGTGAAACTCACAGATTATTTCAGCAGAGTTTTGGAGAAAATGAGTTGCTCCAAGTGTCAGATTCTAACACTGATAAATCACTCAAGTCCTGTATTTTCTTTCCATTGTTTTGTTGCATAAATACTGACTGAAACTACCTAATACAGAAAGTATCTGCTGGGAGAGGATAGAAAAATATTTCAGAGGGTGTGGGAACGTGTTTTGCTTAGAGACAGTTTGGATCACAGAAGACACAACTTGATGTTTTTAAGAGAAAATTAGTTGAAGGCAGGCAGGTGATGGAGACAAAATTAGTCCAGGGTCACACCCTGGGCTCTCTCCAAGGTGTGCCTTGGGAGCCAGGGCATAAAAATAAGACCATTAATCCTCTTGTAGAATATCTGTCTGTTTAACAAGGAGCCATAGTTTAAACTGCAATTCCTCAAGCCCTTTAAAAACCAGCCCTTGAAACAAAAAAAAGCAGCTCCCGGTTTTCTGCACACACTTGTTGTGGTCTCAGCCCCAGGAAGGTGCAGACCTTCAAGCCAGCACAAATATTGGAGAGGCTGGGAAGGAGGTGAGTTCAGAAAGAAGTTTAAGGCTGATGTTTTTGGCTTCTTGGCTGGGCTTGGTTTTAACCCAAATCAGTTCCCCAATCAATTAAATGTGCAGCTGCAAGAACATTTGTGCAGGGCAGGGCAGCATCTCTGGCTTATGCTGGCTTAAAGTGTTTGTGGAAGTACAGCAGGAGTGTAACTGAAGAGCTGCTATAGTCTAACATTGCCAATAATCCACAAATGCCATTCCACAACACAGGAATAGTTAAAGCATATAAATGGCCTGGCCATGTGCTTGGCAGTGGGGCCTGACAGAGGAGAGCTTGGAAATTGCTGTAACAGCTTGAAAAATATCTGAGTTTGGAGGTAACTGCTTGTTCCAAGAGCAAGGACAGAACTCTGCTTCCCAGAGTGCATCACAGGGTGGTGGTTGAGAAATGTGCCCAGCAGAAGGCACAGAGCAGCTCCTGGGAGGCAACTGGGACTCACCTGGGCCATTGTCCCCACCTCCTCCAGCCCAGCCTGTGCAGCCATCACAGGATCCTCTCACAGCCTGGCTCTGCCACTTGTCTTCTCTTCATCAGCCACTTTGAAAGCTTGCTGCTTAAAATTCCCAGTAATGATCCAAAAGCAGCAGAGAATCCAGCTGAGGGAACAGCAGAAGCACCAGGAGAATCCATCTGGAAATGATACTCCCATTTTTCCATTACTACTTTATTGTAACAACAACACAAGCCATGGACACTCTGATTGCTGGTTTTGTGTAATTTCACAAAAAGTTGGGCTGGACATGTGCAGATCCATATTTGTTTTCTTAACCTGGAAGCCCAAGCTCAGTGCCTATCCTATATCAGTATATCCTACATTCTCTACTCTGTCTGAACACTCTATCTTCATTTCTATATTAGCATAGTAATCTACCATAAGTATTATTCCAAATATTTGAAGTTGTTTATAATGGAAAATAATGGAATTACATTCCAGTTAAATTTAAAAAAAAATCTTCAGCAGAAAAGCACATCTTTACCTGGTACAAATCTCAAGTAGAATTTAACTAAACCAATAATGGAAAAGGAAAACCACCTGTTAACATATGACAGACATATGTTATATATTGTGCTCATCCCACTGAGTTTTTCTCAGATAATAGCTTTCATAGATAACAGCATGCTGTGATTTTAAAATAATAGTTTTTGAAAAGGTAATTTCAATATTTTTAAGCTTGTTTGTTAAACATTTGGTAATAAATCTTTAATGCAGCCAGGATTCTTCCAGATAATATGGATGGAACATCCAGCCACATCTTAGTCCTCCCCTCCAGCAGCACAAAGCACACATGGCTCATATTTTCATGATAATAAAACTTAGAAACCAATCTATTGGGACTATTGGCTGTAACAGGTGATTAAAATATAAATATTAACCAAAAAGGAAAAATCTGCCTGTTTTTTTTTCATTTGCCTTAGCCTGAGAACTCCCATGGCAATGTCCAATAAACTTGGCAAGGGATGTTGTCTGAGCTTTCCCAAATCTGAAAACCCAGCGGGACCTGAGCAGTCAAACTTGAAGCATCCTTAACAAAAAATAAAAGTCAAACTTAGTAGTGCCATGAACAATTCCAGGAGAAGAAAACCTGATCTTTCAACCCAAATTGGAGCCAAGCAACTGTTCCAGAGGAATAAGCCTCCAAACCCATGGGAATGTCTCTCCTGGGCGCTGTTTAAGCTTCCTTAATGCTCTTAATCCACCTTGATATTGAGCTGCCAGACACTCTGGCACCCACCTTCCCACTTCCAAATAGCTGCTCAAGTGCTGGAGCATTTCTTTGCCCTCAGTGGAGATCCTGACAGCTCTAGGACACAAATTAACCGAGTTTTTCCCAACTGTGTTTGTGGCCTTCCACCTCACTGGAAGTGAAAACCTCTGGTGAACTTTGAGAAAAAAGAAATTATGTTTTAGGGTAGGTTAAAAACTCCAGGATCCATGTGTGTGTCCTTCAGCTTCCCTAACTCTCCACACGAAACAAAAATACTTTTCCCCTTGCAGTTTCATGAAAGTTAATTAGTTGGTATTACTAAAACTGGGTGCATGCACTATGTATCACTACAAAATTAGAAGTACATTTTCATTGCCTAAAGAATTTCAAGGCAAAAAAAAGAGCCTTTGTGTCAGAAAGGTTGATGCCATGTACAAAATTTTCTAAGTAAATGAAAAAAAAGGTTAGATTTTATTCATTTAAAACAGCCTGAACTGAAAAAACTTCTCACTCTAGGGGGTAAACAGAATTTTGTCATCTCAGATATTAACATTATCTGTTCAATGTCTGGATTGGAATTATTATAAAACAATTTGCAGATGAATTAACTCCAAAACTATTCAGCAGTACAAGCTGGAGCAGGATTTAGCTCCCCAGTGGCCTGAACAATGGATAAGAGCACCAGGCTGGGATGTTCTGCTGGTTGCAGAAGAAAGATTCTGGGTTTGAATTTATGGGATTTAAAATCCCTGGAAAGGCTCAGTCCATCCATCTTGTCAGAGCACAATCACCAGAGAGAAATGTTCCAGATGGATTGTCCTCATGAAAAAAAGTGGGCAAAATTAGGGGTTCCCTGAGAGACTTTCAAGCTGAGAAACTTGTCCTTCTTAAAATCTGAAATAGGTCAAATTTGGGAATCTTCCACACTTTTTCCTATGAAACCTGTAAGATGCCAGATTTTCAGTAATTACAGCACTTGGGGAGAGGAATTATTTCTGTCACAGTGAGCAGGAACAAAGGGGTGCCTGAGCTGCTGTTGGCAGGATTATTTTAATGCTATTTAAATTCTGTGCAGAAATTATGAAATCCCTAAATCAGGGATTATGGGCTGCAAGCAAAACACATTGACTTAGAGCAATTCACAGCCATTGTCCCAGAGTCACACCTGTGACTTCATCAGGATTCCTGCTCCATTCCCACATAACTCCTCTAACAAAGGCTTCAGATAACAGCAGCAACAGCAGCAGCTGCATTTCTGTTAAGAAAACCGGCCTCAAATCACATTTCAATCATTTTCCTTTGCAGAAAGGCTTTATTAGCCTAAAACTGTTGCCTCTGGAAGTAGGATAACTGCTTGTGTCATGTCAGGTGTTTGTAGGGGTTAATTCTACACTCTCAGCAATAAAAACTATAAAATTATTAGCAGTTTGTCCATTACCATGGATCTTCACCTTTCTCTTGTAAAAGTCCAACTGGCAAAATTTCAACTGCTACACCCATGGATGATTTGATAAATACTTGACTCCCTGTTCCCTTTCTGAAGCCAATCGGTCACATTGTGAAGCCTCAACTTAGTATTTTAGCAAAGCCAGGAACTAATATTTGAGTTCCAGAATCCTCCAATCCATCTGAACCTTCCAGAATTCCACTTCCCATGATCACTCCATAACAATACTGCAGGAAACTTTATTATTTTCTGTTGAACCAAAAACTGGCATTCATTTGTCTTCCCCAGCACTCATCTTCTCTGTGACATCTGAACGAAAAAAACATTTCCAGGAATGTTCTCCTTACTGAGGTTTTAAATTACCAAAGTATCAGCCAGCTCTCCTGATCCCACCCTTCAGAAAGCTTCTAGGATTTTCTGAATGACACCATAAGTAATTACAGCTATTCATGTGTTTGTATTCCAAAACAACCAGAAGTCATATTGACACAATAATTCTAAAGAGCACACAATTGAATACTCTGAAGATCTGACAATCTTTCCACACTTGGCCACTTCACACTCCTACTTCTTATGACTATTTAATTACAAATTGTTGGTCTAAAATATTTAAATCTTTATCAACAAATATATGTATAAAGCCTTTCAAAGGCAGTGCAAAAGATCTTTAAAATCTGCTATCACTGTCAGGACGCTGTAGCAAAAAAAAAAACAAACACTTGTCACATATTTTAAGAATCCTTCAAAAATAACGTTGAAAACATGACAATGTTGCAGAACTTTTGCATTCTGTGATGAACACAGAGTCAGTTTATAACTGAGTATATAAATTATGGTGTATTTTGAGAAGGGAGATCTCTACACAGACCTGGAGAACCTCGTTTTCATAGCACAGACTGGGATTTTAGCAATTCAGCTTGGACTCTTCATGGCACAATCAAAGGATTCTACAGTAAAAATGAGGACTACAGAAAAATATCCAGAAAATGCAATTTTGTTGTGAAATATGGATGAAACCATAGCTGATAAATGCCACAGTGATAAAACCCTGTGACACAACAAAATGCCCCTAAGAGACAAGGGAGTGTCTGAAAGCAACCAGAAGCTCCAGTGGGATGATCTCTTCTGACAAGACTCTAGAAATCCTAGAAAGAAATATCCCTACCTCCTCCAGGAAAATAGGTTAGGTAGTTTGGAATCCCTGTTTAAATGAAGCAAAAGTCTGACTGGGTCTAAAAGGAAAAATAGTCTTTGGTTTAAATGTAGCTTTTCTGGAAACAACTTGATGAAGCTTGTATCAAAGTTAGTTCCTGTAATATTTTGTATCTTTCTTTTTAAACCTGAGGCTGGGTAAAATCCCTGGTGGTGTGGGGTCTACAGGCTCCAGGTGTTTAATTGACAAGGAATTTGTTACACACAAACTCACTACAAAAACAGCTTTACAGAACATGATCCTGTGGCTGCTCATGTGAATAAAATGAGCCCACTTTAGCTGTGGGGCTCAACCTGTATTTGAATTTGTGGATACTCAGCTGGATTCAACAACTGCCTCTAAAATTTATAAGTTTGATTTAAAACATTAAAGGAGAACATTTTGATGGTCACCTATAATGCCCCAACCCAAAAGCATTGCAGAGGCAAGCTTTGGATTTCATTTCAGTTCATCAGCAGCATTTAAAAGGTTAATTAATTCCACATTCTCTCATGTTTTCAAGTTGTGCTACTCATATAACTGTGAAGTATCTCAAAAGTTTTAGAACAGAGTAAAAAGTGCAAAATAATGAATAATTTGTAGGAATTTTATTATTTGTCCACAGCAACAGAACTGAAAATTTGTATTAATACTCTTTTGGAGTATGAGTTTCACATAAGCCATGCATATTAAAGTAAAAATATTTTAAGGCAGTTATTTACCTTTTCTAAAATAAAATAATTTAGGCTGTCATCCAGCCCTTTTTCCCAAAGGAAAGTGAAGCTGGCTGGTAAAGAGGGCATCCCTGGGAGAGATTAATTTCTTGCCATTTTGGTCCTTTTTTTTTTGTTTGGTTATGTAAGGACATTGCCTGAATGGGGTCTTCTCTTCCTCCAGAGTTTCAAAGGGGGAATGACTTAGACCACAAGGAAAGATGAAAGAGATAATGACAAGGATTCTCTCTGTTGGTGTCACTCCTGATGTTATAAACCCCATGGCTCCCATTTTGCATTCAGAAATGCTTCTCTAGGTGTTGTGAATGAGTTCTGCACAAAAACTCCTTTCCTACCACGTTGGGTTTTGTGTCGATTCACTGCAAAGAGTGGGAATAGCAAAGGCACAGCTGAAATCCTCAATTCCTAGCAGTGTTCCAGAGAGAAAAATGAGACATTGCTGGGTTTTAACTCTCCTCATTACTCCCTAGAAGGAAAAGTTATATTTGTGCTGCCTCTAGGCAAAGTCCCATCCCACATGAACAAAAGACTGAAGCTAAGATCACATCCATTTCATCTCCTCCTGCTCTCCACAGATGCTTAAGTCCCTGACACTGTGTCTTCAGTGCTCATATGTCACAGTAAATGATTCATTAAAAATGCAGAGACAGATTGATCTTGGAAGGGGGGAAAAAAAGAGATCTGGAGTTTAAGGCGAAAGGAAAATAGAAATGAGGAGCCAAAAGGTGAAAAAGGGAAACACCCCCAAAATTCACATGAGAAAGACATTTAAAAATAAAGAGGAGACAGCAACTGTGCTGGCATTTAATGTGTCTGCTTGGGATAAAGCTCATCCTTTTACTAGCAATAAAACAACAGCCTAGCCCAAAGCCCTTGAAGCATTTTGCATCAAGTACCTCATAAAAATGGTTGGCAGTTTCTCCTTGGGTCTGTACAATATCTACACCAAACTATTTTTTTTTTTTAGTGTAATTAAATGGGAGCAAATCCCCAGTGTAGGCAGGGAGAGCTCCTTGATCCCAGCCACCAACACTCATCCTCATTCCCAAACCCCTGGCCCTGCTCAAAAGTGGGAAGGAAAAGGCAGGAATGAGCTCTGCTTGTGATTCCCGAGGTGCTGATAACCAGGTGATTGACAAGAGTTACCCCACAGAATGACTGTGTTTAAAACATTTCCTGGATGGCCAGAAGGATTTGCTCTGCCAGAGGAATCCTGCAAGCCAAAAGCAACCCCTGCCTAAGGAAAATAAGCTCCTTGAGTAAGAGACACCTCCTTGCCATGACACCCGTGCAAATTCTCTTATAGAGGTGACACATTTATTCTATTTTTATCAAAAACAACTGGTAAAATAGAAATATGGACTATAATTTACATTCTTTCAGCAAAAAAAAAACCAAAAAAAAAACCCCAACAACGAAGCCAAATCCCTGCAATGGGAAGTACATATATAAATATATATTCACACACACCAGCAATATTTTTAGCTATGATTTCCTACTCATGTGGCAACATGACCAGCGTTCTGAAGAAGCTGAGCCAAGTGAAAACACAACCTGCAGAACAGGTCACGTTTAAATATTCTGCTATTGAAGAATATTAAAAACTACAGATTAAGTAGGAGTGTTGTAACACTTAACATTAATTAAGGCTTGTAAATCATTCTGAAATACTTGGATAAAAGATGGCATAAAAGGTGTTGCCACATGTCTTGATGCTTCTAGATGTGCACAAGCCCTGACATCTTATTTTGTGTTCGGGATGTTTCAAATCATAAAAAAAAACTATGGTCACTGGATGAATTTAATGTTGGGAAGTGTTGGGACACGACAGAGACACACCAAGGTTGTCTGATTAAGAACTCAAGCAGACATCTCAGTGTAAAAGAACTGAAATAGATCCATGTCTTGGATCCTGGTGGATCACCAGGTCTAGTTACTGATCTGTGAGTTAGAGCTTGGCAGTGTTGCTAAGCCTTGACTTGGCTATATGTGAAATACAGATAATTTTCCTTCCAGTTTAGTACCACCAACTATTCACATCCCAAAAAAAACCCCTTAGTCCATGCCACCAAACAGTTTGAAAAGGAATCTGGAAGCACTTAACACCTGTCTGGGGTTGGTGAACAGCATAACCAGTTCTCAGAGAACTTGGTACTTGTTGCTTGTGTAACTACAGGTCTTTATAGAATTCAGAAATTAAAGGCCAGCACTAAGGCTCTTGTGCTTTCCCACATGGATCTCCAGATCTAAGAGCCACGTCTTCCTTTTTATCAGAGACAAGAGATGGACTTTATGGCATCCATAAAAAAAAAAAAAAAAAAA
>WBNO01012911.1:25843-89975 GCA_013400575.1 Peucedramus taeniatus | reverse complement strand
GGGCCGCGGGGGGCGGGGCCAGCGTAGGGGAGCGCGCTCCGCCCCGCCGCCGATAGGAGGGGCGACCGGAGGTAGGCGGGGCCAAAAGGAAAACTCCGCGTTGTGATTGGATGGCGGGGCTGTCAATCCGGGGCGGCCGCCGCGGCCGTGGGGAAGGAGGGGGAGGGGGAGAGGAAACAAAAACAATCGCCCGGGCGCCGCCATCTTGGGCCGGTTCTCCGCACGCCACACGGGTGAATGGGTAGATATGAGATTACCACGGGGGAGCAGCGGCAGCAGGGCACCGAGGGCTGTTCCGCGCTGCCAGCGACACTCGGCGGGCTCTAGGCACGGCCGCCGCCGCCCGGAGAGAATCCCCCGGCTCGGCCTTTTCGCCTCGCCAGCCCCTAAGCTGCACTGCTGGAGGGACAAAGTTGGGCTGAGCCGCGCTGCCTCCGCCGCCCGGGAGACCGGAGAGTTGAGCCGGGGTCAGAGTTAGGGGAGAGGGTGACGAGGGGATCGCTCCCCGCTCCGCCGTGTGGGAGGCGCGGGGAGAAGGCTCTGCCTCCCCGCCCCTGCCGTCTCCTGCTGCTCGCTCCTAGGAGGAAAAGAAAAAAGAGGAAAAAAAAAAAAAAAAAAGGCAAGAACTGGATTGAGCTCGGAGGGGTGGATTTTGCGGAGTCTCCGTGTGAGCGGCGGCGGGGCGGCGAGGAGGAGATGTGCCGGTGAGGAGGGAGAGGAGCGTGGATCCATCCCGGACCCGTGAGGAGCCGGAGGAGCCTGGATCCATCCAGCCCCAGCCCGCCGTGAGGCTCAGCCGCCTCCCTTCCAAAGAAGCCCAGTTCTCCTGGAGGCACGGCACTCGGCAAGGATTTGCCACAAAGAATATATATACCACCCTCCTCCTCAGCGCCTGGATACTGCGATTTTTTTTTAATTTTTTTTTTTTTTTTTGGTACCCCCCCTCCCCAACCACTCTTGTGTGTTTAAATACCAAATATAGCCTCTCGCGGGGGGAGGGGATGGAAATCTCCTAGAAGAATTGGAAATCTTGCTGGGATTCGGGAGTGCTGGTGCTGGAGAAGGGCGGCGAAGACGGGGGGATGCACTGCTCTCGCTGCCTGGCCAAGGACTAGAGATTTGCCACTTCCCGGGGAGCCCGAAGGTTTGTTTGTTCCCAGACTGTTGTTTCCCCCCTTTCCCTCTCCTGGGCTACGCTAAATCCCTCAGCGTTAATTAAAGAAAACCCACGTGTAGCTGGTGGCTGGTTTTTAAGGTAGTTTTTTTCATCGAGAAACTGACAAAAAAAAAAAAAAAAAAACTTCCTCTCTTCGCCCCGAGGTTTGGAACTGGAATGGAGCTGCTTTTCTCCCGAACACTACACGGGGTGTGAAGGAGGGGATACAGGACGAAAACATCGCCTTGGACTGATCCCGATCCGACCCCCCGACACTCGCACCCACGAGGGATGATCCTTCACGGCGCCTGATGTGGAAAACACTTGGAGACTCAGAGACTTCGTCGTGCTCAGCAGCTTAATCGTTGACTTATTTTGTTTTGGTGTTTTTTGGTGTTTTTTTTTTAAAGTGGATTCGTAGCATTACTTCTATGAATTGAATTTTGCCACCGTTTGTACAGAAGCCAAATGACACGTGTGTTTTGAAACACGGTTCCAAATATATTTATCCCTCCCTCAACCCGGATTCTCTCTAGAAAGAGCCGCGGGGAGGTCGTCAGTGTCTAAACAAACCTGATTTTTAGTGTTTTATGAACACTACCTGCTGCAGAAATGTTGCTATAAATTGCTTTATAACGGTTCAGCAAGAAGGGAGATTTTTCCAGCTTGCAGGACCCAGAAAACTGGATACTTAAAGTCACTTAAATGTTTTAACAGCATTGGAAAATGGGAGCTGCTACTAAGTTGGCGTTCGCTGTTTTTCTTATCTCTTGTTCATCAGGTAAGTGAGTGTTCCTGGATTTGTCACTTTAAACCGAGGGCTTTGGGGTCAGCACTTGAAAACTTGGGCTGGCTCTGTATGAATGAGAAGAAATCTTTTTTTTTTCAGGTGACAAATGTTTGTGGATGGCAGCCACTGTAAAGGCAGAAACTGCTTTCGTATTTATTCTTAAAAATATATATAACGTGAGCACTTGAAACGCTCCCAGCGTTCGGATTTCAGATCAATTGTGTGGAATAAATGTGGAGCCATAACCACCTAGTGTCACATAAGTAACCTGGCAGCGCAGTTATCGGTGTTGGATGCTGGTTTTAAATAAGAATTACCCGGCTGAAATGCTCTTTCCCTCAGTTTGATCTCTCTTACCCCGGACTATTCACTGGTGAATGGCGACCTTCGGTAATGCTTCATTAATTTAGAATAGGTGCCGCTCTGAAAGGCTGAGCTCGTCCTTTGGTGATAGCGAGGGGTGTGTTCGTGTAGAGATGTACGATAGAATTGGGGTGAAAAGCCAGGCTTTCAGTTCCTAAAGAATCATTTGTAACCCTTTGTATTTTGCTATTCGTTATGTCCCTGCCTTGCAGTGCAGAATAAGAAAATCTACTAATCTCCTTTTTAAAACAGCAGAATTCGAGGTTCAAACGCCAGCTCTGAGTCCTGGAAAGCGAGCGGGGTGTGAGGACTTCCCCACGCTTCTCCAGGAGGAAAATTGTTATGGCAGCAACCAGTGGTTGGGCAACTGTTGGTCCATTTGTGCTTGGAGCTCCATCAGTCTCACAAAAAACCCTCTTACGAGCTGTGTGAGGATCTGATGCGAGTTTACAAGCCAGCCTGGCGCTCTGTGCCCGCATTTGGAGCGTGTATTTACTGCTCTGTGTAGGTTTTTAGCATCCTTGCAGGGTGTGCAGAGCTACACTTGTTTATCAGGCTAAAAGCTCCCAGACAAGTGCTCAGCCTGCCCGTGTGACCGGGAGAAGGGAGTAATGAGATCCCTGTAAGGATGCCTTTTAAATTTCCAGCGTTAGGAGCTGGAGGATTTTGCTGAAGAGGCCGTTTTGCTGTGGTTAGTAAATGGATAAGTCTCGTCTTGTGTCTGTAGTGCTATCGATCCGCGCTGTGTGCGCTAAATGTGCTGTGAAATGGCGAGCGCTGCCAGGAGAAACCCAAAAACCCTGCCTGTGCTAACCAGGGAAACGGCTCAGCGGGTTAAGGACAGCCAGAAGGTTGTTCGGGATGTTTAATTTTTATTCTTCTTTTGAAACAAAACACGATTTCTGACAGCTTTTGCCTTGCAGTGAAGACGTATGTGTTGTCTTTTCCTAATGCCTGATTTTTCAGCTCAGCAGTGTTCCTTCAATTCAGCAATATGTTTTGTAGGGAAACTTTTTCCCCCTCTCACTAACAGTTTCTGAAAGACTTGCTGCCATCTGCTCTCCGTGCCTGTCTCTATTCCACGTCCACCTCTAAGATCCTTTTGCCTAGAGCACAGAATAGTGGTTTTTGTTGACATTACCTATCAGACTTTACAAAAAGGAACAGCTAAGCAATAAAGAACGTCTTTTCTTTAGCATTTCTCGCTCGGGTTGTCCTTGGTAAGGTGAAAAGAATGTTCCTCTTGCCTGTGAAGAATTAATCTTGGCTAAATGAGCAGGAAACTGCCTGCAATCCGGACTGCTTCTCATGTTAATGACATTGTTTTGGTGGTTATTCCAGTATTACACATTAAGTGTTCCGGTACTTAACAATTATTGTACTATTTTCTACTCACACCAGGACTGCAGACACTCTAAAATTTTAGACAAGTCTCAAAATAAATAAATTCAACAGTAAACTGCTGGGTTTATGATCAGAACTACAAGATTATATAAGATTTTAAGCTTGAAGTGCAGGCGTTTTTATGAGTAGTGTTTCTTAACTGACTTATTTCAGTTTAAAACCCTACCTGATTAATTGGTTCAAACATTATCATCACCAGAATTTTCTTTTCCAGTCTTTAGTGTGAAAATCAGTCTGCATAGGTCCTATATTTTGAAATATTGGCAATGGTTGAGAAAATCCTGGAGTTCAGGTGTGGAGGTGCCTCTCTCTGGTGTGTAGCTCCAGCTCCTCTCAGGCTGTTTCAGCGATTGGGGGTTTGCTTTGCTGTATTTGTTCATTTATTTTTAAATACAGCTATTTTCTACAGATGTTTACATGACCAATTAATACCGGGTTTCCTTTAATAGGTGAAAATGTTGTGGTTTTTTTTCTGCGCGGTGGGTGTGGAAGTGCTATTTAGGTTCAAAGCGATTTATTTTATTATCTGTAAACTCCTCTATGAAATCCTGTAAATGTACTGCAAATGGACAGGAATTTCCAGTAAGTTTAATCATCTTTGTTAAGAGAGTGAAAATATTTCCCTGTTCTGACTAAGATATTTGAGAAGGAGCATCTGTGTTGTTATTAGGCTTTAAAATATTTGTAGATGCCTGGATAAAAGTGGGTGTAGGTTTGTACCCATCTGTAGGAACTCCAGAGGCTGAGATGAATGCACATTAACTAAACAAGAAAACAAAGTGCTCGGGTCAAGGTTCTCCCTGTGCCCTCTAATATACTTCTTAGATAAACCTGTGTCCATGTTTGATTTCAGAAGGAGCAGAAGATCCTGAAGTAGTAATAAAATACTTCAGAACAAACTTCCTGTGCCTCTGCTGTAGATGAGGCAAGATTGGAAGGGAGCTTCACAGGGAAACTTGTGACTGAAACAGCTTGTTCATCAAAGAAGGCTCTCTGCAGATATTATCTGGGTGCTCCCCTCCCCAGGGAAGTGTGGTTGTGTTCTGGTGGTTTTCTGATTGCCGAGCTGCACTTCAGAGCATTTCAGGAACAGAGAATGGGCACTTCCATAATTTTCTGAGATTTTTGAAACAATACACCCCATGCAGCTGAAAGTGTGGGGGATGCTGAAGCAGTGGATTTTCCTCACCTGTAATCTTAGTTTAAAATCTCATTGTTCCTGTTGTTACTCGTGAACTCCTCACTTCCCAACCCACCATCTCTTCTGAGATACCTGCCCTGCCTTTGGTACCTGGGTGGTCCCAAATCAAAGTAGCTCTGCAATCTCCTACAGGGAACAAGAGTTGGATTTTTTGAAGCTAAAATCAGGCTAAAAATCACCTAAGCAGAGAGAACCATATCAGAAAAGTATTGGTCCTCTCTTATTTTTCCTAATGCCAGATCATTCCCAAGCCACTCAGAAGGTCTTGAGTAATTTAGCTGAAGGTACTGGCATGTCAAAGACACCTTTGTAGTTGAAGTAGTATTTTCACTGCATGGAGGATGCTTTATTCTCTGATTTTTATTTTATTATTCTCCTGTCTCACAGCGATTATTATCGGAGAAATTATTTTTTAAATTGAATCTTTTTCCTCCACCTAAAAAAAAACTATTGAGAACTGTAAGACCTGCTTTCCATGGTATTACTTTTCAAGCTGAATGGTTGGGTGTCCTGAAGGAATTGAGGGGCAACATGAGACTTTTTCTTTGATTTTACTTGTGTAATGTCTCTTTTTTTACTATCATTTCATTATTAACTTGGTAACCCTTGAAAATCCTGCCACAGGTTTGTGGAATTGTTTCTGCAGGCGTGTTCCCTGCGAGCTGTCCATGATTGTGGTTGGACTCTAATCACTTTATTCACTTTATTGTGGGGTAATAAACTACTTAAGAATTAGTGCTGCCTTTAAAGTAAAGATTCCTTTATTTTATCAGAGTGTACAAGTTCTTATATTACACGTGTTACCACTGGGCACTCCTAATGTTGCTGTTAAGAGCAGGATTTATTTCATGAAATAAACCTATTTAATACTGTTTTCAAGCATAGACTGAGTTATGGAGAGCTTGATGTTATAAATGATTACAGCTCAAAAATCTGTTAACTATTTCTAAGTAATCTGTTAATACTTAACAGTTATAAACCCTAAATCTGGGCTCTGAAAAGAGCTGTAATTGTGCTAATGCAACATCAGAACATGTGAGCATCGTTCTGGTGGAACTCTGCTTTCCAAACATTTCCGGAGAGATGCTGCTGTCATGAGTTTATTTGCATCTACCCTTCACACACGAGGCTTTGCTGAAGAAAAAGCTTCAGTAAGTTTCTTTGCATATGCTGGGTGTAAGTTGAGGGGCAGGTGTTCTGTGTGAGGGAGAAGCTCTTTTCTGCAAGAAGAGAATCCCTGTTTGCAGGAATGATAGCTTTCAGCTGGGTTTAATGGAGAGTATTTGAATGTTTTTTTTTTTATTTTTCCCATTCCCACCTTTCTGGAATTTGGGGGCAGAATCCCTTAGGTGATGAGTTTGGCTGATTAGCAAATGAGGACAGACAAATACTTTTTTTTCTTCTCTGTTTAACCATAGACAATAATTTTTGTCATATCATTAATTCTAGAGAAGGGGAAAAATAACAGCACCTCCAATGTTTTTCATTCCTATTCATTCCACCTTTTCTTCCAACCTTCTCCACTTGTAGTTTTTCCAGGCTGTAAAAAGAGAGAGGTTGACAAGGAATCTGATTGTGGAAGAGGTTTCTTGGTGTAGGAGAGATGCATTTCCACCACTTAATTAACTGAAAGCAGGTTAATGCAAATGCCTGCTTGAGCTGGTTGGTAGCATCCATGAGCTGTTAGCTCTCTGATGTTCCTGAAAATGAGAACTCCCTAAAAAGATCAAGAAAATTACGGATTTTACAGCCAAGTTCTTGTGTGATGAAATCTTAATGTGTTTTTGTTGCCTCGGTGCTTAAAATTCGGCACATCTTATTTCCTGTTATTTCCATATGGAATTGAAGTGATATTGGATGCCAGTGACTTTATGTGGCATCTCTTGTCTTCTCTCCTGCACTGTCTGTGTGGTGGTGGAGGGTTTTTTCTTAGAAACAGTTTGTGACTACGGTGCCAAACAGCAGAGCATATTTAGGCTTAGTCCCACAGAAAATGAATATTTACTGCCGTGTTGTTTACGTTGCATATCTCTGTGGCCAGGAATCCCAAATGTACATTAGATACATCCAATCCTTCAGTTGTTGGTGCAAAGAGAGCAGGGAAGGGTTTTTCCATTGCATGATTATCGTCATGGTTTCACTATCATTTAATTCTTGATGAGGGAAGTCAACATTTATGGTTTTCTTCAGAATTTCCTAGTTAAAGCTGTAACTGGAAACAACAAAAACAGACAATTCACTTACTAACTGGAGTCATAAATCTTTGGTTATGTGGTTAGAGGTATTAGAAAAACCCTTGGAAAGGAGGGAAGCTTTTGTGAGAACACTGCTTGTTCCTGCATCCAGGAGCAGCTGGAGGCAGCACTGGTGGTGTTGGGGTGGGATCAGCTCAAGAGTGGAAGGTGAAGGTGTGAGGTCCTGCTGGTGACAGCACCTCAGCACAGCTGGCTGCAGAAAACTGGGCTCTTTCTAGAGTAGTTCAGTGAAAGAAAGTGCCTCTCTTTCCCAGCTCCTGTTCCCCAGCTCTCCCAGATGAATGAATCCCGTTTGCAGGCACACAGTCAAAGGAGGATGAGCAGGGTGGAGCCTTCACCTCTGTGCTGGTGGGACTTTGTGAGGTTCTTCTAATGAGCTCCAGGATTCCTTCATGGAGCAGCTTTGTTAGGGATAGAGTGAGCAAGGGACACACTTGTATTGGTGCTGTGGCTGTGTCACCCCAAATCCTGGTGACTTCACAGCGAGGCCCTGCAGCAACAGCAACACTTGTAGGGTTGCCACCTCTGTGTTTTGTTGGGATTGGAGGGGAAATAAAGTGTTTCCAAATTCTAAAAACACCTTGTGAAAGGCTTGGTCATTTTGTGTTCCGCTGGTGTTTCTGGTTAAAGTGGTGCAGGATAATCTGTTTCATTCAGGATGCAAAATTGTAATTAATTTCGGTGTTATTCTTGAGTTACTCACCGAGGTGGTTGGTTTGGAGCTGTTAAACTGCACTGCTCGGCCCTGATGGGATGTTGGGGACTGTTAGTTGGCAAGAGGGCTACAAGTTACTCAATTAATTTAAATGCCTTCGCACCACCTTTGGAGATTCCTTACTTTGTTAAAGCATAACTTCTCTTTTAAGGATTTATATGGATCTGTAATTAGGTGGTAATTCAATACAAAATGCTGAAATGACAATGTAATTAAAAGCAAACCCCTATGTACTCTTAACTGTGATGGGCATGTAAGAAATGCCAAGATGCATTTCTCTGCTTTTATAACTCTTTAATTACATGAGGGAAACATTGTCTATAGTTGGTGAATAGATAATGAAGAAGAATGCTATATCTTGGCCAAAAAGAATATTTCTCAAATTCTTTTGCTTTCTGAACTTTGAGATGTTTATCTGCCTCATTTAAGTTAAGAGAATTAACATTGTATTTTGCATTTACAGCAAAATTGTATATTGTAATTACAATACAATTTAGGCATTGCTGGCTGATCTGGTTTTGGTTTTTGCCTAAATGAGGCTGTTGTCACACTTGGGAAGATTTCCACTTTCTCTAATGATGGCAGCAAATGAGTTAAGTTTTGCTGGTTTAATTCTGAACATTGACACTGTTAAAGCTGATACCTGAGAAGTTACTGAAGTTGTTTAATCTGAAAGTTCTGTTAGAAAGTATCTGTATAATTATTTTGAAACTGCTAAGAATCTGTGTAGCTCAGAATTGTGTTACTTTTTAATAGCTTTGATTCTTTGTGTGTCTTTTGTCCCTAAATGGATGCACATAAGAAAACCAATTCATATTTCTAACAAACTGCAAAGGTTCTTGTGTCAGATTGACTTTTAAATTTGGATGCTACATCCGTCCTTTTTAGAAAGGAGGGAGACAGTGCTCAAAAACATTTTAGGATATGATTTGTGTGTTTTCTGAAAGATATCAAACCTTTTTATGAGGACAAAACATGGAGGTTTTATTTTGTTTCTGCCTGTTTGGTTGGGGATTTTCTTGTTTGTTTTTTTCAGGAAAAAAAAGGGAAATGGGTAAGGCAACTCAGTGATTGTTTATAAGTTTTTTTTTGATGAGTGACTGTAGATGTGAAGAATGTTTTAGAGACGATCCATGGCTGGTCTCTTTTGCCTGTTTCTGGAATTCCCAGTGAAATGAGGCTGCGGGGGGAGCACAAGCCCTGCTCAGCTCCCAGTGCAGCCCTGATAGTGTTGTAGCTGGTGCCAAGTGGTGTCTAATGAGATGACACAAAGCACGGTCTGAGGGCAGTGCCAGGAGGCAGCACAGGCAGAGCTGAACCAGAATTCCTGCAGCTTCAGCACTTCAGAATTCCCTCATCTCCTGCCTGAGAGCGTGGAGTGTGTGCCATTAGTGTGCTGTGAAAACATTGGCATCATTTACTGCCTTCCAGCTCAGCCCTGTGTTCGACTGGGAGCTGTCCCACTTAGAGAACAACAACCCCACAGCACCCAGCAGCTGCTCTGGGACAGGGCAGCATTCCATGGAGCCCTGGGCAGGATCTGTGCTCCAGGCTGCTGGGGGAGCATGGGCTCAGTGTGGGACCAGTGGCCTGAGGGGAGGGACCAGTCCTTGGGCCAGCTGTGATCTGAAGTGTAGATGGATACATTTATTTTCTTCCATTATTTATTCAGTTTTTTTTTCTTCAAGTTATTTCTTTCATATTTAAAGGTGATTCTTATTTGAGATGAGCATTGGCAGTTTGGATGCAGTTGATTTCTGTCATCTGCTGCCTGCCTGGTTTTAATGTCACTTTTTTTAAATGTCACTTCATCATAACGGCTCTGAGTAGAAATGGTCATTTCCTCTTTGAAATTACTTTTTAGTGAGGTGTCCACCAAACATCCAGGTTGTTTTCAGCAGAGCTGGCACCATCCTGGCAGTCCCCACTCGTACTGGTCCAGGGGATGCTGTGTCTCAGGGCACCAAATTGGTCCTTGTGGAATTCCATTAAATTCCCATGTGCCCACCCCTGGAGTCTGCCTGGAGTGCCATCCCTGCCCTGGCACTGCCTGTTCCCCACCTCCAGAAAGGTCTGAACCAGGGTGGGTCCCAGGGAAGCCCTGGAGGGTCCCTGTGGTGCTCCTCATCCTCCTCCAGACCATTCCCCCCGGGAGCAGCTCTGTCCCACCCCAGGCTGGCTCTATCTCCACATCTCTGCTTGCCCACAGAGCTGATTTTAGCTGGCTTTCAGCAGCTTCCTGCCTTTTGGTGCCTCACCAACTTGAGATTTAGAGGTGGCTTTTATTTGTAACTGAAGCCTGAGCTTATTTTTTCAGGTTGAGAGCTCTTATCTCACCTAGATAACACTAATCTCCATTCCTTAAATGCTGCCTCAAGATTGCAGTGGTCTTCATTCTTTCAGCTGGATTTTGAATTCTTAGATTTCAATATCAGCACAGAAGTTGGAATTTGATCTGTTTTTAAAAGCTATTTTAAAATATGACCAATCACTTTATCAAGCCTTCTAGCATGAAAAACTGTTTCCTTCTAGGAATTTCCACATAAACAGGGAAGTGGTTTAATTTTGTTGTTGAGTTACAGTGCTGAGTGTACAAGACAAAATTAAACTTTGCAGTAACTGTTAATTTTAGAAAATTTTGCTAGTGTTTGTCAGTAGAGGGTACAGATAGTTCTCTGTAGCTCACAGCAATTACATGATGGAAGAGTTTTCTTTAAATATTTCCGTGTTTCAGGGTTGAAAAACATTTAGGCTGTGAAAGTTGCAAAATGGCACACAATCATTGGAATTACTGTACTTTTTAAAAAGAATTAGGTTATTTATTTTCCATCATTTTTTTGTAAAGCTGCTTTAAAAGTAGCATAAGAAAACCCCACTGGTTAAATATTTTCCTTATAACTCTATGATCTTAAATTTTGGAAAGGTTCTGTTTTGCAAGTTGTCCCTGGGGATAATTGAATTTTATTAAATTTAGCACAAAGCCAGTCAAAAAGCTGATCTGCAGTGTCTTTGAAAAATTGTAACGGCTTGGTTACATTTTATTTCACTTCACCTTGTGTCACTGGGACAGACCCCAACAAATGAAGGCTCATCTGACCTCGCCCATTTGGGGTGATAGAGATCAGCAGTGAGCTCTTGATGAGTTTTTATGTGCTGTGCTTGTACTAAAACCCAGCTGTGAAACCGTGATGAATTTGTGAGGAGGTGATTTCTAACCACAAGATGGTTTTGCTTCCATTCATGCCCCAAAATCAGCATTTAGCACTTCTCTGGGAAAGGACCCATGACAGCAGAGCTTTCAGGTGAAAGTTTTTTTTTTCCTGTTCAGCTGAAAGAATTCTGACTCGAATCCTTTGGGATCAGAGGCTTCCAGGGAAGCCAGGAGAGTACAGATCCCACTTTTTATTCCACTGAAAATGGAGTGGATCCCTTGTGAAAAATTCTGATGCTCCAGTGGCTTAAAAGTATTCATATGGATGGCAAATCAAGCAAAATTAATTTCCTAGAACCTTGTTTGCAAAAATATTGCCCTGAAATGTAATAATCCCAGACATTTTCCTCTTGATGTCATAAATACTTTGGTATAGGAAGCTCTTTAGCTCAAAGTGAAGATGGGAGAGAGGAGGTGAATGGTGAGTTCCCATTTCTCTCGTGTGTAAGAGTAAAAAATGTGTATTGGAATTTGGTTTTGATGAATTTGGGATATTTACATGCTGACAGAGTGTGTTCTGGGGAACTTCTGTAGCCCATCTGAGCTCTTCTCCTCACTGTCTTCCCTGATTCTGAAACAGAGGTTCAGTAATGCAAAAATTTTATAAGTAAGCCCACAACATCCACGATTTTTAGTTGTTCCTCCAGCAGTTCAGCCAGCTTCAAAAACCTATTAATTACCTTGTCCAAAAAGGTTGTTTTAGTTGTAGGGTATTTAAGAAGAACTGATGGGAGAACAGTGAGACCCAGAGTTCCTCTTCTTTGTATCTGATTCCTCCCCCACAGCCCCATTTTTTGCTGAAGTCACTCCTCACTCCGGGTCAGCCCTCGTGGCTGCTGGGTTTGGGCTGGGCTGATCCAATCTGCTACAGCAGCAGAAATGACTGGAAAATACAGCACAAAGCTTTCTGCACTCAGGAGCTGTTGGATTGTTTTTGTTTTTTTTAACTTAGAGATGGGTAACTGAGAGGTGTTTTAAAAACTTTTATTCAATTTTCAGTCTCATGTGAGGGGTGAGACAATGCAGATGTTATAATTCACACCATCACAATCAGAAGCTATTTCCTAATTACAAAACATTAAAAGTGTTTCTTGGCCTATCAGCTTTTGCCACACCATGCTGTAAATGCCTCAAAGCCAATCATCTAAAATTACCCCTCATGGGTCCCACTACAATGCAGCTTTCACAGTTCTATTTCTCCAAAGTATCTGATCTTATTTACAAGACCATCCTTTAAAACTTGTTTCTAGCTCCATTTCTCTCTCAACAATGTCTGTCCTATTCCATGACATTTCTAAGTCAGCATTTCTTATCTCAAACACATACATACAGATACACACTGTGTGAACCTTCTGTCAAGCTTTAAGAATTTTCTACAAATCCATTTCCCACAAGGATCAAAGGCAAGAGCTGAGTGAAAGATGATGGAGCAAGGACAGGGATGGATGGAATAAGGGCTGGCAGGGAGACTGCCTGCATTGTGCCAGGAAGGGAATTATCAAGGGAAATGCCACCTCAGTGTTAGTGACTGGAGCTGTTCTGTGCATGTATTGGGTGAGAAAGGGAAAGCAGCACAATTCAGTATCATTTTTAATAACCTCCATCTTCAGAAAGAATTTGCTTCTCTTTTTCAGCATTCTTCTGAGATCTCAGTGCAAGCCTGTTCTGACAGAATTTTTTGCTCTTCCCTTGCTTTTGAAATATCTTCATATCACATTGTTCTCTAGGGGCCCTGGAGTCAAGATTTCAGGCAGAGCAGCAGGGGGGCCTGGCACAGGCTCCCAGAGAAGCTGTGGCTGCCCCTGGATCCTTGGAAGTGTCCAAAGCCAGGTGGGACCACCCTGGGACAGTGGGAGGTGTCCCTGCCCATGACGAGGCATGGAATGGGATGGGGTTTAAAGTCCCTTCCAACTCAAACTGTTCTGTGATTCTGTCATTCCAAGGAATAGGTGATAAAATTCACTCCTATCTTGCAGGTTCTCTGGTAACAATGAGGTGGGAACCAAATAAAAGATTTTGACTGACGCAATCATAGAAGGGCTGATACAGTGATCAGTAAAATCCAGTTACATCTCAGGTTTAAGAAAACTGTTTAGAAACACTATGTGCAACATAATCTTAGCAGTATCTAATATATGTTACTTGGATTTTAGATATCCTTAGAAATTGATTCTGAGCAGGTGGGCATAAAACTTTGTGCTAAAATCAGATCCTAGAAGAGAACAGACAGCACTAGCAGGTCTGGAAATGATGAGGGGAGATTGTAGGAGTGTCCTTTAAATGTAGAACCCTGACTGATAATGCCTGAATGTACTGAATCAAAACACTTAACACAGCATCAGGAATCCCATTTACAAACAGGGGCTGATCTGGTGAATTTTGGATCTCAGCTGAACAGCCATGAGACCTGAGAGGCCTCAATCCCAGGAGCATCTTCCAGTTGCCAGGGGAGTGTGTGAGAACCAGGGCTCCTGTCAGGAGCTTGTCAGTCACGAATTGACAAAAGCCACACAGCAGGAATATCTTCCAGTCAGCTTTTTTTCTGGAAAGAAAAGCTCTGGATGAGCTCGTAGTGCGGAGAGTTCAGCTGTTAACCAGGTCTTTGGGACAGCACCTGAACTCATCAGCCCTCTGCTACACTGCAGGGTGAAGTCAGCCTCGGGCTGTTGTTGGGCTTTCTTCAGACATCGTGTTACTGTTAATCTTCCCTGAAATTCTACATGAGGATAACTTGTGTGCTGAAATCCAAGCATGGGCACTGAAATGGAGACAAATTGGTCTCTAGTAGCAGTGTTTTGAAATACTGCATGGAGTGTGAGTGGAAGTCAAATCAGTTTAAAAACACAGGGGAATCTTACCTGAGGTATTATCCCAGCCATGGTCTCTCCTAGCTCAGCCTCCCTTGTAGGGAAGAGAGAAGCCAGTGTTCCAAAGCCCAGGCTGCTATTTCCATCATCCTCTTCCTTTTTCAGTTAGCTGTGATAGCCAGGTTGCTTTTTACTTAAAGCAGAATTTTTAAACCTTTCTTTGAGGTGGGGGCTTCTGCAGAGGGACAGTGCAGTGACCTGCCACCACTGGGGAGCAGAGGCCTAAATGTACATTGCTTTCTTTTGTGCCCACCTTCCCTCCAGCAAGGCTGATCATTCTTGGCATCCATATCCTGAGAGTGTAATCTTAAAGCTTTCCTATGGAATTCCCAGTAGGTGCCTTTTGCTGGCCACAACCGCGTGTGTGTGGATTCCTTAAAAAAGTTATTGGTGATCTAAGCAGGTGGCCTCAGTCCTGGGAAGGGGTTGCTGTAGATAAGTAATGTCTTAGTTGGCTCTCACAATTAAGAGATAAATATTGTATAAATGTATAATGTTATTGTAATATGTCATTCCATAGTCCCCTTTCCCTCCCCCTTGTAATAGCCTCAGTAGCCAAGACATTTAGAGGAGGCTGGGTTGTTACCAGGAGCAGAACAACACCTGGCCTCCAGTCAAGGTGTCAAAAGTAATCTCCAGCAACAGACAGCAGAGAAAGAGTTGCCTGACAAAACTCTCAGAGGGGCTAAGGATATAAAAGGCAGAGCATCCATTTTGTAGATGAGCCACGTGGCTAGCAGTCACAGGGGGCTTCCAGTACTGTAATTTTTCTTTATTTAGTTCTTTGTTGTAGTTTTTGTTAAAGTTTAATAAAATTAAACTTTAACAGTTTAGTTTCAGCTGTTAAACTTAAACTTTAGCAGTAGTTTCTCACAGGGTGACTGGATGGAGGCATGAAGTCTAGAAATGTGATGGCTGTGGGCAGGAGTTGGTGTGTGTGCTCTGTGTTCCCTTCTGAGGTGCCAGGGCAGCTCCACACTCTGTGGTCAGGAGTGCTGGATTTCTGCTGTGACTGTACAGGGAAGTGGGATACCAGAGTTCAGGGCATTACTAACCTTGGTATCTCTGCATAAATAATGCTGTGCTTAAATAAACACCCTAAGAGAAGCTAAGGCAGCTGGAATGTTCCATCCACCTGGGCTGTGGGACGTGCTGCTGACTGGATCCAGGGTGGAGGGAGGTGGCAGGCTCTGCCTCAGTTGGGTTTTCAAGGAAAGGAGCTCAGGAAAGCCTGGGATTCCTGGTGTGGGCTCCATAACACCAGACCTGTTCCTGATAGGACAGGATAAACAAATCCTGAGGGTGCTACACCGAAAGTTGAGTCATTGTTGCTGTTTGGCCAATGATTTATTAAATATCTGTTGCTGTGTTGGCTGTCTGGAGGTAATCATTGTCCTGGGGGAAAAACCCAAACAACAGAAGCCAGCCAACTGCACAACAAAAAAAATCCAAATGAAAAAGCAGACAATTTTTCTTCTCCTTGCAAAGGCAAATTCTCCTTATTGATCTTACTGATAGAACTGTTTGTGTTCACGTTCAAACACTCATTGACTACCACAGGATAAACACCTGGAACAGGCAAGACATGAGAATTCTGCCATAAATTTTTTTGTTGCATTTGTGAAGCTTTGGTGTTCTTCTGGCCTGCCAGGAGGAGTAATTGCTGAGTGAATTCCTCAGCTGTGACAAGAGGAACACCTGTTTCTGTGTGAGCACAAGCACTTCTCCATCAAACACAACATCTGGCAGTAGAAGCCCTTAAACTTGTGTTTATGACTACTCTGGGTAAGACACTCCAAATAAAACTTGGGAATTTCTCTGGAGAAAGTCAGCAATCCCCGTGACACTGATGCTTCCTATCTTAAGGAAAATAAAGCTGTAAAAATATAGCATTATTCTGTCCCTTAATACCTGAAAAGTTTTCATTTTGCTACTCATGAAATGCATTCTTTTGGCTGTTGATATTTCTTTATCCCCAATATCTAAGAATAAAGGTTCCATATGAGCACATATATAACTTAACTAAACATAAATAACTTGAAATCTGCGGAGTTATTTTCTGTTCTAAAAATTCCCAGCATCAAACTTGAAGGATTTCCTTTTAAGCATCATTCTGGTTTAAATCAGGTTGGGAATTGGAAGTGAATAACCCAGATACTGCTAAATACCTGTAATTTCTCCATCCCAATCCATGCCACCATCCTACCTTTGTGTGATAACCACGGAAATGCATTTCAGGATGCTTTTGGGGCTGAGTACCTTGCTAACTTGTTTTTTCTTCCTGCTCACCCTGCTGGCCAGCTGCTTCACATCAAATCCACCCAAATGATTGATGAAAGTACTTTAAAGAGAAAAAGTACATGTACTAATGATGGGTAATTAAACTGTAGAACTCAGTGTTTCAGAACATGTGGAAATAAAAAATGATCTCACAGATGGACAAATTCAGGGAGGAATAGTTTGTTCAGAGGTGATTAAACTTGGGTCTGAATGGAACTTCCAGATCAAATAATCCCTGCTTGTTACTGCCAAAAGCCTTTAGTTCACCTTACAGTTCATATTGTCATGCTCTCGAAATTCTCCTCAAAAGGAAAATCCAGATTAAAATTAGGCCAACCTTCTGTTTGTGCTTTACAGCACTTTGTGTGTTCGGACACATTTGTTTCCTCATCTCTTCCAAGCTGGACACCAGTTGTAACCTCAGGCTGAGGAACTTTCCAGAGCCAGCATTGAAGGTGTCCCTTGCCCTGGAGATTCCCTGCTCCCTGTCACTGGATTTCTCCGGAAGGGAGCGGTCCTTCCCCTCCCTAGGCCGGCTTTTCCTCGGGCCGGACCCGCTGTGCCAGCAGGGAGGGAGGGAGGGGGTGGATCAGCCCTGGTGAGCCCGTGCAAAGTTCACTCCGCCCGGTCACCGTCTGTTTTTGTAGAGCTCAATTGTAGCTGTGCTCGCGATTCCCTGGTGCTTCCCTTTGCATTGTCCTCGGGGATGATCCTGCGGGGCACGGAGGGGGTGAGCAGTGCAGTCTGTGTGGGGTTAGGGAGTCAGTCTGTCCCTCTGAGTTTGTGTGATGGATCCCAGGCTGGGCTCAAGGCTGACTTCTCTTCACACTCAGCGAGCCCCAAAGGTCCCTGTCAGCAGATTCAGGGCTGCTGCCTCTCAGCTGGCTCCTCTGGGTGACTTTAGGCACAGTGAGACATTGCAGTGATATGGGCTAATCCAAACTGAGTGTCCTGGGCTCTGCTCAGTTGCTTTCATCTCTTGAGTCCTCCGCTTCTGCTTCTTTATCAGCAGTGCTGCTTGAGCAAAACAGATCAAAATTAGTTTATGTGATTTGTACTCCTGGACTCAAGTACAGATTTTTTTATTTCCCCTGGTATTAAGACTCATGCATTGATAACTTTGAAGTTAAAATTCTGAATTTCTAGTTCTCACACCCTAGCCTGGAAAGTTTCTTCATCTTTTTGCTTATTCAAGAACTCCTTGAATCTGCTTTCTCAAGCCTGGCTTAACACAGGCTACTCCAGGCTGGTCTGATCTTCCAAAATGCTGTGAAATCCGAAATTCATCATATTTAGTGAGTGTTAGCCATGGTAGATTCCATGAAGAGATCCTTCTTTGTCTCTTACTCACCTGCCTCCACGTGCAGTGGGTGGAATGCTATTTCTAGGGAATCCTGCATATTGCAAGCAGCCACTTCACTTCTGGGGAATTCATACTTATCAGAGAATGGCATTCATAGACAGAATTGTAGCTTAAATGTCTTTTTTGTAATCTTTCATGCAGCATAGGTTAAAAATTGTCATTTTCCTCTTTCAGATGTTCTGGTAATTTCCCAGCTCACCTGTCTGGCAGGTCCCTCCCAAATAAACTAATGCAATATATCCACAGTCATCCTTGTCCTCTTATCTTGGAGAGGCAGGAGAGATTCACCCATTGCCTGTGGGCACGGGGAGTACCTGTGGAAAATGTGTTTAGGGAACCCTCTTGAGCCTTTTATTGCCGTGGAACTTGGAGTTTTAATCATCAAATTTAAGGCTGTTACTTTGTCAAAGTGTCAAGAGGCTTTTAAATGGAGTAACAGCATTCATATTCTGCCTTTAAATGTGTTCTTGAATAAGAACTAGAAGGTCAAATTCATATCCTAAAGTGCCTTCCAGATTTCAGGTCACTAGATAACATTTTCTTAATTGTTATCTAAATTTAGAAGACAAATTATCTTGTAGTAGCAAGTGCAGTGCTTTTGCCCTAAAGCTTTTGTTTGTGGTGTTGTTTTCTTGGGTCACGTACCTGAGATTCCCTGATTCATCCCTGGACTTTGGAATTCTGGTTTCCACTGAAAGTTCAGTGAGAACTGTCAGAACCTGCCTTGTCTTTAAATAGCCACAGTGCTATTTCTCCCAGGCCATGTGGTTCATGCCATGAGATGAGATAATAAAAATTGAAGTTCATGTAGCTGGAATTAGGATTGAAACTAAATTTTAATTGCTATTTTAAAGGCAGCTGTCTAGTTTTAGTTATTCTATCAAATTTACCTCATTAAAATTTTGTAGCCCAAACCAATCCCAGGGTTTTGAAGATAAATAGCCAAGCTCTGAGAAAGCCTCTGCATTATCCTACAGCACTTAAAAATTTCCTGCTCTACCTAAATATTTGTAATTTGTTTTAATTTAAAGAATTGTGGTGGAATTGATCAGATAATTAAATTGAAAATTGGCCAGAAAATAGATTGCCTTGATGCGGCTCTATGAGGTGCCCAGTTAAATAACAAAAAAACACCAAGAAATGAACTTAAATCATAGTATATCAGGGTATTTCTCTAAGCATTCCAATTTCCAGGTGTAGGAGTCTCAGAAGGTGTGCAGAGTTTCCCTTTGTTCAACTGCTTTTTGTGGGAGGTTAAAGTTACATTAAAAAATGAAAAAAGTGTTGTCAGTAGGCCTAAAGATAGGAAATTCTTTAAATAGCTCAGGCAGATGAACTCCAGCACTCCAGGAATGCTGCAGAGCTTCAGGAGGATGCTGCTGCCTGAGCAGGGAGAATAAACCAGGTGCTTTTCCAGAGAAATTCAATGAAATCTCCACTGCTCAGGGTGGCATGAGTGACTGGGGCTTTGCTGCTGCAAAACCTCTGTTCTGCAGCTGAGAGTTGCAACAGCAAAATGGACAGATTGGGGAGGATTTGGGAAAAAAAGGCATTCAGGAATCATTTTTTTGTCTAAATTTGTGGAGAGACTGAGGAATCTCACACAGGAGCAGGGGATGGGCAGCAGTGCCTGCAGAGAGATCTGCAAAAGGGATCTGCAAAGGGATCTCCAATTGAAAGGTATCAGTAGAAATCCTAAAAATCCCCATTTTCAGTGAATGCTGCTGCAGGGGAGGCTGCACACTCTGGCTGTTCTGAACTGAGGAATTTAACACCCAGATTTTTGAATAAGACTCATAAATTTTGGATTTGCTGCTGCGTTTCACGAGCTCTCCTGTGGGATGTGGGGCTGCTGGAGAAGCTGAGTTTAGTGCAGAAATTCCCAGTTTTGTTCTTTCCCTCTGTGGGTTTATAATGTTGTAAATTGTCACAGCTGTTGCCTCAGGGTTGTAAGATGATGGATTTTTTTTTGTGGATTTGTCTCTGCCAGGCTCTTGTTGAAGGGTAGATTGTATGGAAACCTTGGCAGAAGGGAAAACTTTAATGCAAGACACTTTTAATAAAATAAATGAAATGATTGCTAGTGAGTAGGCAAAATCATGAGGGAGAATAGACCAGAATTTAAGAAAATAAACCAAGGTAAACAAGAAATAAATTGCTTTTGTATCAAAAGGTATGTATTATCACATAAATACTCTATATGTAGATATGCTCCATCTCTCCAATTTTTAATTTCCCTCTAAAATGCAGGAGCAAGATAAATTTTTTTATAGAAGGAAAATTGAAAGAAAGCTGATTATTTATATTCTCAAGCTATTTTCCAAAGCTAAAGAAAACTGTACAGAAAATCTTTCACTTTATTTCTGCCTGCTGAGTTCTGGTCTGAAACGCAGAGGAGCAAATCAGAACTTAATTCAATATTTCAAGAATTCCCACTCTGTGCCAGCCATGTAAAATAATTGTTATGTTCACCAGGCTTCCTCACCAATACTTTATTCCATTCTTTGTCCAGGGAGCTCTGCAAGTGTATTTCAAATTACATCAGCTTATTTCAAAGTGAACAGAACAGCTTTGTAATCAGTGATAAATATCTAATTTAAAGATAATTAAAAATGCTTGTCACATAGAAGCATATGACTTTTAAGTAAAAGTTGTTTCTGCTTGCTTGGGAGGTGATAAGATTGTGGACTAAATGTGATTAATGTTCTTTGCAGATGTTGCTTTATATGCTTAGGCTTTCAAAGTAAAGCAGTCTAGACTGTCTGTCTGCATTCTCCTGCAGCTTTGATCTTGATTAAAACTGGTTGTATTACATTTATCATCTTCCTTTCTCGAATGCCAGAAAGTCTCTTAACTGGATTTTTGTATCTGTATTTGTTTGTAGAGAAAGAGACTCGGTATCATCCCTAACTGCTGGAAAAATTACACATTTGGATACCTTCAGCAAGTGGCAAAAATGGGTATTTTGTATCTAGAAAGACTTTAACGAGTCCTTTGGGTTATTTCAGATGCAGCAAATGTGATTTTGAACATTAAACTGGCAGGGAGGGAGCCAGGTGAGCCCTGAGTGGGTTTTCCCCTGCAGCTGGATGCAGATCTGAGGGAAGGTGGAGGATGCTTTGATCTGGATTTGTGGCACTCTGATATGGTGATCTGGTGATATCTGCTGCTTTCTGCTCCAGCAAGATTTTTCTTCCCCGTTTTCCACCCTCCCAGCTCTGGGGGATGGAGCTGGATTGCTTCAGGCTCTTGAAAAGAGTCAAGTGCAGCAAAATACCCAAATAAAGCACATTTTATTGGGGTACAGTTTCAATTCTCTGTGGCAGCAGAAAAGCTGAAGGAGAGGAGTTCCTCAAATCTCTGTTCAGGGGTTAAATCTGTGCCTGCTTAGGGACATGAGCAGCTCCTCATTTGTGTGCACCAAGTACAACTGAAGTGATTTCTCCAAGAGCTGAAATATTGACATTTGCTGTTTATTCCCTTCTTTATTCCTTAAGATTGTTTAGGGCTGATTTGAGAACTTGATGTATTTTATGGGGAAGTTTGAAGTGAAGTTAAACCTTTAATACTAAAACAATTTGTTGGTCAGTCAATAAAACATTTTGGGTAGTTCTGTTAAATAAATATTCAAGTTGGATGTGGTTTGTTTTTTATTTTAATTTTTGTTGGTGCCTCCACTGAGTGCTTTATTCCAATCTGTTGGTTACAGTTTAAAAAATATTTGTAGCTTCTAGACCACAGTGGTGTCTTAAATCCAAGTTTGGGAACATGAGCTCATCCAATACACACAATGATGGAGAAGTAATCAGACAATAAGTTAAATAATACTTAGCTGTCAAAAACCACTTGGAAATCCATTATAGCAGGCAGTGAGTTGTGCATTGCTCTGTATTGGGTCATTACTTTTTTTTTTTCCCCTGATCTTTATGAATTCTAAAACTGTTTTGGCTTTGTTGAGACTTAGCAGTGATGTGTGATTTTTAAAATTTATTTTTCTTTATTTCTGTAGCAAAAATTAATATTTTTATTTTACAGCAAGGTTATCTTTCTGAAGATCTGTAATCTTGCCTGAGTGTTGATGCAGCATGAGGGGAAAATGAATTAAAAGAAAATATTTTCCTGCAAGTCTCAGCCAGCAGATCTGGATTGCCCCTGATTTAAAAGCATCACCCAGTACAGAACTGATGGACTGGTTGAACTGGAGTTACTGTTCTAAATATAGATCCTGGTGAGCTTGGGATTTGTGCAGGGCCTCCTGAGAGTCAGTTCCTAACAAAATTCCTCTAAATTATCCTAATATTCCAAATCAGCACACTGGGAAGTTAACACTGCAGGCTTGGTGCAACGTTTTTGTAACAAATGGGTTTTTAAGGCTTTCTTGCCAAGTGAAATGAAGCAAAACTGGCTCAGCTGAACACTTGAAGGCAGTTTTTTCATTGAAACTGAAATAGTTTGGGATGATTGTGCTGTGTCAGGTGTGGGCTGTAGGATCAGGGGGTGTTTTACCAAAATTCAGATATCCAGTAGCACTTTTTAGTGTGGTTTTCCTAACAAACAGTGATGCTCCTGTTGACTTGCATTCCCCTAAGCTTGTGTGAATGGTTCCTAAATGAGATTTAATTGAATTAATTAATTTCTAAGTGTTTAGATGCTTAAAACCTTTAAAACATGTCTTAATTTTTTCATACTTAGAGATAATTCCAGCAATAACCTTGAGTTTCTAAAAGGTATTTTTGTGCTGTTAAATGACATGGTGGAGATTGACATCAAATTTGTTGTTAGTCATACAGAACCAGAAATAAGAATATTTTGGTCTTTTTTTTTCTTAGTTGGATTTTTTCCGAAATTACTTGATGTTGGCAGGTTTTGTATATATATTTTTTTTTTAATTTTTTTTAATCCTCCAAATTTTTATTTTAAGGAATAGGGAGATTGTTTACAGGTTGCTAGAACTGAACTGCAATTCTCTCTAATAAGGTGTTTTCTTAAGAAGAACCTCAAACATGGAAATATAAACCATTTTCAAGTGCTTTAGGCAGGTAAGAGAAATAAACCCCACTGTCCTGAATTACTTTTATATTGATTTGATTCTCATGTTAGATCAGAGCTGATTTATTTAAAGCTGCTGTTGCAGGAGTGGCTGAATTTTATGTTTTAATGACAACAAATGTGATGGATGGCCAATATGTAGCATATTTTAAAGTCCCTACTACAGAATTATGCTCTGAAAAGAGTTTTAAAATTGTAATTTTAAATTGCTCCCCTTTCCAGACAGTTTTTCTTAAAGTTCTGATAAGAAATACAAAAAGTTAACTTTTAATATATATTTTGCTAGCTTTAATAACCTCCTTTTGATCTTGAAATGCTTTTTTTTTTTTGATTTGTTCTTTTGGGTGTCAATCTTGCTTTTCTGGATACAATTAGTAATAACATTTTTAAAAAGAGGACGAGTGGATAGCAAAATCATGAGAATCATGATAAAAATCATTCATGAGAATCCATAAAGACTAGAAAAATTGAACAGAAAAATAGGTTTTTTATTGAGGTGCATGAAGAAGTTGCTTTGCTGTTCCATTGCTGTTTTCTTCTTCTGAATCTTAAATAAATGATATTTTTTATAGTGTACTGGTCACTTACATCCAAATTTGTTCTCTGTAAAACCAGGCCAAATAGTGACTTTTAGTGAAATCTGCCAGTTCTCATTCCTGAGGGAAAGCTCACTTGGAGCATGGAAAGGTGATGATGGGGCTTAAAAATGCTGAGTATTTAAATGATGAGTGAAAACATTTACTTAATGAAGCCTCCAGAAGATAGTTGCACTGGATTTCCCTTAAACTTGAAAACAAGTCCAGAATAAGAAACTTGAAACAAAAAAAAGTCTCAGTCCTCTTTCCTTCCCTCCCTCAGAGGTGCCAGGATTGCTCCTGAGGCTGAGCTGCAGCTGAGCCCTGCTGTTGTCTTTGGAGCTGGCTCTGGAGAGGATGTGCTGGCCATGTCAGCAGTGCTTCTGTCTGTAAACACGGTTGTTTCCAGCTCTAGAAATGGGATTTTTCACTTAATCTTCAGATTACAGTCTGGCACAGGGAGCAAAATGAGGCAGCCTGAGAGGGGACAAAGAAAATCCATTTCAAGTGACAGCCACTTTGGCTGGAGGTAAAGAGGCAGTTGTGCTGGATTCTTAAATATAATCAGCACTGATTTCAGAGCATGAGGACACAGATTTTAAAACTCTTCCAGTGTAGACAAGCTTTGGGATTTGATCTCAACAGAACTGGACAGTAGAGATGGAATTAAACAGACCCAGCGAAGTTTGAGGTTATGTAGATGTTTTTTGCTTTAGGAAGAGAGTTCAGCAGTCACAAACATATTAGCATTTTTATGCTGATAGGTATTTACTCAGATGTGTAGTGCTGCAGCCTGACATTTATTTAAGTTTAGTGGCTGAAGGAAGGAATTACTTCCACTCGTTTGTGCCAGTTCAGCTGTTTGAGGCTGCAGAGCTCAGTTGGATTTTTGATTGTGCTACAGCTCCAAAATGCTTTTCAAACTGGGCTCCTGCATTGGGGCAGACACCACGAGCTGCCAATGTCATCTTTTAGTGGTGCAGCTAATCCCAAAATGCTTCTGCAGGAGTGTTTCCCAGCAAACAAACCAATATCCATCCAGGAGAAATCCTTGGGAATGGCTGAAATCCTGGCTGCAGTTCTGGCCAAACGTGTGAGCAGGATGAACTTGGGAAGTCCTCATGGGATGAGGTGAGGGAATGAAATTGAAAATACAAAACCCCAGGATCATGGGCTGTGTGGAATCAAGGCTGAAGCTGTGTGACAATTCTCCATAAATCAGTTGGAGAGTTGGAAGAGGGAGGGGTAAGGAAGGTTCCCGGCTCAGTGGAGTAGGAACATTGAAAGGTTTGAATTTTTCAGCACTGGGTTCTGCCTTTTCCCCTCCACTTATCCTGTTTGCCTGCAGCTCCCAGGTAATCCCTCTGTGTGTTTACACCAATGTGGGACCTGTCTCTCCTCCTTTTAGCTGCCATCTGGACAAGGGCAGCTGGAGCTTGTCTGGGTGTGCACTGACCATCCAGCTCCTGCCCATGAGCTCAGCACTTGGGAATTTTGCTGGGCCAGCTTGAAGGAAAAAGATACAGCTGATGCTTTAAAAATTAAAATAAAAAAAAACCCCAAAACAAACAACAAAACTGGTTGTAAGTATGTTTAGGCTGGGGTTTTGGTTGTAACCACAGGAAAAAAAGAGAAGTATAGCGATGGCTAAAGAATTAGAATGTAAATAAGAAGCTTGATCAGCACATGTAGGAGAACTGGGTGGTGTTTTTGCTTGCAATAGAACCGAGTGGGACACGACACCCACAGAGAGATTTGTTGGAGAGCTGAGTTGAACACAGAATCACACTGGTCCTGTTGTCTTTTAAATAGTTACATAAGGTCCTGTAAGACAGAAAAAGAAGTGGGGGTTGGATATATCATGTGGAGGAAACATCAAATGTGGAATTGGATGCTTGCCTCTTAGATGTCTTGACTGTGTTTTTGTTTGACTTGGTGTGTGGTTCTGTTTGCTTTGCAGTCAAACTGTTACATTTGCATTGTGCTTGACTGATTTGGGAGGCAAAAGGTAGAATAATTTCTTGTAATTAGCCTGAATTAACTCTTCTGTGCTTGTTTTTGAGGGGTCAGGAGGGAGTCTGTGAAGAGGAGACTCCTTCTTTATCTTTATAAATGCAGGTGAAATATTGACACTGATCCTATTGTACAGCCCCTGGAAGGTGTGTGAATCAAGCAGTACAGGAGGAGGGCTGGAGAAAATGTCATTTCCTGCTCTTCTCTTACAGCCTAACCAGAGAAGGAAATTTGAAGACAGCTAAAACTGACAGCTAAAATGAAGCTTTCCCAGTGCTTTTTAATGAAGTGATTAATATGTTCAAATTTCCCATCTCCATGAGGCTGCAGGAATTTTAACCCTCCATTGGAGAAAATTCTAAATGCTTCACAGCTCACAACTGGGAAATTCTCTGGAAGTTTTGTAGCTCAGAGAAGAACCTCCACAAACACCAACCCCAAAAAGGATCATTTTGATCCAAAATCCTTTGGGATTCACAGCTGGGTGTTATGAGAGGAGCTCCTATATCTGATGAGCTGCAGGATTGTGCTGGTTTGGGATTCTCAGATCAGAGGAACAGCTCTGACAGGTATCTGAGATCATTCCTGGGAAACTCCCTGGCAGGTCCCAAAATAGAAATGCTGCTGGTTGCCACCACCAGCATGAGACTCATCCCTGAGAAGGATTCATCATTCCTCATCCAGTCTGCGTGTCCTTAGGTGGTTTATTTAGGTGCTTAATTGCTGCCTTTAATGCTGAAGGGCCTCTTTTTGAGTTTAATAACAGCATTCCAAGAGTCTGGGTGGAAATGGTGTCACTCCTGTGTGCAGTGGGAGAGAATCCCTGGCTCCTTCCTGCAGCTGCTTCCCTGAGCTTCATCCAGAGGCAGGAGGAGGTGAACCCTCCTGGATAATCAGGGTGCAAATTTTAATGTCAACTAATTATTAGAGGTTTCTCCATTATTATTATTCTTTGTGTTTGGGGTTTTGCACTGGGGAGAGGAGGATAATCCAAATTTGGAATTGGGTATTTCTACCAGTGCCTGTTGTTGGATTATTCTTAGTTTTTTGGAGATGGGGCAACTGAGAGGCATTTTAGAAGGTTTTATTCTATTAGCAGATGAAGAGTGAGACATAAGAGATGTAAAATTCAATGCCATTCTATCAGAAGCCAACCTATTTCTTGGTTACTGTTTCGCCCTATTCTGTTTTTTCCAACATCTAAATCTTGTAGAATTTAAACTTTTCAGTTTTGAGCTATATTGGAATATTTTAACCATCTGGCAATTGTGCCAGGAAGGGGACAGTGGACCAGCAATGACTAAAAGCCACCAACACCTGAGATGAGTGCAGCCCCAAGGCTGTGCCTCAAACCAAAGCATTTCTAGGATGTTTTGAGCTTTTTTCCCCTACAAAACTCATCAGGCAGTGGCTGGGAGGTGTTTGTGCTGTGTGCTGCTCACACCTCGCAGTGACAGCAGTGGCATGTTTGAACTTGAAAACATCAGCCTGTGTTTTACTGTGTTCCCTTGAAGTCAGGGAGTGTGAAAAATAACACTTAACTCTGAGTCTCTGGAGGTTCCCAGAGGATGACAATCTTTATCTCAGGGCTTACAGCTCTTAGTGGCACTTTAATTTCTACCTAAAGAACAGAGATGGCCACTGAGCCTTTTTCTCCATTTTCTGCCCCGTGCTTTGCTCTGAAAGGATTCTGGAAAACTTGGCCACCAGAGATCTGGGGGTTTTCCCACTTCCTGAAATCCAGGCTTAAATAAGGTATTTGGAAGTACAAGGCAGAAAATGGAATTTCTCTACAAAATCCCATTACAGCATTATTAATTTCTTCTATCGATGGCACAAATTTCTGGGAGGGACTGAGGGAACACATTGGAAAAAGAATCCCAGCATTTTTTTCCTTCAGCAAGAGCACCATGCAAATAAACCCAAGATATATCTATATATGTAAAATAACATCATCAAGTGGTTAGAGCAGCTGATTTATTTTCCATACTCTAAGTCCAGAAGAGACTCAGAGTAAAAAAAAGGTTGGATTTTTTTTTTTTTTTTTGTTACTGTCCACCAAGCAAACCAGGGGGGCTGCAAGGGTTTTTTTAACAATACAGATATTATTCCTCTCACCTTCCCCCTCTTCAATCTCAGTTCTATTCCCTGTTTTTAGATGACATCACCCTCCATAGTTTCCAGTCTACTGTAGAGCCTTTGGTTTGATCATCCTTCAGTTTTCCAGCACTGGATTCTTCTCTCCTTCTTTTTCAGAAGTGTTATCTCAGCTACAGAATTTCATGCTTCCATGGCAGGCTCATCCCTACAAATTTTCCATTTTGAAAAGGTGTGAACTGCAAAAAAAAAAAATTGAAATATTTTCCAAGTATATGATGAGATATCTTAGCAAATACAGATTTCCTGTTGCTCCCCCCACTCTAATCCTGGAGAAAAATGCAGCTCTTGCTATACAAAACTACACTAAAGCTTAGCAAGTTTACCCCTGTTCAAGTTGCAAACTCATTTATTTTTAAAGACTGATTTAGAAAAAGAAAGCAACTTTCTGGACCATCAAGTTAATCTTTAAATTTTGAATATTCACAGGGCAGGGTGGCAGCAGTGCAGGTGATTTGTTCCTTCACTGCCTTGTTTATCTTTTTTGCAGTTCTTGCCTTGCCCGAGTTAATTGCTGCTGTGTTTGGATTTAATGAATGTACTTTGGCTCAGCTCATCTGAAGTACAGTCCTTGTTTGACCTGGGAGCATTGAGAACAGTGATAATAGGACTAATATTAGTCTAAAAATCAACAAAATAAGTTTGGGGACATCGTGGCATGTAAAAGGAGGACAGAAACCTTCCTCTTGGAACTCAGTTTGCTTTATTAGGTTGGAAATAACTTCTTTCTTCTTCCTTTGAGAAACATTCCCCTGGGTGTTATCAGGAAAAAAAGAGAATGATAAAACCCTGCTTCCTGCTTGCAGGAACATCAAAGCTGGGCTTTTTTAGTCTATATTTGTAGTCTGTTCTTAGATATATTTGTAGGGCTAGAAAGTGTTTGAGATCACTGTGGAAACAAATAGAATAACACACACAGGCAAGTACTTGAAAAAGGCACCTGTGCAGCAGCTGAAGGTTTTTCTCTAAGGTGTTAATTCTATTTATGCTGCATTTTCTGTTCTTTTTTGCTCCTAGAACAGCGTGTTACAATTCTGGTATTTTGGTGAATGGCCCATTCTATCTATAAGTTACTCAGTCCCTGTGGTGCTTCTCTGCTCTGCTGGTTTATGCTAATGAACTGCTCCATTCCTTGTATTTCAGTACTTAAAGAGTTCAAATTCATCTCAAATATAACACAATTTAAGTAACCTTTTGTTACAGGCAGAGGTATCTGCCAGACTGAACCTCACCCTTCAGTTCTTTTATATATTGTAAGTTTTCTAGGGAATAGCAAAAAAAAGTGTCCTTGGCACCATTAAACTAATCTTTGGAGGCTTTTCATCAATTTTCATGACTTCAGCTTGAAAACGTTGTTACATTTCATAAAGCAGTGAGAGATCACAGATTCAGTTCCCTTTGCCCTTTGTGTCTTTCCATGGTGTCACCAACTAATCATGCAGCAAAAGCAGGCTTTGGGAATGAGGGTAGGACGTGGGAAGTGTTGAAGTCTTCCCTGGAAAGGGAGGGACAAGATCATTATCACATCTCAGATAAAGTATCAGGAAACCATTCCTGCAGTACAGACCATGGGCTTGTGTTGCTCAGTTTTAGGCTTAGTGGATAGAGTTGGGTGATGAACTCCCAGGAGGTTTTTTGTAGTGATACTTGTAAGAGACAATTCCTATTCCATCCAGCACCTTTTCCCAGTGATCCTTGCTGTATGAAGGCCATGTTAGTCCTGAGGAGCTGTGCACTGTTTACCCCTTTTTAATTAAAAAAATGGTAGATATTTTTCAGTTATTCAGTCTTTCTGATTGAAAAATGGCAGCCGGTGCTTCCAGCTCCTCCTGAGGTGAGGTTTTCCAGGCTGCACGTGTACTGTCTGATGGAATTTCTCCCAGTTCTGCTGTTTCCTGTATTAAGAGTGGCTCAGAAGTTCAAGTGTTGGTTTTGTTCCCCCAGTGCAGCTGTGGTGGATGGACAGGAGTATGAGGGACAGGGCAGCACTGGGATGGGAATACAGATACCCAGTGGGATCTGGCTTAATGTACCCAATCTAAACTCTCCTCTGTACTTAATGCCCTTTGCTTTCCCAGTGTGTTTCCCCCCCCAAGCTTTCAGACCTCATGTTCCATCCACAGGACGCTGCTGAAGTTTGGCTTGTGGCTCCTTTCAGCAGCACCATTTTGCTTTTTGAGATTCAGGAATTGGTTTCTGAGGACCTGGCAATTCCCTATGCACTCAGAATGGGTCCAGCAGTTCATTAGAGACCTGCTCTGCCTAATAAATTCACTTTATTGTAAATGCCAGCTGCCCTTCTCCCCTGGGAGCTCCATCCCTGTGGAGGGGGTGGCAGAGCTGCTTGGAAGCAGATGGGCTCAGGGCTGCTTTCTTTGTGTGGTTCCCCTTCTCCTCTTGCTTTTCTTCCACCACATTCCTGCTTTTCTGCTTTGAAGGATTAATCCAGGATTGTCCTGCTCTGCCCAAGCCTGGGTTAGTCTGGCCAGACCCATTGCAGGTGCCTGCTCAGGTGAGAAGCTCCAGCCCATCCAAGGTCATTTAAACCAACAGTGGCTGCTGCCAGTCACTGACTGGAGCATTAATGGATTAAAAAATAGATGGATAAGAAAACCTGACTAGAAAGGAGACAGGAATAAGGAGAATATTTATGCAAAGTTAGTTCTACTACAGTTGCTGAATTTTATAAAATTCAGCTTGTCTGTGGTCCTTCAAAGCTGGGTTTGGCAGCGGGAGAAAAGGAATGGCACGTGTGAGAGAAATCCAGGACTTCTGCTTTATTGCACTGACAGAACCAAATTGTTCAATCTGTTGCCTCATCTGTTTCTTGCCATAGCTGAGAGCTGTAAAGGTCAGGCCGTGGCAGCACAAGGAATTTAATGGTTCCCAGGCTGCCCCTTGCAGCGTTCCCAGCTGGCTCCTGCCCCTCTCCCATTGATCCTCCAGCTCCTGCCTATTTTGGGAACACAGGCAGAACTTTGGGAAGGAGCAAGGTGGGATGCTCAGGATGGGCAGTGCTGGGCTCAGCTCTGGCTTCCTGTCCTGCTCTCCCAGGGCTCAGGTGGAATAATCCTGATTCTCAGGAATGTTAGTTCGGTCACATTTGTTGTGGATAAATGTGGATAAAGGAGGTAGTGAGTGATGCAGGTAAATACATCAAAAACTGTTGTGGGAAACCTTTTGTCTTCCAGTCTGGTCTTCAGCATGCTGGGCAAAGTAATGTCTTAAAAATACTGAATGTATAAATACAGGCAAAGTGCTTTGGCATCCTCCTCAGCCTTCCTCAGTGGATCCTCTGCTTCTCCAGCTCCTCCATCTCCATTTTCCCATGGTTTTAATACATGTTAAATGGTAGAGCTTCCATGGAGATTAATGGCACGCTCTGGGCAGTGTCTGACAAGACAAAAAACAGAAATAAAAGGCAGTTCTTACTCCCTTCCTGTCTTTAGTTAACAGTCTTGCTTCCCAACAACCCTTCACCTTTGCAGGAGCCAGGCTGGTGCTTTATATCCCGTTAACTCTGAAGTGATCTCCACCAGAATCCCAGAAAGGTTTCTTAGATGGTCCCTAAATGGTCTTTAAGGTCCTTTCCAGCCCACACCATTCTGGGATTCTGTAACACTTGCCCCGAGACACTTCTTGGCTTTTTTGGGGCTTTCTGAGATGAACTCCCTGCTCTTTTGGCTCCTGTAACAAGATAAGAAGCACAAATGCCTTTTGGTGAATTTTCCTGGCTAAATCTCCTGGTTTGGCAAATATTTTAATTAAATCTTCCCTGCTCAGCATTCTAAATTTTCTCTGCTATTGCTATTCATGGAGAAGTATTGCCATGACTTGTTCTTCATTTCTGCAAATCTTGCTAAGTTATGCAAGTCACTGTTTGACTTCACAGAAGATCTTTGTTTTATGTTTCAACACTTGGAATGCTGCTGAACTTTACGTGTTTTCTCTCTTTATTAAAAAGAGGGGAGAAAGGGCACATTGGTATGTGCAGTAAATGATCTTTTTATACAGCCTGCATTTATTCATATGCCTGGTCCTGCAGAATTCCATTGAATTGTGCTTCCCATCCCTTGCAGGTGCCATCCTGGGCAGATCAGAAACACAGGAGTGCATCTACTACAACGCTAACTGGGAGAAGGATAAAACCAACCGCAGTGGGATCGAGCCCTGCTATGGTGATAAAGATAAAAGGAGACACTGCTTTGCTACATGGAAGAATATTTCTGGATCAATTGAAATCGTGAAGCAAGGCTGCTGGCTGGATGACATCAATTGTTATGACAGGTGAGTTTTCCTAGGAATTTTTGAAATTGATTTGTCACTGTAAACTCCTTTGCCGCTCCATGATTTCTACGTCATCCCCTCCACAGCCATGGCTTGAGATGAGTGAGTCTGTGAATAATTATCTTATTTTCAGATGCTCTCTTGTATTTAGGAACCAGATTCCACGTGAGTACATTGTCTTGTTTGCAGAATAATGTGTTTTACCTTCTTAAATGAACCCAGGTATTTAATTTATTCTTTTTTAGTCCATTAATAAGAGATCCTGTAGTGCCTTGTTATTGCCAAACAGTGCAAATATAATTATTGCAACCAGGATGCAAAATTCTCTCGCTGATTTATCCATAGTCTTTAGAGTTGGAAAGTCAGCACTTTGTGTCTGCAATTTACCAGATCATGGAAGTATTTTGGCAGTTTATTAATAAGCTCAATGGCAGCTCTAAGAATATTCTAAATTTCCAGTTATTTTGTTGATAACAGATGGTCCAGAAAGAACCCACAAGCAGTAACAGCAGGACTTGGGGTTTGTTAGATGCTGACTGAATAAAGGTCATGACTCTCTTAAGCAATGGTGTTGCAGTTTTTTAAATACTCTGCTGGGTTTTATTGGCCCAAAACATTTATTATTTGGGAAAGCAGAGAATTAAGAAATAGATCCACAGTGGATCATCATTAAAAAGTATTGAGGAATTATTTCAGGAATATTTTACCAAAGTCTTCCTTTGTATTTCTTAAAAGTTGAATTTTTAGAAGAAAGCCTTGCAGTCCTTTCTCCCAAATCAAGTTGCCCCCCACCCCAGGCTTTCTGTTAACAGTTTAATGCTTTAATGACAGTTTAAAGCTCAGTCCCACAATCTAAAAAAAAATCCTAAAATCATGAGATTAAATTCTCCCTTGAGCAAAGAAAAGAAATTGGAAGAAGAAATCAAACACAGGAAGGATGGTAAGGAAGGAGTTGGAAACTGAGTAACTCTAAGTCCTCATTAAGTCACTTGTGCTAATCACAGCCAGGGCTGTGTTTGTCCAGAACAGCCCAAATCTTATCTCTGGAGCGTGGGGTGCTTTTGCTGCTCTGGGAGCTGTGGGGGTGACTCCAAACAGCAGCAGATTCAGGACATCAAAGGGATAATGTTCCCTGGAAGTCACAGGGCAGGGTGACAGCCAGAGCTGGCTCTGGGGAATAACCCCAAGTTTTGAGGATGGGCACAAAACCTCCTTGACAATCTTCAGCTGTGTTTAAAATGTTCAGTGTTTCTTCAGCCTTTTCCAGTTCTGCTGTCAGTTGGCTCCTGGTTGCTGCTTTTTCTTTCCTGATGGGTATAGTTTCAGCTTATTTGTTAGCAGAACATTAATAAAAAAGCCATTCCTGCAGTTAATTCAGGGAATTTAATAAGTCCTTTCCCTGAGCATAATGTAGGCAGAGGAGATTGTAGAAATTTTATCATTTCTTTCTACAAATACAAGAAAATTTAAAAATTCTCCTTCTCACTTATCTTCAGACTTGTTTGATCACTTGCTTGTCCTGTTTAAATCTAGCTTGTGAACTGTTCCTCAGCCTGATAGTGGTGGTTTTCTTTAGCTTTGTCTTTAAAATAACAAAAACATGTTTCTGTTTTAATAAAATTTTATTGCAATATATAAAAATTTAGTTTATTTCTTTAGGTTTAGCTGTTAGTTTGGTCACGATCGATATAACAAAGTTCACTTTGGAAATTTGAAAGCTGGGCTTTTTTTTTTTTTTTTTGAACAAAGACAACCCAGCTTGAGATGAATGAACTTTTTACCCTTCTGTCTTGCAGGAATGATTGCATAGAGAAGAAGGACAGCCCTGAGGTGTTTTTCTGTTGCTGTGAGGGCAACATGTGCAACGAGCGCTTCTTCTACTTCCCCGAGATGGAGGTCACGCAGCGTAAGTTCCTCCTGACAGGAATGTTCCACATCCTGCTTTTTCAGCAGATCAGACTTTCCCAAAAGTCCTGCCTTTCCTGCCACAGGGTTCTGGTAGAGCTCTGTGCAGTGCCAGTTCATTTATTCCACTTGGAAAGGTGCTTTCCTGTAAAATCAATGAAAGGTACTTCAGCTCTTTCCAAGGGTGAGAAGGAAGGATAATCTGAAATAATTGCCTGGTTTAAGATACAGAAGTTACTGTTAAATCTTACCTTAATTACATGGTTAAGCTCCTCTAAGGGTGTAAATTGTTGGGCCAAAAGCTTTCTTGTCCCTGTATCCCTGTGCCAGCCTGGGGATGTTCCTTTTCTTCAAAAAAGAGAAAAAGGAACAGAAAAGGTTCCTTTTCTTTCTTCTCTTTATCCCACCTGGACCTTTTGAGTTTCTCAGTAAATGGACACAGCATCCTATAAAAAGGGGAAAAGAATTTCCTCCCAGATCACAGGATCCTTGTGGGTTCTTACACTCAGAAATTCTGTGGTTCTGAAAGACAATCAAATCAGCCAGACTTAACAATTATTTTAAAAAACAACAGCTAAAAGGTGATTTGATTTTTCTTGCCTGTCTTCTTCCAGTCAGGAATCTGCTGGAAAACCAAGTGATGTTAATAACTGAGCTGAAACCAGCAAATGTCTCATGTACCAAATAGCCAGAGGAAGTTGTTTATGAAATGAAAGAATATTTTCTGCAAGATTAAAATAGCCTTTGTTGACCCAGGAGATACTGTTGTCATTTTTGTCAGTGATGCTGCTAAGGCAATAATTGACATTCTTCCCTCTCCTGAGCCCTCTCTTGCCCCAGGGGGCTGTGTCTGCCTTGGAAGCAGCTCCTGCTTCTGCAGAGCCTTTTTTGAGGTCACATGGAAATGTCTTCACCTGGAGAACTCCTCCTTCCAGCCAGGCACAGAAGTGCTGGCAGGTTGTTGCCAAATCTCTGTGTTGATTGGTTTTCATTCATTAGGTGATGAATTCTTACAATCCCCTGGGAATACAAACACCCCTTGCCCCCCATGGGCTGCTGGGGGTGGAGGCTCAGAATTCCACCGTGCTGAGTGAGGCTCTGGCATCTGAGCTATTCCCCTGCTTTCCAAAGTGCTGCCTTTTAACCAGGTGTTAGTTTGTGCTGCCTAATCAGGTACTGGGAGCCTGCTGTGATGATGGCAGCAGCTGTTAGAAAATCAGGCTGCTGCACATTTCAAACACTGCCTGCTTTTGTTCCTTAAAAGCTGTGTCTTTTTTCTTTTCCCTTCAGCAACTTCCAATCCTGTTACACCGAAGCCACCTCTGTTCAACACCTTGCTCTACTCCTTGGTGCCTATCATGGGAATTGCAGTCATCGTGCTCTTCTCCTTCTGGATGTACAGACATCACAAGCTGGCCTATCCTCCCGTGCTTGTTCCCACCCAGGTGAGCCCCTGCTGCAGGATTTGGGGTTTTTTAAGGGTCATTCCTGAAGGGGATCTGTCTCATGGCTGGTCTCTCTGTTCCCCTCCTGATTTTGAGGTCCTAACGCTTGCTCTCCCCTAAAGCAGAGAATTAAGCTTTACTTAAACAGCCTTATTAATTATTCTTTGATGAATATATGAGCAACTACTTCATGTTTTTATGCATTTCTTTGTTTGGGAGGAGAAAAAACGAACACAGAGGGCAAAGACACAGTGAAGGCATGGTGAGGGTTGAGCTGTAATGCTTAGATGTAAACAAAAAAAGAGTTGCCAGTTCATCTTGGCCTTTGAAGTGCTCAGAAAATAGCAGCTAAGAGAGGATGGGCTGTTCTAGAGGAAGCCTGGAACTGGGATACAGGTGTAGGGAATGTTAAGAAAATTTTCATAGCTCAGCTCATGCATTGTGATTCTTGTAATCTTTTTCCTCTTTTTAATTTATTTTCTGTTTTGTCTTGAAAGGTTTCAGTTTTAGGGGTGTTTGTGTTTCATTTCAAAAGGATGAGGTTGTGGACTCCACACTTGAATGTGACCTGGCCTTTGTGGATCCAGACAAACCTTGTGGGGCTCTTGTGTGTGGAATTCCTGCTGTTGGGAGGCTCCAGCTGATCCTGGAGCTGTAATTAGTGCTAACACTGGAATTCCTCTTCCTTCAGTTATGTCTGGAGATCCAACTGAGATTAGGAGGCTTTTGTGGAAAGAGTTAAACCAGGAAATTCTAGAGACCAAAGCAGAAAAGATGAAAAAAATGTGGTTGTGGAAATGAAGAGAGAAATTATTTGGATTTTTGCAGCAGGAATTAACTTGAGCTTCTAACTCAGTGCAGTGACCAGAATACATGACCTGTCCTACAGTGATTTTATTTATGATTAAAATGAAAACTCTTGTTATTTTGGGTAGGATTGCCAAGGATTGATCTCTGTGTGCTCCAGCCTGGGATATTTCCAGTGCTGCAGGAAGCAGCATTGCCTGGGGTTGATAACTCAAGTGTTTTGGTTTCAGTTTCTCAGTAATAGATAAGAGGAATTTGGGGAGAGGCAGTGGCCATATGTTGTTGCCAAATGAAAAGAACATAATTTAGAGGAAAAAAGTCTGTTTGCTGTCCTTGTGGAGAGGATTGCAGCTCCTCAGACTCCCTGCAATCTGTCAGCATAATTAGTTCATCCAGCTCCCATTTTATGGATTTGGGACTTTACATCAACCCAGTGGTCTTTGCTGGGAGATCAAATTCATAACTGCTAATTGTGGGGATAATTCCAGTGTGGGATTGTCTTCCTAAAGAAATTAAATCATGGATAAAGCCATGGAAGAGCAAGTGAATGTTAAATACCTGTGGGGTATCTAGTCAAGAACTTGAATTCTGATTCTCCCTCCTTTTGCTGCAGTTTTTTCTTTGCATGGATTGTGTTTGGGGCAGGATGGACACCTACATTTTTAATAAATAGGGTAATCAGCTGTTGTGTTCATGCTCAGATTGTATCTTTGGGATAAATGTACCTTGGTGCTTGTGGGGCAACAACATTTTCCTATCTTGTGGTGAACAGGCATTAAGGCTCATGTGGAAAGTCAGGAAAAGCCACTTGTGCCTGAAAAACTACCCAGAATTATTATGTAAATCCAATGTATAAACACTCTCCCTTATGCAGCAGAGCAGTGGTTCCCACTTGAAATTTAATTACAATCCTGGTTGGAACAGGAGACAGGGGAAGCAGGAAGGGAGGGAAACTATTTGGAACTTTTACAACCACAAATAAACTCTGAAATAGTTGTGCAATTAATCTGTTAATAGTATATTTAATAACTGGGGCATGAGTGGAGTTTGTAGGCAAATGGATTTGGTTTAATTCTTTGTGTAGCAGTGGTAGAATGGACAGGTCAGATGTACAGCAGGAAAACCAGAGATTGCTCCATGTGAGATCCAGATAAAAGTTCTCCCTTTTTCCTTGCTTTATTCCCAGAAACAATGGGAATACAGAGCTGCTGCCATGGTACCAAACTTCCAGGAAAAAAAATGAAAGGATGGATGAGGAATAAGCAAAAGATAAAAACGAGGAGAAATAAGCAAAAGATAAAAATGAAGAATGAGAAATGGTGAAAGAATTTGGTGATAAGTGAAAGATTAGAGAGCAAAGGCAAAGAAATAGTTTGGAATATTTAAAAAGAAAAAAAGCAAGAAATAGACTGTAAGAAATGTTTGAACCTGGAATGAGACATAAAGGACAATTAGTCTTGGCTTGTTTGTGCTGCTCGCTGTGCCTCACTGCTGTGTGGGGAACTATCCAGTGAAAGCTGTCAAATTCCATCAAATCTGTCACTTTCTGTGTTCTCCAGTGAGTTATTAACAACCCCATGTTTGCTGAATACATCTGTGTGTATGGAAAACACTTAAGAGCTGTTCTGTCTCCTTATTTCTGTTTGATCTAGCAAACACAAATCCACCCTCTGATCAAATTCATCCAAAGAATCAGATTGGTGTTTTGAATATTGGAATGTGTGCATTTTTCTGCAGAAAGAGGTGCTGGGACCTGGTTCCTTTTCCAATCACTGGGTCTGGAATTAGGTGTAATCCAGGTTTCTCCCCAAACATTCCCAAGAAAACTGGAGTGAGGATGGCAGGGAGCTGCTCTCTTGTGTTCCCTTCCTCCTGACAGCTTTGAGCTGGGGCCAGAGCTGTCAGTGCCATTCCAGGGGTGCCACTGTCACCCTTCCCCAGAGCTGCCACCAGCCCCACCCAGGTTTGGCAGCTCCCCCCATGTCCCAGCCCCCCTGAGCAGGGAATCATTCACCCCTTGGAATTCCCTGGGTGCCCAGCTTGGCAGAATTTCACTGCATCACTGTGGCTTTTTAGGCTTTGGGTTGGTTCTGAAATAATAATTGTGTTGAGAGGCTTGAGAAAAGGCTTTGCAGGTTCACTCTTGTCTTTGTGACCTGTTTTGGGGATTTCTTTTAAAATGGTTGAACACTCAAAGATGCATCAGGGTTTTAACTTCTGACCACAGGAATTCCTAAATCTACCTGATGCACTTGAAATTTCTGGGATGATATTTCCACCCTGAAAAATCCCAGTTTCCTGCTGAAGAATGAAGAACTAAATCAGCTGTTCAGGTTTTTCCCATTTTTCTCTTCCAAAAGCCACTTTTTTTTTCTTGCTGTTGTTACAGATATTTTAATAGAAACATTTCAACACTGGAAAAATGCAAGGGAGAGGTTTTGGGTTTTTTTTCAAGGATTAAATCCAAACCTGAGAAGATTAATGACTACTTGAAAAACACACACAGGGAGAAGCCAGGTGCTTGTAGGAAATGGGAAAAGGGATTGGAAAGTTACTGCAAATCAGGTCCCCTGAAGGTGCAGTGGGTGAGGAGCTTGGAACTGGATCCTTTTTTTTTCCTAATAGAATCCATGGGCTGGTACAAGTAAAGTCCATAACAGAAGGAAGAATTTGTGTGAAAACATCCAAAAGCCAAGTGCAGCTTTTGCAGATCAGAAGATGATTGTGGGTAGCCCAAATTTTGGGAAAAACCCACACTGCTTAGGGTTTTATTGGTCTAATTGGTACTAAATATTATAATAGATCCATTAGAGTTGGTTTTCAGGCAGCATAAACAGCAGTGAGTGTGTTTATGTACATTTGTGTGGGTGATAGGGGTTCTGAGGGGGGTTAACTGCTCCCAGTTTTTGTTTATCAGAGTTAATTCCTGACATAAATCTCAGATTTGCATTTCCTTTGTAGCCTGATACCCTCAAACTGCTGCCTCTTGGATTTCTGCTGGGAGCCTGAGGTGATGCTCTGTGGGCTGCAGGGGAGGACACTGGTTTATAATCCAGAGGTGTTAATGAGCATAAATACATCTTTGTAAAGTTTCCATGTGTGTGGAATTCATCAGAGTTTGGGGGAAGTTGATCCCTCGAGGGAGGAGTGAGAGGTTTGGGACAGGGCTCATTTCTCAGAGCTTCATTTTTGCAGTTTCTCATTATGGTCAGAGCACAAAGGTTGAATTCATACATATTTCTGCTTATTGCTGAGGAATTTCCATAATTCTCCAGAGCTGGAGAACTTTAATAATGAATAGGCCTGGAAAAAAGAGACTTTCAGCCCCTTGGGGTGGGTTTTACTCTGCTCTGGAGCTGCCCTGACTGATGGTGAAAGAGATTCTGGTGGATCCCAGTGCTCCAAGTTCTGTTACAGTTTATAGAATGAATCCTCCTGGATTAATTGTTGGTATTAATCTGGTATGAATTATTTGGAGAAAAGAGAAGGGTGTGCTCAGCACTCTCCTGGCACAGGGAAAGGCCCCAAGCTCTGGAGCATCCTGAGGGTGGAAAGGCAGAGGGGGAGAAGGGGATGGCAGCTGGAGACAGGGGCTTGAATTCCCTCTCTTCCAACACCCATCCCATTATAAAGGACAAAGGAGATGGCTCAGGTGAAAGAGTCACAGAATTCTGGAATAGTTTGGGTTGGACAGAAACTCAAAACTCATCCCATCCCACCCCTGCTGTGGGCCAGGACACCTTCCACCACCCCAGGGACACCTTCCACTATCCCAGGGACACCTTCCACTATCCCAGGGACACCTTCCACCACTCCAGGGACACCTTCCACCACCCCAGGCTCATCCAAGCTGGCCTGGGACACTTCCAGGGATCCAGGGGCAGCCACAGCTTCTCTGGGAATGCTGTGCCAGGGCCTCCAGTCCAAAGTGCAGGGGGAGGAATGGAGGCACTCCACTGAGGTTGTTCAGCAAAAGGGATGAAAGCAGCACAACCAGGGGGTCACTGAAATCCTGGGATGTGGCTTTATCCTGGATTTTGTTCCATGCTATAAACTACTCCACACTATTGAAGAAATCTTTACTATTGGGATTTATCCCTCTCAGGATCTGCTGGGTGCAGAGTGTTGGAGCTCCCCCTCTCTTTGTGGATGTATTGATCAGGTTTGGTGCTGGAGCCCAGGTCCCTGGTGCCGTTCATTGATCGGGTTCGGTGCCGTTCATTGATCAGGCCCGGTTCCGTTCATTGATCAGGCCCGGTTCCGTTCATTGATCAGGTTCGGTTCCGTTCATTGATCAGGCCCAGTTCCGTTCATTGATCAGTCTCGGTTCCGTTCATTGATCAGGTTCGGTGCCGTTCTGCCGTTGATTGATCAGGCCCGGTTCCGTTCATTGATCAGGCCCGGTTCCGTTCATTGATCGGGCCCGGTTCCGTTCATTGATCAGGTTCGGTTCCGTTCATTGATCAGTCTCGGTTCCGTTCATTGATCAGGTTCGGTTCCGTTCATTGATCAGGTTCGGTGCCGTTTATTGATCGGGTTCGGTTCCGTTCATTGATCAGTCTCGGTTCCGTTCATTGATCAGGTTCGGTTCCCGCTGGGCCATTGGCAGTTCCATTCCCAGGGACGGGGATTTCCCTGGTGCGGCGCTGCCCCCTGGCGGGCAGCGGGAGCGCTGCAGGGAATGAGTTCCCGTCCCGGGGCTCTGGAATTTCACCTTTGGAAGTTCCACGTCCCGCGTGTCTCTGCGCTGGTTGCAGTAACACGACTCTAGACCTGCTTTGGACGTTTCTCGATGTAATTAGAAATTAATTCCGTTCATTTTCTATAGAATAATCCTGTTTTCCGCATTTTCCTTTACTAACAACGCTGGATTTCTTTGTTGTTTTAAATGATGTGTTTCTGGTGTGGGAAAGTTTTGCTGTCCCCATGAATATTCCTGTCATTAACTCACAAATAATTGACTTTGTCTCCTCTAAGCTGTTTTTGCATCCCATTCCTGGTGTAAATAGTAATTTCTCTTGCCTGTGTTTTTTCCCTCTCTGCAAGCACGCCTTTCATATAATGATTGAGGTAAGAGGATGTTTGTTCCTGGCTCTGGGGCTTTCTGGGGATGTGGGAGACGTTGTTTGCTCTGAATTGTGATTTCTCAGTATTTTGGACAAGCCATCTGTCAGCATGTGTTGTTTAAAAATGCACCTTTAGCCTGTGATTCGTGGATCTCCTAAAATTCCCTGGAGTTCCTGAGTGGTGGGGTCAGGATGTGCAATCTGGGATTGAACCCAGGGCCAGGGCTGGGGGGATCCATCAGCCCAGCACAGGGGTTTCCCTGGAAGCAAAGGGCACATCCCACCCACCTGTGCCCTGTCCTTGGCTCTCCCTTCCCATCTCCCTCCTGTGACAGATCCATTGGACCTCTGGGGTCTCCATGTGCTGATCTGGGATTTTGTGTGGTGCAGGAACTCACAAAAATGGATCATCTGGAGAAAAAGAAAAATATTCCTTCACCACTCAGTCTCTTCATTTTTCCCACTGACCAGGAGTTGTTTTTATTTGAATTAAACTCCAAGTCACTGGGAGCCCTTAATTCACAAATTGGGTCATTCCTGCTCAGCTTTTCAATGGAATATTGAAAACATCAAGATTTGAGGTGTGATAAAAATGCTCAATTCCTGTCATCATTAAAGTTCTCTAATTAATACCTGAAACACCTTGGAAATGCAGTTTAGAAGAAAATCTAATGGTTTCAATGTATAAAAAATTTAAATATTTGAATATTTTCCTGACTATGTGTCCGTAAAGAGTTCCCAGAGTTCCTTGGATCTCTGTTCCATGTTTGGCCTCCTTATCCCAGTCAGGGGTGCAGGGTCCTGCCCCAAGGAGCTGCTGTTCATGGATTTGAGTCCCCCAATTGCTGAGCTGCTCTCTGATCTCCAGACCCATTTTTGAGGGCACTTCAGGAACCCTATTCCTGGAACTCACCCTTCCTTAGGGAATATTCCCCCATGACTCAGTCTGAGGGGAGGGGCAGGAAAGGGGAATTGGGTCCTGGATTTTTGGACATCTGGGAGCCAAATTTATCCCCCTGCCATCCCTGCTGGCATTGTGGCCTTGGCACCACAGAGATCAGCCCCAAAACCTCACAGGAATAATGGGATTTCTGGAACATTAAACAACTTTCCTTGGAGCAAAGCGAGTTGGAAATATTGTCAGGGAATGTTTCCCTGTAAAAACAGTCCCTGGAGCTGCAGTCTGCAGTTAGATTTTAACCAAGGTGCTTAGAAAAAATCAAGGGGAGAAAAAAGGCAAACTTTTCTTTCCAGTTGTGTTAACAGCAGGAATTCTGCTTCCCACGTGGAAGGGCTGGGGCAGGTTCTGGGAATGTGGAGAGGGGAGCCAGGGATTTCTAGGAAATAGGAAATTGGTGTATGGGAAATGTTGTGGTCTGATGGGGAATGAGGAAAGCACCAGGTTTCCCTGCCACTTTCACTTCCAGCTCTTGGCAGAGAGGCTGGAACTGGGTTCAGCAAATCTTGGAGGTGTTTGGTTTTCCTGGTGGTTGGGGAAGAATTCAGGCACCAAGTGCTTCCAAATCCCAGCAGTTTATTGGGAGGAGGGCGTGGGAAGGAAGGGCAATCCAAGCCACCAGAGCAAAGGGGGATTTGGGGTTATTTCTCACAAATTTCTCTGCATCAGACAAGGCAGGAGGTTGGGTACTTGAGTTCATTAAATCATTAAATCAGGTTCATTAAATCAGGGTTGGCTTTGGGGGATAAATTTGAGCATCTTGTTCCCACTTCCTCTTCTAACAACAACAAACTGGATTTACAAATATTTATTTAGTACAGTTTGTATTTTACAAATTGAGGGCACTGCTTTCCCTGGTGCCTGGAATATTCCAAGAGGGCTCTGGCACAGAATGAAAGGCACCAAGGGAGGGAAATCTTTGCTCTCAAACTTGGTTTTCTGTGCTGCAAATGTTGATGTCACAACTTCAAGCGCCTGTCGCTGTCACATTGACAAAAGGATTTCCTCCTTTTTGGGGACAGTGTTGCAGTGTGTCTCTAATTTGAATTTCAAATGCTGTTTATTCTTTTTCTAGTTATTAATTTGTGCAATGAGGTTACTCTGCTCTGAATCTTTCTCTGGAACTTGTTCTTTTTAATTTATTTGTTGTTGTATAAGAAAGCAGAGAGTGGATGTTGATTCCTGCACTGAAACTGCTCAGGATTTGTATTCTCAGCACTTGGCTGCATTCTCCCTGTAGTAAAGGGTTCTTAACCCCACAGTTTGTCACAAAATGTGTCTTTAACCTGCACAGGATTTTAGGGTTTTGATGGAAGTGCTCAAATATTTAACTCTTTATGGAGCGCTCTCCTCTCTCTTGTAGAAGCAACTCCTCTGGTGGTTTTCATTCTCTTGAAAACTGCTTTTCTCTTTGGGGAAAATAGAGGAAAAACGGGGTGTTTTGGAGGTTTTTTGAAAACTTTGGGGTTGGTTGCTGGGGATTTTATTGAGAGACAAGCTAATCCTATCTGGAGGGAAAGGGCCAGCCCAGAAGGAAACAGAGCTTTGGCAATAAAATTGAGAATCTGCTTTGTTCTGTTCAGATGTGATTGAGCAAACCAGAAAATCCAGGCTGTGCAATAAAGTGTCCCCTCCCCTTTGCCAGGAAGGGGAATGTCCCAGGCTTAGTGTGGGGTATGGGAATGGGGACATGGGTATGGAGTTATGGGCCCATGGGTTGCCCTGTGGGAGCTCTGTCTCACCTCCAGTTGTACAAATCCTGCAGCACAGGAGCAGATCACCTCTGCAGTGTCATCCCAGCTCAGTTCTGGGGGCTGGGATTTCAGGAGCTCACTGGCAAAGTTGGGAGCAGGGAAGTGGGGCAGGAGGGGCTGACCCCAGGTGTGGATCTGCAGGGTTCAAAGGTCCCACACTCCAGATAAACACAGAAACCTTCAATGCATCAAGGGGCTCATTGCAATTCCAGCTCTTTAAAATATAACAAGTAAAGCTTGATTATCTTTGTTCCTTAATTTCTGCTGTGCTTTCCCACCTGGTTACAATAGTCCTTAATTTTTGCTGAGCTTTCCTCCCACCTGATTAGACTGATCCTTAATTTCTGCTGTGCTTTCCCACCTGATCACATTTATTCCTTGATTTCTGCTGTGATTTCCCACCTGATCACACTGTTCCATAATTTCTGCTGTGCTTTCCCACCTGATCACATTATTCCATAATTTCTGCTGTTTTCCCACGTGATCACCTTTATTCCTTAATTTCTGCTGTGCTTTTCCACCTGATCATGTTATTCCCTAATTTCTGCCTTTTTTTCCCACCTGATTCCATTATTCCCTAATTTCTGCTGTCCTTCCCTCCTGATCAGGCCATTGCCTGGTTGCTGCTGTGCTGTCCCAGCTGTTATCCAGGTGTATCCCAGTATCCCATCCCTGTGGCACATCCCTGCTGAGCATGGCTCACAATCCCATTTCCCATCCCTTGCAGCAGGGCTGGGCTTTGTGCCTGGATCTTTGGGAATTCCTGCAGTGGGGTTTGCCTGGGTGATCCCAGGCTCTCCCCATTTGCAATCCTTTATCAGGGATGAAGAATGAATGTCATTAATAACAGCAGCATTAATTAATGCTCTCTCCTGATTGCAGGATCCTGGGCCTCCCCCACCATCTCCCCTGATGGGTCTGAAGCCACTGCAGCTCCTGGAGATCAAAGCCAGGGGGAGATTTGGGTGTGTGTGGAAAGCTCAGCTGCTCAATGAATACGTTGCAGTCAAAATATTCCCCATCCAGGTGAGCAGAACCCTTGGGGTCCTGGGTTGTTCCTCACATTAAAGCAGCTTTTCTTGGCCCAAGAATTCTGTAAATCCAAGTGGAAATGGCCTTGAGGTGTAAAAGATGCAGGAAGAGTTTTAATGATTTATAATAAGTGTTTTAATGCAGTAGACACATTACTGAAGCATAAACCCTGTGAAATAAGGGTTTCTACTCATAAAAATATTCAGCATCCGTAGTTTTAGGCAGCTCCCACCCACCTCTTGACCAGTTAATAATCAAATTAAATTGTACTTAGAAGGAATGTCCTGAAATGCAAACCCTGGAGTGATTGTTCCAATTAACCATGCCTCAATTAAGGGCCATAACACTCATTGCCCAGCAAGTGCCCTCTCAAAGCCGTGGCCTGCATTAAATGGATTGAAGAATTTGGAGAGCACAGAGTGATGCAGGATGGTGATACTGGGATGGGTTTTACATTGATTAAAGCACCCCCTGCTGCTGGAGGTGCAGGAATTTGTTCCCTCCCAGTGATCCAGGGGCTGCCTTGCAGAATAAACACTGCAGGCTCTCGTTATTTCACAAGAAACTCCGCGTATTTTTTGACATTCCCAAACTTTGTGAGCAAACTCCCCTCGGGGCCAGCCCCTGATACCCCATTTTTTGGTGGCTAACTGGGCCTGTGCTGCTGTGCTTGCAGGACAAGCAGTCGTGGCAGAATGAGTACGAGATCTACAGCCTGCCAGGGATGAAGCACGACAACATCCTGCAGTTCATCGGCGCCGAGAAGCGCGGCTCCAGCATCGACGTCGACCTGTGGCTCATCACAGCCTTCCACGAGAAGGTGGGGCTGGCCTGGGGGAGAGCAGCCCCAGAAAAGGGTCACACACGTGGAGTTGGGGCAGTAAAGGGAGGAAATTGGAAGCAGCTTTCACTTTGCTGCTCGCTTTCCACTGGATGTGAATCCGTTGCGGTTCGTTTTCAGACAGCTCAGAAAGTTGTCATCGGGTTTTATGATAGAGGAGTTGTTTTAGGAGACAAACAAAAATTGATTCTGCCTTTTTTTGGCTTTTTAGAATATGTCTATTTTAATATCCCCAATCTAAACCTGCCTAAAATACATAACCTCCCATCTTGCAGAGATTTTTGGGAGGTTATTTTTGGTTCACTTGTTGGTTGATAAGAATAAAAATGAAGTGATACAGATCGATTCTATTGTGACAGGAAAAGGAAGAAACACAAATACAATTAACTAAGAATACATTCAGTTTTGGGTTGAACTTTGATCTCTTCAGATTTGTTCAGAGTGTGTGTTTCACTGTGAAAATCTCTTCAGATTTGTTCATAGTGTGTGTTTCACTCTGAAACTGTGGTGTTGAATGATTTCATCTCTGTTTTTTCAGAGTATTTCACTCTGAAACTGCTGTTGGTCCGTAAGGAAGGACAATCAAAGATCCTCCAGATGTGAATTGCAGGAATTGCAGGTTTTCCCTGGATGAGTGAGGCTGAGCTGGGTGTGTGGCTGTTTTGCTGCAGGGGTCCCTGACAGATTTCCTGAAGGCCAACGTGGTGTCGTGGAACGAGCTGTGCCACATCGCCCAGACCATGGCCCGGGGCCTGGCCTACCTGCACGAGGACATCCCGGGGCTCAAGGATGGCCACAAGCCAGCCATCTCCCACAGGTACTGCCCTGGGAATGCAGGGACACGTGGCCATCCTGCAGGCAGCCCATCACCACCTTCTGGTCCTGCAGGAATTCCTGGGTCTCCCCTCCAAGGCGCTTTTTTCCAAGGGTTTTGTTTCCTGCTATTTAAACAAAGTTGCAGTCGCTGCACGCTTGGATTGCAAGTTTTCATTCCATCTCTGTATCCCACATGTATCATCCATCTCCACATCTCCATCTCTCCCTATGTCCATCATACATCTGTATTTATTTTAAAAACAAGCACAAAATTACATTTCCAATTACTGTCTCATTTATTCCCATAAAGGTCTGCAAGGGCGCTCCAAGGTTTTATAATTATTTTGTTGTTTAACTTATTTATTTCTTTATCATTTTCTTGCCTTTCATACCATCATGTTCCTTGTATTGTGCTGTTCCTTTTTCCCTAGAGTTTTATGTGTATTTCATGTTCTAGATCTCTAATTTGTGTCTTTTTCTTGAACTTGAAAGGGACATCAAAAGCAAGAACGTGCTGCTGAAAAACAACCTCACGGCTTGTATTGCTGATTTCGGGCTAGCTTTAAAGTTTGAGGCTGGAAAGTCTGCAGGAGACACCCATGGACAGGTAAATCCTGAGTTATTTCCAGGAATGATCCAGCTGTTACCTGGATGTAAATGGGAATCTCCCCTCAGGCTCATTGCATGGCCTATCCCCCCTTTTATCCTAAGTGGACCATTTGGGCAAGAACGTTTGTAACATTTTATTAATTATATAATTACTATTCAGAAACTGAGGGGTGAAACTTCCAAGATTTAGTCCTAAGGCAGGAACAGCCACGGCCGTGTTTAATCTGGGACAAAGCCGGGATTTGGTGTGGCAGCAGGCGGGGTGGTGCCCGTGCTGGGGATGATTCTGGGTACAAATGTGGGTGTTGTGGTGCCCTTGCAGGTGGGCACCCGCAGGTACATGGCTCCAGAGGTGCTGGAAGGTGCTATCAACTTCCAAAGGGACGCGTTCCTGAGGATAGACATGTACGCCATGGGACTGGTGCTCTGGGAATTGGCCTCGCGCTGCACGGCCGCCGACGGTGAGCGAGACCCTCCCCGTGGGACTGCCCAGCCCAGCTGGAGCTCCCTGCCACTCTGGGGCGTGCCCCAGCTCATGGCAGGGTGGGACTGCATGGGCTGGAAACCCCTTCCAACCCAAACCACTCGGGGTTCTGATTATGGCCTACATTGCCAACGTTGCAATCTTCCCTTTCCCTTTTCCATTTCACTCGTGTTTCCCTCTGCAGGCCCCGTGGATGAGTACATGCTGCCTTTCGAGGAGGAGATTGGCCAGCACCCCTCCCTGGAGGACATGCAGGAAGTTGTGGTGCACAAAAAGAAGAGGCCTGTCCTAAGGGAGTGTTGGCAGAAACATTCTGTAAGTGTGACCCAGCCGGCTTTAATCCCACGTTCTGTCCATCACACTGGGGTTTGGGAGGGGTTTCATAATTCCAGTAGGAGTTAAATGAGCTGTAGAGGTTCCTCATCTTAGACTGCTCTTTCTTCAGAAAGTAAGTGATTTTTTCCATTTTTTGTTGGAAGAAGAGATCCTGGAGTTATTCTGCAGTTAAGTCCCCTTTGGTGTCTGAGGGTTAAAACACGCTGAGGGTTAAAAACACTTTTTAAAACACTGGGAGGCCCCAGCACTGCAGGGAAGGATTTGCCTGCTGTTGCCGAACAGTTTTTGTTAAATAGTGCAGAACAAAGCAGAGCTGAGGCCCCACAGGACACTCCAGATTCACACCAAACATCCTGTGGGACACAAGGGTTCCCATTTGCCAGGTGTCCCTGGAAGTGCCCTTTTTGATGTGTGCTGTTTCCCTGGCTGGTTTCCCAGGGAATGGCGATGCTGTGCGAGACCATCGAGGAGTGCTGGGATCACGACGCCGAGGCGCGGCTGTCCGCGGGCTGCGTGGAGGAGAGGATCATCCAGATGCAAAAACTCACTAACATTATAACAACAGAGGACATCGTGACTGTGGTCACAATGGTGACAAACGTTGACTTTCCTCCCAAAGAATCCAGTCTATGATAGTTGCACTGGTCATGAAGTGACCACAGGACTCTTCACTGGAGCTGCTACAGCGCACGGACTGCTGGCGTCACTGCTGTTCCGGGTGGCAAGAACGGATGGTAAGTCTCTCTGGAACATCACCAAGAGGTGTTTATCCGTTGTTTTCCCCCTCCTCCTCCTCCTCCCCAACGTGGATCCATGAGACTTTCTGCATTCCCTGCTTACACCTGAAGGACGTGACTGAGAACCCCTCACGTGCTGATAAGGAACTTACGATGAAGAATCCGGACCTGAACGGGCTAATGAGCATTTTAAACACTGACATCCGATTTCTTAATCCCTTTCAGAAGAGACTAATTCCTTTAAATGAACTACTGTTATTTTTTTTAAAATCAAAAACATTTCATTTCAGATTTAAAAACAACAAAAAAAAAAAGGGTAACTTGTTTTTATTGCATTCGTTGTTGTTTATAAAATGACTATTGTAATGCGACTACGACACAGCTTGTGAATGTTCCGTGTGCTGCTGTTCCGTGTACAGAAACAAGAGTAATCAATGGGATAGAGCAAAGAGGCTTCCAAGTATTACTTAACCTCCCTCAACCAGGTATACCTCAGTTCCACCTTGCTAAATTATGATTGACAACACTAATTGGAATAATAAACCGCTCCGTGTTTTGTAAATGATGTATTCCCAATTCCCTGTGTTATTTAAGAAGGGGAAAGCTTCATGCCCCCAGGAAGTGGCCATTCCTAGAGCCGTGTTTTTAGCCTTTTCTTGTACTCGCTTGTTGTGTATAAAAAAGAAAAAGTGCTGTTTATTGAAAGAAAATTTTCCTTCCTCTTTTAGTTGAAAGCTTTTCCCTCCATTTCCCAGAGTATCTCACCCATTTATTTAACTGAATACTATTTAGGTTTGCTGTGTCTGAGGAATATTTGAAACCTTAAGCATGACTTTTTTTTTCCTTTTTTTTTTAATTTTCTCTGAGCTGTGACACTGGAAAGCTCTGAATTCTTGTTTGTTTTTTTTTTTGAAAAAGAGTCTTTTTCCTATTTATGTTTGTGCCGAGGTCGCCGCGCGTTCCCTGTCCCGCCAGGCAGTGGGGGCTGTGTCACTGTTTCAGGATCACCTCAGGAAGCTCAGTTCCCCCAATTCCTCACCCTCTGCTTGGAGATTTGCAGCTTCCCTCCACTCAAAGCTCGGTGCCATTGGAGGGGAGTGCAGCTCATGGCCTGTGAGCCACAGGTTGAGCCTGGAGTCACACACAAAGTTCTAGACACAGATTGCAGATCCTACATGTTACAAATTTCAGGGATAACCTAGTTCTGCTCACAATATGCAATGCCCATTGCGAGGTAACAAAAGGAATTTCAGTGGCCAGAGCACAGACTCACAAAAAATGAGGAAAACCATGGAAATTCACAACTCCAGCACTGGAGTTCAGGATGTCTTGTGCTGGAATTACAGAGACTGGTAGCTGGGTCCCAAAGTGCTTCTCCCAAATGCTGTCCCACTGCATTGATTGGATCCTTCACACCAAATTCCAAGGAAAATACATGTTGCAAGCCCCTGGAGCGCAGAGCTGGCAGCGGCCCGTGGCGTGCTGTGTGTCCTTGTCTCCGTGTGTCCACACCCAGTGTCTCTGGAAAGCAGCAGGTGGCAGCTCCTGGAGGTTGGCTGGAACCTGGATCTGGGAACTTCATCCCTGGGAGCAGAGGGATGTGATGGATAAAGCAGAGCCAGCTCTGGGCAGGGAGGGAGGAAGGGCTGATGGTCCAGCCAGGGCTGTGGCACTGCTGGTCACAGCTGTGCCTGAGGATCCTGCTCCAAGGGGCCGTTGGAAAAGGGAAACAAATCCACTTTGTGGGGTCCTCATGGCTGGACACTTCCCTTTGGCTTCCATCTGTGCTCCACTTTTAATTAAACTTCACACAGAGCAGGACAGGACCCGAGTTCTGAACAAATCCCAGCCATGGACTCCTCGGGGCTTTTGACCCTTCCCTGGCAAAACCAGAGCCACGGGCTGCTTTCATTCTGTGCTGTTGGAAATCTGATGCAAAAACTGAAGCTGTATCCAAGTCCCTCCTCGTGTGTGACCCTTCCCAAGGAGCTGCTGTGGGCTCTGGGCTGGCTCCTACCTTTGGGCTATCCCTGCTCAGTTCCTGTTCCACTCCCAGCTTCCTGGGATTTACCAGCATCATGTAGCGTCCCCTGAGGAAAGGCTGCTCCTCCCCAAAGCTTTTTAATGGGTCAGAATGATCTCCCGGAGCTGCTCTGCTTCAGCTGTGCCCCAGGGCTTGGGAATGAATTCCTGCTTCACTTGAGAGCATTCAGTGAGTGGAGCTGGGAGCAGCAAGGGCAGGATCCGGGACTGTGGTGCTAGGGAGGATTTTGGCATTGTTTGGACAGTGCCCTTTGTCCCTTCCTGCCTGGCCTCACCAGCTGTGATTGTTGAGGGTGACAAGTTCCTGTCCCATGTCCCCAGAGCTGCTGGAGGAGGCTGAACCAGTGCTGCCCTTCCCGGGGTATTCCCAAACTCCCCTCTGAGCATGGAATCACCCAGGAACAGCAGCGGTGCAGTTCTCAAACCTCACCTGTAACCAGTGCTGAGACTTGTCCTGCTCCATCAGCATCCACACAATCAGTCATCACCCCTCTCCTCTTCTCCAGCTTTTTTAACCTTTTTTAAGACATTTCTGTTCATCAGGAACACTTGGTACAAAACACAGGAAGCTGCAATACACACCCCTGGGCAAAAGGACTCCAGTAGCATCCTTGATGGAACATCTGTTACCTCAGATACTCAACCAGCAGGACTGCTTTGCTTTCTCCCTCCAGTTTGTTTTTTTCAGTCCATCTCCTCTTCGTTACCTCTCGAGTTTGGTGAGCGATTACTTTAACTTTCCTCTTTGTATTTGTCAGTGTTTTGGGCACAGGTTGTTGTACTACTGTTAAAAGGCACTTGCTGCTTTTCTGCAAGTGCCAAAAAACCAACCGACCCCCCCCCTCCCCCGCCCTCAATAAAGTGATTGTTAAATATTGTACAAATACAAATGTATACTCTGCCCTCTTCCCCAGCGGGAAAATAAAAAATGTGACTACTCTGACTTGCAAATGCTTCTTCGAAAACTTTATTTTAAAATAAACACATGGGCCTGGTCCTACAGCACCTCTCGAGCCAAACTGTTGAGTTTTGCTCCAAAAAATTGGGTATGGAAAGATGTTACCTTGTACTCGGCACAAAATAGCCCTCGTGGCTGAAGCCTGTTGGATTAAACACTTAATGAATTCAGTTGTGATTAAAGATTTAATTGGGTACGTTTTCCATGTCAAGTCAGATTTGAGATGGGAAAGTGCAGTGTGAGCTGTGACCTGATGGGGCTGTAGAAGGGAAGCCAGGAGGGCAGCATGGCCTGAGCCAGGATCCAGAGCCCTCAGCCACAGGGAGAATCTCCAAAGGTTGGATTTCTCCCTGTACGAACAGTGTGAGAGGAGGAGTTGGCACTGAGCTGAGCTAAAGCACCTGGGAGTGTGAGTGAGGCACAGCTCTGGCTGCTGGAAGGGAACAGCAGCACTGTTCTCCCTAGAAAATCCCAAATGGATCAGCAAAGAAAGCTGCTTCCAAAAACTCACTGATCTGAGCACCTTGCTGTGGGTAAACATTCCCTGTTGTGGCGCTCCCAGCATTCCAGCAGGGGTGGTGGAGCTCAGAGCCAGCTGAGGGAGGAGGTTGCCCACTGCTTGACATCCGTGGGGCAGTTGGGGTACACCTGCAGGGCGTTCATGATCTGGCTGCTGTCCAGCAGCAGCTTCATCAGCAGATACTCGCGCTGCGCCCGCGCCAACGGCCGCTCCAGGGGCTGCACCAGCTCCAGCTGCAGCAGGTGCTCAAAGGCCTTGGGGAAGGAAAAGGGGCAGTGGAAGGAAATCACTCCTGCCCCAACACACCCCCCTCCCTTCTAGGGCTGTGTCTGACCACCCCAGTCTGTGCTCTGCAACTAAAACCAGAGTATTTCACAACTCAAAAAGAAAAAAAAAAAGCATTTCAGGCTTACCTTCATGACAACTGGCTTCTCAAAGTTGTACATAGAATGTGCCTTCCTCTGGATGAACTTCTGGAATTCTGCAGCAGTAGGAGGAAAAGGGGCAGTTAGAAGGAAGTGAGTGGTGTAGGGTGTGTGAAGCTCAGGCATTGCTCTCTCACCATTGTAAACCATCTGGAAGTTGAATGGTTCTCCATCATAGACCTCATTCAGGTGTTTCATGGCTATGATGAGGCAGATTTCCAGCACAGACAAACCTGCAGAGAAAGACAAGAATCCAAAGTATTTCCCTTGAGCACATCACAAACTTGCAGTTCACCCACTCTGTTTATTCCTCTATTTTTATATGCTCTGGGCCTCACCCATTGGTGTTCTGTATCTTTATTATATAAAGAAATTCCAGAATTCAAAGTCTTACAGAATTCACAGAATCACTGGGTTGGAAGAGACCTTCAAGATCATCGAGTCCAACCCAGCCCCAGCACCTCAACTGAACCCTGGCACCCAGTGCCACATCCAGGCTTTGTTAAACACACCCAGGGATGGTGACTCCACCATCTCCTCAGGCAGCCATTCCAGAACTTTATCACTCTTTCTGTGAAAAACTTTTTCCTAATATCCAACCTGTATTTCCCTTGACTCAGCTTGAGAGTGGAGAGGATTGATAAGAGAACATTTGTTTGCTGTCCACTTGAAGCAGAAATACATCCCATTCAGGAATGGGCTGTTCCCACCAAAAAGCAAGAACTGAAGTATTTAAGTTGGACCCACAGGCAGGTGTGAGCTCAGAGCAGACTCCATGGGCAATGCCTGTGCAGCTCACACCCACCGGAACACTCCCTACACAGCATCTCCTCCACCAGGAGAACTCCAGGGAGAGACTTGGCACCTCCCCTGCTTCCAGAACAGTTCTGGGGAGAAGCTGGGCTTTACCGTGGACAATGTTGGCCTTGGAGTCGGTGCTGTGCTGCCTGCCGGCCTCCTGCAGGTCTGCAGCCGTGAGCAGGGGGTGGTGCACGGTCACCGCGCTGCCAGCCAGCATCTGCAACACAACACAGCTCCCTGGGGGACCTGCAACTGTCACGGATAATCCCCACACACAGCAGCTTCACACTGAGAACCCTGCACACAGCTGGCACTTCAGTTTCATCTTGCCAGGAAAGTTTTCCAGGTTTTAAACTTTCAAGCCTCCTGATTCCAGGAGATAAATCCTCCTGAACCTGTTGATATCCGTGTCAATGGATCAGCACCCCAGAGGCTGCTGCAGGAATTCCTTACAGCTCTTCTGCACCTGCTTTTGTACCCAGGGACACCTTCCACTGCCCCAGGCTGCTCCAAGCCCCATCCAACCTGGCCTTGGACACTCCCAGGGATCCAGGGGCAGCCACAGCTTCTCTGGGCACCCTGTGCCAGGGCCTGCCCACCCTCACAGGATGGAATTCCTTCCCAATCCATCCCTGCCCTCTGGCAGTGGAAACCATTCCCTGTGTCCTGTCCTTCCATCCCTTGTCCCCAGTCCCTCCAGCTCTCCTGGAGCCCCTTTAGGCACGGGAAGGGCTCTGAGGTCTCCCCAGAACCTTCTCTTCTCCACAGTTTGTCCAGGAACTCCTCACTCATCCCTCCAGAATATGTATGATGTGTTTTTATTGGGAAGCTGACTTCAGAACAAAAGGTCTCTTTTCAAAGGAAGAACTCAGCACATGCTGCAGAGAACAATGGCAAAGCTGAGCCTCAGCTCTTACCTGCTCTCAGGGAGGCTCTTGGTTGCCATCAGCTCCTTTCCTGGCCTCCACTGCAGCCACAGGGACAGATTTGTGTGCCCTGCACTAGGAATAATCTGCAGTCTTGTAACCAACTCCAAGAGGGCTCTGCTCTGGTTCTCAGAGTGGCTCTGAGCACTGCAGGAGGAGCTGGGAGCACTGGAGCCAGCCCAGCCCAGAGCAGGAGTCACACACCTGGACTGGCACAAGAGCTCAGGGGTAGGGACACTCAGGGGGCTTTTCACACTGACACTAGCACAGGAATAGTTTAGGATGGTAAAATAAGTGTTATTTATCCTCTGTAAAAGTGTCAGTGCATTTACATGAGCTGTGTTCAAAAGCAGAGTTAGGGAGGCAGCTTAAATTTAAAAAAGAACCTCTAAGAGAGCTGCAGCTCCTCTGTGGTGATGGGAGGAAGCCCAAGTAGAAAAAACAGGTTTCAATATGAACAGATGTCAGGATTCACCAGGAACCAAAAGATCTCAGAAAGGAAAAAGTTTGGAAGGGTTTCACCTACTGTTTTTATAAATGGAAAGGCTTGGAGAAAGTTAAATAGCAAAAGCTCAGCCCCATCTGGATTAATCAGTCCATCCTCACAGGGTAACTGCTACAGAACTGGAGCTACCCCACTCACTGACACAGCACAGGCTGACAAAGCCTGCAAGGAACCAGCACTGGCTAAAGTTTAATAAAATGCTGTTTCAGGCAAAGCTCAGCTGAATGGCCTGAAAACCAGGAGAGCTGCTGGTGAATTATACTGTGGAGGTGTTTCACAAATACCCAAATACACACCAGGAGCAAATGCAGCGAGCGCAGGTCTTTGGTGTGGTGGAAGAGGTTCTGCAGCACGTCCTGCACAGTTTTATCCTCTGAGAGATGCTGCAAGAAACAAAGTGATACTTTAACCATCTCATGCTCACTTTGAATCATTTCATACTCACCTGGAAAAAGAGCAGGTAAATATATATTTTTAAGAGCTCAGCTTACACCTGACAATACAATTTTCATGTCCAACCTCAACTTTCTGGTCTTTCCTGTGACAATTTTATCTCCAGATTCAATAAGCAAGGATTCTCTCTAATAATTTAATTTATTCCATATCACACTCAGCCAGTGAAAGGAAATGCCAATCTTAGGTAAAAGCTTTACACTTTTACTGGAAAAGGATATGTGTATAAAGCAAACCAGCTTTACAGTGCTCTCACTTTATAATTTTTCCTAAAATCAAGTATAAAATGCTTTAAATACCTGAACATTATTATTCCATTTTTGTGCAAAAGACTCATCGGGAAATTCAGCAGGAAGAGAAAGCTGTTTCTTAAATATCTTAATGTATTCTTTAAAATCAAAGGAATTCATCAAATATATCTGTCTGTGGGAGAACCTTGACTTTACTCTCTTCTCCAAGAGCTCCAGGATATCCTTGATAGGAAAAAAAAAAAAACCAAAAAAAGAAAAACAGTAATTAAAAAATAATTTGGTGTTTTATTTGCTACAGCACAGACAAATCACTGAAGTAAAGTGTGCTGAAAAAAGAAAGAATTATTGAATTCTCAAGCTTAAAATGTTGTAACATAAGTTAAATGTTCTAACAAGCCTTTGCTGATGATTTTAATTGATGTGCCTTGCAATGCCACCAACCATCCCAGCCCACGTGATGCTCCACATCACACAGGATCATTTGTTGCTAGGAAACCCAGCAAAATGTCTCCATAGATTATGGAAATATTTCAGCTACTTAAGGCTGAATCAAACCTTGCAGCCTATCAGGGCCCTGGACAAGTTGTTGTGTGCTCACACCGGGGCTGGCAGCTGACAGAGGCCACGTGCTTTTTGTCAGCCTGACAGAATACAGCTTAAAAATCCCAAATAATACTTGAGAGCTAAAAAAAACCCTCAGAAACAGCAGCTGTCACTCTGGAGACACTTCCTTAATTACACTCAAAACGGGGCATAAAAGGTTCTAAATAATGGGTGAGAAGCCCACCAGACTCAGGACAGTGATGAGGCAAAAGGAAAGACTCTAATTTATTAAATCAACAATTAACTTTTCTATTAACTTCCAGAAATCTGCCCAGCTAATCCCAGTCAAACCCAGAATCAGGTTTTGGTAAGAGATTTTAAGTATTCTTCCTGTCACAACCCAACTATCTCCAGCACCACCAGTTCATTGGGAAACAGGAGCAGTTTTGTCAAGCTTCCACAGTGCTCCCCAGGAATTATTTCACAGTGCACACACAACCTGCCCACAATTCAACATAATGCCATTTTAAAATCACAGCAAATTGAACAGGATCCTAAACCCATTTTCTAGCAAAAGTGCCCTACTGAAGTGGGCAGTTAAAAAAAAAGAGATTTAAACACAGCTACTACAATTCTGTCCTTGCCAATTGCCAACCAAGAAATTCAGGAGCCCCTCCAAAGAGTGAACCACAGTCTAATATTGAATGTATGTCCTTAGAAATGTTGGTTTGCTCCTTTAGCATTGAAACTGAAGGCTTTGGGCATCTTAAATTTGCTCTTAGCACTATTTTGTTGGTTTTTTTTTACATCCCCCTTCCCAATTCAAGTTAGAAAAAAGGATAATTGAGAAAAGTCTCTTAGGAAATTAAGGTTCCAGGGAAGGAGAAGTCGTTCCAGCTAAGACAAAAGTCACTTTAAAACAGCTAAAAACCTGGAATGAGGAAATGCCATTTCTTACCTGCCTGCAGGTGAGCCCAATAACTGTCACTGGGGTCTGTGCAGACTGGGAGATGTCAAACAGGTTGTAGAGCAGGGTCTGATTCTTGTGGTGGACAAACAAATCAAATTCATCCAGGACAAACAAAATTGGGCAGCTGCTGGTTCGGTCTCCTGAGAGAAATTTGGAGAGTTAGCAGGGCAACTCCAGCATTAGACTTCCATTGCTACAGCTTTCTTTCATGATGGGGTTAAAAATGCACAGATTTTCTTTCAGCTTTTCACTAAGACCTCCTTTCCTACAAGTCCAACAGCAAAAAGGAAAATACATGGGAAAACTGGGAAGTTTTTGTAGTGCCAAACAGCATTTCTGGCTACAAAAAAGACAGACTTGGCCAATTTTATTTTAAAAACAACATTTTTAATAGCATCAATCTAAAATTAGAAGAATAAAAGAATCTGTCCTTCACAGCTAACATCACATGCAAGCCTTAAAAGTTAGAGCAGGTGTATCAGGTGTATATACTGTATTCAGTATAGTCATCAGTATTAACCATTTTTTACATTATTTTGTAACCATGACACATTCTTGGGCTAAGTTTCTTCATTCCACCTGTAAAGTAGAAGAAAAAACTCCACTCTCCAGTCAAGTGACCCAGAGTTTCAGAACAGAGGTTTTTAGTGTTTACCTTTTCTCAGAGCTTCAAGGAGGAAGGCAAGGTTTTCAGCAAAACTGCCCTAGACAGAGAATAAAGAAGTTTCAGAATAGATTTGCAGTGTCATTCTCAGAATTGTTTAACTACTCCAAATTCAGACATGCCATGGAGGCCATTTCCTTCCAAAACCATGCTTTCAAAAATGTCCAATGGTACTTCATGTGTATAATCACCACCTCCTCAGGACAAGAAAAATGATGGATAACCCTACATTCATCCACTTTTTTTTCCAGTCTGAAATCCCCAAACTGCCTCAGACAGGCAAAAATTAGTGATCAGGAGAATGCCTGCAATCAGCTAAATTCACAAGCAGCTCTATCCTTCCTGAAATAGCTGTTGCATCCTCATTTTCCAGCCACACACAGGGAAAAAGTGCCACCTAACATGTTCCACTGACAGGGAGCAGGGTTTAATTGACATTTTTATTTAAGAGATGGAAGCATCAAACACTTGTGAAAAAAAACACTGAATGGCTGTGCTCATCCTGGTGCAGTTACACAAATTCTCCCATCCTGCAGCACTCCAGGTGTGAGATGAGAAATAAAGAACTGAAGACCACAAGCACTATCAAAGAGGGCAGAAAAGCCAATTTAACCTCTGGATGTGAGTTACAGAAAATGAGGGAAATTTATTCTCAAGCACTTTAGTCACTCTCTTTAGGACTGTCTTCAGTACTGATGTAAATCAGTTTATCTGTGGGAAAAGGGAAATAGCAGCAAATTTTTAAATTGAATTTCCATGGAAAATGAGAGTTCTAGGAAGCCTGGATAGACTTCTTTTTTGGATAGACCAAAAAAGGTTGATAATACATTAAAGATCCTACTTTTTGGTTGAATTCTTTGCCCAGTGTCCCAGGAAAGGGTTTTGGAGGGGTAAGTGAAGTTACTCACAAAAACTTTGTCCCCAACCACATTTTCCAGCTGCAGCTGCCTGGTGATCTCCTTCAGGGCCACTTTATCATTTGTCTGCAGAAGCCCTGAAAGAAAAGGATTCTTTATGAAGAACTGGCAACTGTCCTTCACTCCCACTAGAAACTTAACCAGCAGCTTCTCTCCCTTTCCAGCCTTGCAGAGCTTTTTACCTTCTTAAAAATCAGACTGGACAGGAGTTTTCTGTACCTGACAAGTGACTTAATTCTGCCACTAAGAGCACAGAAGTTCCCTCCATATAAAGAAATACAAAGAGAGGCACTTGGGAGCTCACAGACAAGCATGTCCATAATTTAGGCTGGAATAAATTGCTGGAAGCAAAAATTTTACTCAGTACATACAAAATACAGCCCTGAATATAACAGAACCCTGGATCAATGATGTTCTACTTGCCATTCAGATGGACTTCCAAGAGGTTCTCTCTCACTTGTTTCATCTCCCTGAGGTCTTTTAAGACATGATTTAATAACTAGGAAAGAAAAAATACAATTTCTGTGAGAAGATTAATTTTTTAACAGCAAGGAACACGTAATTACAGATATTATAGGATAGGAAACAGTGTGTGAGGTTTCATTAGGGAACATGTTTGAGTAACTCCCAGATGAAAATACTAAAATAACAATTTTGCATTCACTAGCATGACTGTGGCAATTACATTTGTTCATTCTGCTGAACTGGGAGGGAAATGAAAATAACTCTGGTATTTCAGTCACTTGTTTTTTAGGGTAATATCTGGGGCTTTTGCCTTAATCAAAAAGCTTTATGAATTTGAGATGTGAGAGAATTTGGCTCTTGAGTTGGTGCCATATTCAGCTTCATGGCTTCTTTGGATGCTGTAGAAAGAAACTCTCTGCTTTAAATCTTAAAAGAAACCCTGCTTGCTCTTTTCTTCTGGAAGACAAAATTAAAACTGCACATGATTACACCAACTGCTGCTTATAAAACTCCCAAATTTGCTGTCCACCAAGAACTTGTTACTAGTAAAAGCTTGTATTAAAATATCTGTAAGTAGTAGAAATGTTAAATTTAAAAATTAAAAAGTTACTATCTGCTTTGGCTTCTTCAGAGGAGGATTTGTAGCTCCCACCTATGTGCAAGTATAAATATAAAAACATACACACACATGACTTTCTTTACACCAGCATCTTTCACTTGATATATAAAAAGGAAATAATTCATTCTGAATAGGTGATTTTGCTAACTTATATTCTCTCTGAGAGGACCACAAATTTTCATAACATCATTTAATGAAAACATTAAAGACTTGAGTGTTTGAATAATGTTGAAGTATTAAACACTTAAGTTAGAGGCCATCCCTTCATGTGCCTCAGCTAAGGGGAATTCCCTTAAAATACAAAACCTACACTTATAAACCATAACCACCAAACAATATTCTGCTCCATGGCAGCTAACAATATTCCTGACCATTCCCTGCATTCCACAGCTATGGAGAGACCCACCCCTCAGACTACTCCTTTTAGAGCTTTTGGATGCCTTTTCATCACTTTTACAGTGAGGGCCCAAAACCAGGTTAATTAAAGAGTAATCAGAACATGGCTTTAATTACAAAGACAAGTGTTAGGAGCAGATTTCTCCATGCTGTTCCTGAACAGAATTTCCACAGAAAGTCCTGGAATGTTTCTGAATTTCTATGCAAACCATTAGCAATTCTCTCTGTAAAACCAGGCAGAGTTGAAAACAGAGCTGCAAAGGCTCCCAGGACTTCAGTGAGGCTCTGCTGGACCCATACAAAGTTCCAAAGGCTGCTCCTACCGCAGTTTTCCCGGATCCCCGGGGGCCGATAATGAGGGCGGAATTACTCTCCCCGTGCACCGTGGTTCTCTTCAGCAGCTCCAGCAAATGTCTGTGTTGAAAACAGAAACAGGCTGAAAACCTCAAAGCTGACAACATCCCCCAAACCCAGGGAAATTTCAAAGAATAAAACTCGATCCAGTTCATCTTGCTCTGAGAGCCAACACTCAGGGCATGCAAAATGTAACACAATAAAGTACAAAGGGCTCAGTGATCAGAGCTCTTAAAATACTTTAAAATATTAAAACATGCAGAAGTTGAGAGTATCACTAATTCATAAAGTTCTGCAATTCTCTGCTGTTAAAGGACAGACTTCAATAATTATTTCTTTCTTTAGGAAACAGATTGCTTTCTGTGCTACTACTCTTCCTCACCAGCTGTAAATTACCTGCAGATAGACTCATCACCTCAAACCACATTTAAAGTGCTTACAGCAACGACTGACACCTGCAATGCCCAAAGGCTTACACATCAACCATGTGCTTCTGGAGTATGGGATACTGACATCCTGCTATGGCTTCTGAAGGGGTGAGGGAGTCCTCATGGAACAGCTGCAGCCAACACCTGTGGGTTTGGCCACTGTCTGAGAGCCACCTCCAGCCAAGAGCCCTGACACATCTCGGGAAGGAAAAATCACAGCTGGGGAGTTCATGGCGTTTTCCCTGCAGGATAATTCACTACCAGTGGCACATTGAGTAGGACACAGCCTGTAAATTGCTCTTCAGAATTCCAGTATAAGTAGGGGAGGCTTGTTGTTTTGTACATAACAGAACTATATTTCCTCACAACAGCAATACAATTCCTATGGGAGCTCTGCATGTACAGTACACTGTTTTAATAAATGGTTTTGTCTCTCTTGTAATGAAAACTTGTGCTCACATCAGGTGATTCCACTTACATAAAGTCAGCCTTGGAAAAAATAATTGTTTAAAACAAGTCCTTAAAATACATGTTTGTTTTCTACAGAATTTGACCTGCCTCTGTAAAATGATCAGTACTGGGACAGTGCTATTGCCCCAATAAGTCTCTTTTTCCTAACCCTAAATTCCCCATCTGGATGGCTCCAGAAGCAGGTTTAAATATGGGCCTCTGCTTCAACAAACATCATGTTGGCACAGAAATGTTAACATTTTCTTCTAACGCAGTTCACCAACAAACAGGAGAAAATCTGAAGTAAAAATGAAGTATCACAGCAAGAGAATTTAACTTCTTGCTTTGCCAGACACAAAGTCTTAGAACGTGCACTGAAAGTATCAAAAGGAAAAGCGCTTCATGAATGAGAGATGCGAAACAAGGAGAAGAAATCCAAAACTCAAGAGCCTGACAAAACCAGAAGGGAACAATTGTACAAAACCTCTTAAAATCTGAGGCAAATAATTGTTAGAAGCACTGGGCTGGAAGTCATTTAAACCTGTACCATTTAGTAAAACAGAGAAGCAGAAAACTCTGACTTCACCAGCTTATTTTACTACTGCAGTTAAGTTAGAAATCACTGAATCCTCGAGCCTGCTCACTCACCTGTACTGCTGCTCCATCCCAAACAGTTCTCCAGCAGCACAGTGGTGACAGAATCTCTCACGTAAGATTTTTTGCACCTACAGATGTAACACAGCACAGGAAAAATGTTTGGGGATTCAAACACCAGAAATTACCAATAATGTAACTACAGCAACAAAATAACAGTAAACTAGGCACTTCTGTGGTGTTACAAATATTTTATAATACCTAAGTTTTTACTGTCATCAATCATAGAAGGGTTTTGAAAGTAAGAATAAAGGTGCAGGAAGCAGAATATTGTACAAATATTCTATACAGGAGAAAAAGCAATTAGAAGAGATTAAATTATATAAGAAATCACTGACCCAGGGGTAATTCCTTGCAAGATACATTAAAGTTTTTAACCAGCAACTTTGGGAAAACAGGAGAATAAAGGTTTAAAAAACCAAACAAATGAAAAACTGATTTAGCAGCTGCTGTCCTGCTGCTAAAATGTCACCTGGATTCTGATTCACCCTACAAACTGGAAAATAGAAAACCTAAACCGATAAAAATAGATTTATGCAAATCTGTTGCCACCAACAGTTGCAAAAGAGCAAGACCATCCTTTAAGTTTTTTACATTATTACTGTAACACTTGAAGCAAGCAACAGGTGAGACGCTGAAAGAAAAACAGATACAAAAGCCATTTACAGCCCTAATAATTGTATCCAGTATCTGTACAATTCTTTGTAACTGCTCTAGGAAAAAATAAATACAATGATTGAATGGCAGAGGGTGGAAAAGCTCCATAACTTGAAAAGAAAGTAATGAATAAAGATGTTACTGACCTGGGAAATGCACTCAGCACTTTCTGCACTGCTTTCCTTCAGCTTTCGCTTGCTCATTGCAGAAGGTTTCATCTTTGGAGAAGAGAAAATAAACGTTTTACTAAATAGCATTGCTTTCCAAACAATGCTAGTCAGAAACTGTACTTAGATGTTGGTCATTTTTAAGGACTGCAATGAATATCTATTCTTAACTAATAAAGATGCAGCAGTCCATCTTCCTAGTGAAAAAGGGCCAAAACACCGGCATTTTAAATTTATTCCTGATAACATGAAACCCATCTTTACACACATCTCCTAAACAGCACTGCCTTTAGGATGCTTTGGAGAGTTTAAAATAACATCCTTATGTTTCTGCAGCTGGAACAAGCTACAAGCACAGGGGAACACATTAGGACACAACAATTAAGTTTTTACAGGAATAACTGGCCATCCTTGTTTAGAACAATAACCACAGCATCTCTCTGGACAAGCTGGCTCTGAAGGGGAATTGAAGGGGTCCTAAGGGGATTGGGGTGGGGTGGAGGATCTCTGAAGAGATTTGGGTAGATCCAGAGGGAGTTTGAGAGGAAACCTTTAGGGATTGGGGCACCTTGGGGGGGATCACGATGCGATTGAGAGGTTTGAATGGGTTCTGAGGGGGATTCAAGAGGGCCTGAGGGAGGCTGTAAGGGGGATATGGGGGGGAATTACAGGTCTTGAATGGGACTAAGGACTGGTCCCGGGAAGGGTTTGGGAGTGGTCCTGAGGGGTTAGGGGGAAAATTTATGGGGGCTAAGAGGGTCTGGGAATGCTCTGAAAAGGAATTGGGGGGGCGGGGAGTATCCATGAGGGAGCCGGGGAAGGGCTGTGGGAATGGAGAAGGTGAGGGTCGATTTTTCAGGGCTGGGAAAGTCTGTGACGACCCTGTTGAGGGAGAGGCCTCAAAGAGCTTGGGAGGGTCCATGAAGAGACGTAGGGACGCTGAGGGTGGGTTTTGGAAGGACCGTGAGAGGGCCCAGGAGGAAACGGTGGGGGGGCCCTACAGGGCTTGAAGGGTCCTGGGGTACAGTCCTGGCCTCACTTGTCCGGCCCCCCACCTCCCCTCAGGCCGTTTCCCGCCTCTTCTCCGTCACCTGAGAGCGGCCACCGCCGCTCGCACGCTCCCCTCAGCCTTCACCTCACCCCCGCACGGCACCCGAGACCCCTCCCCGGCAGCCATTCATCCCCTCAGAAACCGCTCCCCCCGCACCCGTTACCCTCCTCACAGGCTGCATCCGCGGCTCCCTCAGAGACGCCGGAGCCCGAGCAGATGAAGGGCGGGGGGGAGGGCGCATCCTCCGTTGCTCGGCAGGTCCCGCTCGGCGGAGGCGGCAGACTGAGGCTCGGGCTGATTCTCCTTCTCTCCCACCCCCCTCACCTGCCCTCACGGCGCTTCCCCGCCCTCTCTCCTCCCTCACCTGAGGGCGGGACCCGCCGCGCGCGCGCTCCCGCCGGCCCCCGCGCGCGCCGCCCCCTCACGTCACCGCGCGCTC
>WBNO01012911.1:0-25650 GCA_013400575.1 Peucedramus taeniatus | reverse complement strand
CCCCGTCCCCGTCCCCGTCCCTCGGGGGCGGCCCCGCGGAGCGCCGCTCCCTCCTCCTCCTCCCCCTTTATTACCCTTTGTGTGCGTCTCCGCCTTCCTCCCTGCGCCCGGGGGCCCTGAGGTGAGTGCGGGGGGAGCGGCGGGGCGGGGGGGGGTGTTTGTTTACCCCGTGTTTACCCCCTGTTTACCCCGGGGGGGCACCGCCTGTCACTCGGGGCCCCTTCCCGGCGCCCCCCGCCCCAGCTTTGTTGTCGGGGGATGCTCCGGGGATGCTCCTTTGGGCCCCTCCGGAGCGTGAGGGGAGGGGGGTGACGGCGGCGGGGGCGCCGGGCAAAGTTCGGGGTGGTGCGGTGGGTGCTGAGCCCCGGCCGAGTCCCAAAGTGTTGTTTTCCTTGGATAACAGGGAGCCCCGGCGTTGCCCCCCGGGTTCCAGGCCGTTGTTTGACTTATTGTTTGAGTTATTAAACCCCTGCGGTGGTGAAGGTACAAAGACCACTTGTACAAAGACCCTTTCCCGAGCTGAACTTCCAGGGATAGACAGTCCAGGAGCTGGACTTGGTGTTTGCGGGGTTGGGATGTGGTTTGGTAGCAGCCCCTGGTTATCGGTGGTGCCCGGCTATATTTGGTCAATGGTTTGTTCAGATATATATGTGGGGATGTGTTTTTCCATGGCTTTCTGCTGGGAAGGCCAAGTGTCTCCATCCCCGCTCACAGTGCTGGTCAGGTGCTGCTGGTGGACTGACCTGACCATGTTTTCTGCTGGTTCGAGGGAAAGTTATGTGTTCAAACGTCTGAAATAGGTTAAAATGTAATGGCTTTAAATGTCAGACTAAATTCTGGACTCGAGGAAATGTTGGGAGAAGCCTTCTAGATGTTTGCAAGGATCCAGAAGTAAGAGTTGGGGCATTAACACCAAGTTGAAATGAGCGAGTCCCCTACACAAGTAGGATGTTTATATTGAAATTGCTGGTGTCTGCTTATTTCTGGAGCTTAATTATGTCCTCTGTAATTTCCAAAAGACGGTTGGAGTACTTTGGTTTATTTTGGGCTTATTATTTTTGGTTTATTAAGTGCTGAGTGCAGAACCATGGAGTAGGCCATGAGTGTGCGTTGCAGAGGGGCATCCCAGTTAAATGGTGGTCAGCAGAGAGTGTGTGTCACTGTGCCTCATGCTGAAGGATGCCCACAAGAAAGGGCTCTCCTGACATGCTGGGCTGCCTCCCATCTCTAATTTGTACCCACGTGTTTGGTGTGAAGCAGCAGTTTTGGGGTCGGGCTGGGAAGAGTTTGTGAGAGCCGCAATTTGATGGGGTGGAAGGAGCAGGAGAAGAGCAGAGCTGGATTGATGCTGGACAATGTTGTGATGGAGAATTGGAGGCAGCAGCCATAACTGTAGCTCTTTCTAATAGTTTGCTGTTAGTTTTCTTTTTGCTTGTAATAACTTTGGGTTTAAACATGTGGGGGAAAAACCTCGACGGTGGCAATCCCCAAAATCATCAGATCTGTGTATAAACACCCTTGATTTAAACATGTGACTCTCCTTTTAGTGTCCTACAGGTAGGAGTTGGACAGCAAAAGCCTGTCCAAGAGTAAAGGACATCATTTCATTATTTTATTTCATGACAGTGCTGCTTTTCTCAGCCTGAGATCCCATTGATCTGCTTTCCTCTGTACATGGAAGCCTATAGTGGCTGCAGGATTACGTTCCCTGTGTATGTAGAGCTGCAGCTCTGCCCCCAACTTCCACATCCTACAGTGATGTGATACAGTAATTATTACAGGGATTTAACCATCTCCTCATGTTTTGGGCTTTAAAGTACCTATGGTTTGGTTTAATATGGTTACACAGTAAATTTGAACAGGATTCTAAAGCTGGGCAGAATAATTCAGGGTTTTCTCTTACTTTAAATCCTAGAGATAAAATTACTGATAAACCTTCATTTCCATAGGCCTCCAGTCCTGCAGCCAGGTCTGTGCTGGAGGGAGAGCTGTGGGATTGGGGTGGGAAGGGAGCACTGGTGGGACTGGGATATTCTGGGTGGCAATTCCTGCATTTCTGCAGGCTTAGCACAAAGGGGTCTCAGGCTAATCTGGGGCTTCTGGCTGCTGTCAAACCTTCCAAGAACTGAAGGAATTGAATCTTTCAACCTGTGCTAGGAAAGATTGTGAATTATCAACAGCTGTAACTGAAAGGCAGCACAGTTTCCTTTTATTTGGGTTCCTAAGCTCTTTTTGCTGCTATTATTGAGATATTCACAGGTGCTGATTGCTTTTAGGAAAACTTGGTGCAGATTTTCCAGTTCTTTATCTTTGGGGACACAATTAATAATTATTTTGCTGTGTTCTGGGTCAGTGGCTTCCTGGGCTCTAAGGGTGGATAGTTTGGAATTAGCAAGGACCTGCCATGGCTGTGCTGAGCATAAAGATGCTGTTTAGGCCTGACTTTAATAATGTTTCTGTGGAGTTTGCTGCCATACCTTCCTTCCTTTGTGGACAAATGAGTTGGTCTCTATTTGGATTAGGGAGGCGGATGTTTGAGGAGAATCTTTATGATGCAATACCTTCAATAATTGAACTTTTCTTGTACAACTCACAGTCCTTTCGTTCTTGGGCTGTGGAGGGATCAGTGTTTCTCCTTGTTCAAAAGCACTGGAGATCCTGGCATCAGTCCTCTCCAGGATGGAATGCCTTGGGTTTATTAATTCGCTTTGTCAGTGGATTTATTTCTTTTTTCCTACTGTTCCTCACGGTTATTCCTTCTCTGTGGAACATCAGGGGCTGGAATACAGTCTGTAAGTCCAGCATGAGTTTGTGGCTCAGCAGGCAGTGCTCCCTGTGGATGTTCCCTGTGGAAAGCAGCAGGCTGGGTGGGAGGCCCCTCGTGCCCATCTGGAGCCCCACTAATGTCCCCGTGTCTCTCTATGGGCTTAAGAGGCCACGTGCACAAAGCAGTTCAGTCTCATCTGTTCATGGCCAGGGACACAAATTTTGACAGTGGCTGAGCTTCCTTTGCAAAAATCCCGTCAGAACTTTGGGAGAGTGGGGAATTCTGTTTGTTCTTTCGGGCTTGTTGGGTTGTCTGAGGGTTTAGTTTTGTTTGGTTGTCCCTGTGTTGGTTCTTGTTCTGTCTCAGTGGAAATCAGAATTACCATTGATTTCAAAAACAAAAAGATACAGGATACATTTATTTCCTTTCTAATGTTCTCATGTCGTTAAGGACCTGCTTATTCTTTTAAAGAGTTACTTGAATGTTGGAAACCACAGGCTCTCATTGGCTTTTCTTTGTATTTATTTTTGGAACTATTAGGTGGAATAATGCTGCTCAAATGGGCCTGCACAGGAACCGAGGCTGGTATTAGGGATGAAATTTTGGAAGAGCATTGGAAATAGCTTTCAGGATGCTTTAATTTTTCTCTGTGTATCTGGACCTAAATGAAGAGGGAATAAAACAAAAAGCAGCAGTTAAGAAATTGAGAAGTGCTGACTCCTTCCCTCTTTTGAATTCCGAGTTCTTTATTATAGCAATTCCTATTTTCTCTATGAATTGTCCAGAAAGGAGTTCAGACTTGGTACTATTTCTAAATCAAGGTAAAATTTGTTAAAATCACTTGGACTACAATGTTAAAAAGTGTTTGAGTACACATGCAAATGAGTTTAGCTGCATACACAAATACACACAGATATAAATATATAAGTGAGCATTTAGAAGAAGTAGTAAAAACCAGCTCATTTGAACTTTTCAATGCTGCTTTAGGGTCCATGTGGCTCCCAGGATCTGCATTGTGAGCCCCAGCTCCAGGCTGGCAGCAGGAATCAGTGAGAGCCCTGCCATGGCTATTCATAGAGCTTTGTGAAATGAGTTGGTCATCTGGGTTTATCTGCAGCCTGACAGGTGTTCCCAGCCCCAAAATCTCCATTGCCTCCCATCCTTCCCTTGGGAATGGCTGAGGAACAAATCCTGCACTGGGTTCTTTAGGCAGGAGAGATGCCCAAGATACATTTCTTGTTTGTTTTGAGGTTTTTTTTTTTTTTTCTGAAATATTCTGTTTCAGGAGCTTTAAATGTGCTTAAAAATGGAGTGGTAAAATGCTTGAAAATTCTTTTTTATGTTTCTAAGCAAACCTTCATTTTTTCATTTATTACTCTGGTTAAATTCAATGTGCTGTTTATTTTATATATTTTTATTTTCCAGAAAATGTTTTAAAGTAAGCGAGCAATATTTTAAAAATCTTTATCCTGCCACAATATCTGATAACCAAAACCCATAGAAGCAATATATTTATTCATTACTTTGCTACGAGGCAAAATTGAAGCTTGGGCTAAAAAAAATATATATATTGTCATAATTTTTGCTTAGTCTACATTTTCAGTGGCATTAAATGCAGAATTATTTTGGTGTCTGAGTAATCTGAAATGTAAATAGCATCTGAAATATGAGGGCCCTTGGTTTGCAGCATCAGTAGCGTGGCCTCACTCAGGAAAATTCCCAAGTGAGGGAAGCAGAACAGTTGTCAATTGTTTGCACAACAAATCCTGCTGGATCAAATGGTGATATTCCCAACGTTTAGATCAAGGAAGGCACGAGATAATGTTGCCTTGTACCCCCCTGCCAAAGGAAACAAACACAGCCTAAGTTAGGAGAGAATTTGGCCAGCTAGAACCTGGGCCTACATATCAGAAATACAGATAGTCAGAATTTTCCATTCGTGCTGCCTAGTGGTTGAAAAACATGGAAATTCAATTTCACTTGGCCAATTTTAGACTTGGTTTTTAAGCTCTGGTAGATCATTGCCAACGTGTTATTTAGGATTATCTGTTGTGACAAATTAAAGGCTTGATCAAAATCTGTGAAATGTTTGGGTTTGTCTTCATCCTTGAAGCTTTTACCTCTCTACCTCATGTATATTAATATATCTATTATATTATATATATATATTTATATATATATATGTAACTAGGCCCACCAGAATGAGTACAAATGTCATGTGTACAAATTTCAAGCTGTAGCTTCAGTCTTACCAAAACACATGAAATAATGAAAATAATAAATATAGCCTTATATTTTTGGCTGTGTTTGTCCCTAATCTATTTAATTTAATTTATTTTTTTTTTTTACTTTTAAGACTGATGCAATGAAGTTTTATGCATCTATTTAATTTTTTTAATATAAGCACACTGTCAATTTAAAGAGATAAATTTTATTTATTTTAACTGTGTGTAGAAGAAAAGCACAAAAAAAATTGTGCTGGATCCTCTCATCCAAACTCTAGATAAGAAGAATTTTTTTAGTATCTGCTATTTTTGGAAGAAAACACTGCAAAAGTGAACAAATGAGATCATNTTTTTTGGGCGGAAGAGATGCCCAAGATACATTTTTTTTTTTTTTGAGGTTTTTTTTTTTTTTCTGAAATATTCTGTTTCAGGAGCTTTAAATGTGCTTAAAAATGGAGTGGTAAAATGCTTGAAAATTCTTTTTTATGTTTCTAAGCAAACCTTCATTTTTTCATTTATTACTCTGGTTAAATTCAATGTGCTGTTTATTTTATATATTTTTATTTTCCAGAAAATGTTTTAAAGTAAGCGAGCAATATTTTAAAAATCTTTATCCTGCCACAATATCTGATAACCAAAACCCATAGAAGCAATATATTTATTCATTACTTTGCTATGAGGCAAAATTGAAGCTTGGGCTAAAAAAAATATATATATTGTCATAATTTTTGCTTAGTCTACATTTTCAGTGGCATTAAATGCAGAATTATTTTGGTGTCTGAGTAATCTGAAATGTAAATAGCATCTGAAATATGAGGGCCCTTGGTTTGCAGCATCAGTAGCGTGGCCTCACTCAGGAAAATTCCCAAGTGAGGGAAGCAGAACAGTTGTCAATTGTTTGCACAACAAATCCTGCTGGATCAAATGGTGATATTCCCAACGTTTAGATCAAGGAAGGCACGAGATAATGTTGCCTTGTACCCCCCTGCCAAAGGAAACAAACACAGCCTAAGTTAGGAGAGAATTTGGCCAGCTAGAACCTGGGCCTACATATCAGAAATACAGATAGTCAGAATTTTCCATTCGTGCTGCCTAGTGGTTGAAAAACATGGAAATTCAATTTCACTTGGCCAATTTTAGACTTCGTTTTTAAGCTCTGGTAGATCATTGCCAACGTGTTATTTAGGATTATCTGTTGTGACAAATTAAAGGCTTGATCAAAATCTGTGAAATGTTTGGGTTTGTCTTCATCCTTGAAGCTTTTACCTCTCTACCTCATGTATATTAATATATCTATTATATTATATATATATATTTATATATATATATGTGACTAGGCCCTCCAGAATGAGTACAAATGTCATATGTACAAATTTCAAGCTGTAGCTTCAGTCTTACCAAAACACATGAAATAATGAAAATAATAAATATAGCCTTATATTTTTGGCTGTGTTTGTCCCTAATCTATTTAATTTAATTTAATTTATTTTTTTTTTACTTTTAAGACTGATGCAATGAAGTTTTATGCATCTATTTAATTTTTTTAATATAAGCACACTGTCAATTTAAAGAGATAAATTTTATTTATTTTAACTGTGTGTAGAAGAAAAGCACAAAAAAAATTGTGCTGGATCCTCTCATCCAAACTCTAGATAAGAAGAATTTTTTTAGTATCTGCTATTTTTGGAAGAAAACACTGCAAAAGTGAACAAATGAGATCATTGATTCAAGAAACAAAGTAGAGAGGAATCTGTAGTGAGCTGGTTTTTTTAGAACAGAACTTCCTTTTGTCTTTTAGGGGCTTGGGGGCAGGAGAGGGATACGTTGTTCCCTCGCAATCTTTATGGGGAAGAGGCTTGGATCAGATTTCAGAGGTGATGTGTTGGTGATGCAATCTGGTGTTGTCTTGTTGCCCCTGAACGTGCCTGCCTGCAATGGCAAATATTGTAAAGTTTTCTGGCTTTTCAGTTGTTTCTGGAAGGCTCATCTCATGTTTCTCAAGCTCCCTTTGAGAACAGTCTTTTTGCTCAGAAAAGGTGAATTTTCCACGTTTATGCTATGCTAGGAAAGGTTTGGTTTTTGAGGATGCTGTTTAAAAGGACTTTGTCTCCTACATTTTGTCCCCGGGGAATTGCAGGGTGTGGGAGCTCCAGTGGAAGGATTTGTTTGTGCTGATGGCCTCGGAGCCCCTGGTCATGGCAGGGAACCTCAGTGAGAGCTGAACCTCCTCTGGCCTCAAATCTGCCTGGCCAGGGAGCTGCAGAGAGGGTCACAGCCAAGCAGTGGCCTGTGATTCCCTCCACAAATTCCTTTCACTGCTTCCTGTCAGGTTCACAACTGGAAAGACTGGGATCTGTGGTTGGGATTGTGGCTCTTCAAGGTTTTCAGTGGAAGTTTTGTCCTAAATAAGGGCTAAATGTCAGAGCAGGTATCAAAATCCTTCCAGCACAACCCTTGTGTTGTTCAAACTCAAAGCACCGTTGGCTTTTCCCTGCTAAGATAATTTAAACACTGAGGGCTGGGAAATCCCACCTGGATTCAGGGCAGCAAGAATGGACAATAAAATGAACCAAAAACCAAACACAAAAATTCCATGTAATACTTAAAACTTGGGAATGATGTTTGAGTTTAAGGACAATGTCCTTAAAAATCTGTGAGTTGTTGGAGCCTTTTAAAACCCACGTGGTTCCCCTTGAAGTTGCCTGGGTGTTATTAAGTAATAAAGCAGGGCCGTGTCTGTGGGCCAGCTGAAGCAAACCATATCTGGGCTGGAGGCTATTGGTTCCTCACCTCTGTTTTAAAATTAGTGCAATCATTTGCAGCGTGATTCATTTCTAAAAATGACTTGTCCATCTGTGCAGGGTGCCCTGGCTGGAGCGTTGCAGTGCTGCTGGGGCTTTGCTGGAAGTTGTGTTACTCTCAGGACATCTTGGAGCTGTTGTATCCCACTTTTCTTTGATAAATATGTTAATTCAGGCATTAAGCTGGGTATTAAAAACTGTGTGTGGGTGATTTTAATTTTTGGAAATAGCTGTCCAGTGTTTTTACTCTTGAGACTCTACTAGTAAAAATGTAGATATGAAATCTTCATGGAAAAAAATATAGTAATAATATCTATTCTGTTGTCATCAACTTCTTTGGTGCTGGATCAAGCCCTAAATCTGATTTTTTAAGAGTTGTAACTTCACAAATGTCTTGGAGAACAAAACTTGTATCAAAGTAATGCTCCCCCCAAATTTGGGCAGCTCCTTCATCAGCTGCCCTGTGGGTTCCTGGGGGATCACCTTCCACCTGGAGCTTTCTTCCCAGAATTCTGGGGATTCCTGGCCTTTTCTCCATGCTGCTTTCCCTGAAAACTTCACAGTTATGATTCAGTTCTTAATCATCTTCTGTAAGTTGGGTCCTTTGATGGAAGAGTCCTGCTAAGGATCTGCAGACACATGGGGAGGTAGAATTGAGGAGCATGTCCCTGGAACTTAAAAGTAAACAGATAATCAAGACAATATTTTTAATTTTCATTTTTATGTTAAAGGAACTTACCTGCCAGTAAAAGTATTCCCATGTGTAAGAGCAGCATCATTTTTCTTAAATAATAATTACCACACTAATAAATGTTGCTTTGTCAGAGAAGAAATATATAAACTTTAGGGAGCCTGTTGTTACATTTTTTTAATTTTCAAAGAAAAAAATCAAAAATAATTGATCAACTTTCTCCAAGTATTGATCTATGCTAAATAAAACTAAGTTTAACTTTATTCAGACTTTTTTTTTTGATGTTGTGGAGCCTGAAACACACTTATCCTATCCATGAACAGTTGGAAGTAGATTATTCTCATTTTTAATGTTACTGCATTCAAAAAAAAAACCAGTAAAAAACTGTTAATATCCAGCTTTTGCTAATTATTGCAAATAATTATAATCCTTCATGTGGAATTTATTGATGGTATATGTGAGTCTGGAATGTTTCTGTGCAATTACAGAAAAAATTAAATGCTTTTTAGTTTGTGTTTTGGTAGATAGTAGTCAAATGCATTTGTAATATAGGAAAATGTTCAGTACAATGGTGGTGAATGTAAACTGGATTGTTGCTGCTGGTGAACCTTAAATTGAGGATATTTTAAGGCATCTCCAGTTGTTGTCTTGAAAAAAAGCTCTCTACAGAGGTTTGTATTGAATGTCCCAGTGTTGTTCTGTGCTCCAGAGGTCTTCACAGGCAGGTGGGATTTTGGGATTAGGTTCTGTGAACCTGGATGTTCGTCAAAAATTCTCAAATAATTACTCAAATAATTTTTTTTTAATCTCAGCATTAATTCTGTCCAGTATAATCTGTAATTATTCTGTCCTCCTCAATTTGCATGGACTCTCCTGTTGTTTACTCGTGCTTTACTCACCTACTTTATTGTGCCCCAATAGACATTCCTGACAAGTTACTAACTCTGAGTTGCCCTGGGAATTGTCTGTGTGTTTTTGGGGCAGCGAGTTCATCACCCCACAAAAAACCCATCAAACTTCAGGAATGCATCCAGTAGTCTGAAATATTTTGATTTTTGTGCACAGGACGGTGAAGCCGCCTCGGGGGAGGGGCAGTTCCGTGGAGCTGCAAGGTGCAGCCTGTGGATAACCCTTCCTGCTGCTCTCTGTGGCTTTGGGGTTTGGCTCCCCAGGAGGGCAGGGCTGTAACTGAAAGCTCCTGCAGGGGCCTCGGGGCTGGAGGAGGAAGGAAGAGAGCGGGGAAACGTTCCGAGAGGCAGAGGTTTGGGAGAGGGGTTGGTGGTCAGGGGCGGTGAAGGGGGGTGTGGATGGCAGCAGGGAGGGAAGGGGATGGAGGCAAAGCTGGAGTTTGGGCAGAGCTGGAGGGCTGCTGCTGAGGTAATTAGAGATGTATTGGAAATCAGGGAAATCTGGGGAGCAGGGGCCTGTGGGTGTGTGTAAATTGTTTGCCTTGACAGAGGGGAGCAGGTCAGAGAACCATGGAGTGGTTTGGGTTGGAAGAGAGCTTAAACCTCATCCCATTCCACCCCATTCCATGGTTGGATCATCCAGCCTGGCCTTGGACACTCCCAGGGATCCAGGGGCTTCTCTGAGCACCCTGTGCCAAGGCTTCCCCACCCTCACATGGAAGAGTTTCTTCCCAGTCTCCCCTCCATCCCTGCCCTCTGGCAGTGGGAGCCATTCCCTGTGTCCTGTCCCTCCATCCCTTGTCCTCAATCCCTCTCCAGCTCTCCTTTAGGTGCTGGCAGGGCCTCTGAGCTCTCCCTGGAGCCTTCTCTTCTCCAGGTGAATATTCCCAGCTCTCCCAGCCTGGCTCCAGAGGGGCTCCAGCCTTGAGATCCATAATATGATGGGAAGGGGAGCTGGTGACTCTTGATGGGAAAACCCACCTGGCAGCCTCGCTGAAGCCACAAGTATCAAGAATATTTTCACACAGTATCAACCAGAAAGTGCTGCTTAATCACAGCCTTTACATCCAGCAGGCTCAGAATGATTTGAAAAGGGAAGTAAACAGGCCTGTGAGTGTATAAATAATTCCATAATATTGCCACTGTTGCTGCCTCAACTTGGAAGAGCTGGGAGTTGCTGCTGAGGGGGCCTGGCTGGGCAGCCAGCCCTGCTGCCCTTAGACCAGGGATGCCTTATGAAGGCTGACCTAGAGCAGAGACTAGACAGAGCTCCAGAATAAACTAGGGATTTAGTAAGAGGCCTCAATGAATCCACCTTGGGCAGCAAAACCCAAAATGGCCACAAAATGGACAACTGGTCTCGAGGCCTCTCACTTTGATAAGTTCTGGTCATTTGCACCTTGCAGTTCATTGTCCCATCCCAGCTTTAGCCCATGCACTCCCATCCTGCTTGTTTTTCTCTCTCCAGCCCACGTTGTTTGTGCTCTTGGGCTGAGATTTGGATCATTTGTCCTTGGTCCCCAGCTGGAGCAGGAATTGTTTTGTCTCCCTGCTCTGTGCAGAGAGCTCAGCAACACTTCATGTGAAGCTCAGAACTGCACACTAAAGCAGCACAGAGGCTGAAAAACAGAAAAGCCCAAACCTGAGGCATCGTCAGGACATGTATCAGTGCCCCAGAAATGCTTTCACATCTTGGAGGACTTTGTCCTGGATGTTTGTTTTTCCAGGAGGAAGATCTCCAGGAGTTCAGACCATGACTGGAGCTGGGTTCTCCTTTGTCCCACCACAGTTCTGCTCTGCTCTGTTCCCAGCTCTCCTGGGCAGCCCATGCAGGGCTGAGTTTTCCCTAGGAAAGCATCCCACTCTGGAGAGGGTGGCTGGAATGCTGTGCATGCCTTGTCTGTGTTGTGTTTACTTTGACTTTATTCTCCTTGCTCGTCCCCTGAGTAAACAATCCTAATCCAGTGCTGCACATCCAAGGCAGCTCTGCTGGATCTTGCAGAACCTCCCCATGTTTCTATGCCTCCTTTTCCATCAAACACAGTATTCCTAGGCAGGGAAAACCACTGATTTATATGGATTATTCTAATCCAACATCATGCAAGCAAAATCAAAAAATAGTTTGACTACCTAATGATTCAGAAATGCAGACGTGTTGCCAAAAATTTTAGCATTTGTTAGCTTTACACTTGAGCAAATGCATTCTGGTAGAGAATTGAACTTCTTTATTTTAACTCTTATCTGTGGAGTTTTAAGGCCTGAAGAATTTATTCCACCAAAAAGAAAAAAAAAAGTAAACATAATTTGTAATTCTACCAAATATGAAAATTAGTCTTAAAATTTTTGTATCTTTGTCTTTTTTGGAATAAACGTTGCTGAATTTATAAATACAGGGACAAACATTTTTTCCTTTAAATACAGCCAGAAAAGTTTCTTGTTTGTTAAACAGGAGCTCTAATATGATTTAGCATTTTCTACTTTGAGATAATGGGTTGAAGCAGGGCTTTAATGAAATAAATTTGGTGTAGCTTAGTGAGGAAAGGGGGTTTCTCTTGAATAACTCAGTTTCTTTCCAGTGCTTAAATCTTTCAATAAAAACAGGAACTGCATTTTTGGAGGAACTTCAGCAGAAGAAGGAGCCAGATGTGTTGATTTTGTAAACATTAAACAATCTGCATTCTAAGAATTATTCCCTGATCCCTTTGAACTCAAAGACTGACTAAATGATTTTGTGTCTCTCTATTGGACAGTGTTTTTCTGTGCATTTGCCAATCACAACCAGAGCCTTGATGATATTATAATATATATAAAAATATGTTTTATATATTTTTATAAACTATGTAAAATATCAGGAACAATGTGGGATTTTAATTTTTTTTCACTGTCTTCTGTAAAAATTATTTTGGACCTAATACAGGGGGATAATTTTAAATAGTTCCATAAAGAATAAAAAAAGAAAAGTTGTAATTTAGGATGGGCAGACCTCTTATCAGTGCAGAAACTTGATTTCTGAATTTAATTTATATTGGATAACGTAAACTCAAAGTGCTGATACTAATCTATGTTAGCTTCTGGTTAGCTGGAGCTTACTAAAAATTAACTTAATTTTAATTTTCTTTTCCTGTTCTACTTGAGAAAAAACCCAAACCTATCCCAAAGTACTGTGTTTTTCTCTAAATTACCACAGCTGTACATTTCAAATAAATATTCTCTTGTAGCTCTCTCACAAGCAAGAAAAAGGGACTTGTTCAATCAGCTGAAATGAAATTATCTGCAAACCAGCAATGAGTTACTTCTGCATTTTCCCCATGATTCACTGTCTGATGAAAAATATGTTAATATTTGTTATAATTTATCAACCAGATTTGAGAGGATTTGGGGTTTTATTTAGGTTTTTATAGAGTAATACACAAGTCAGTTGAGTCTTTGACATCAGACAGACTGGGAGGGACTTGAACCAAGTGAAATTACCTGTTCTGCATGAGCCTCTCTCAGAATCTTGCTTGTTGCAAGTTCCTCTCACTACTCTAAAATAGAAAATTATAAAATCAAACTAAAATGTTTTGGATAAAAGTGAGGCAAAAAATTCCAGCAACATTCCAGTATAAAGTATTAAATGGGAAATACATGGAGTTATTCAGTGATTAAAAGTGCTGGTTTTGTTTTCATTCATAGCCAGGGAGCTTTGCATTACTTTTACATGATTTTTACTTTATTTTACATTTTTATATAGAAAAGTGATACATTCTTTCTTTTATTAATATTATTTTTTATTATTTCCTGTGATTTGGTGCTGCCATAAATATTATTAAATATTAATAACATGGTTTGGGTGCAAAAAGTTTTCATTAATGTCTGGGCAGAGCTATGTGTGTTTCTGGAGAGAAATCTATTCAGGTTTAGGGGAACATTTATTTTCCTGTGTATTTTGTGGGGTTTTGGGGGTTGTTATTCCATAGGTACCACTTCCCTCTGGGCTGGCTGGGGCTGGTGCCTCTCCCAGAGGTCAGCTGATGTTTCCTAGTGGAGTGCAGCATATTTTTGTCTGTGCAATGAAAAAAAGAAGTTTTATGACCTGAGCAAAACACTTTCCCCATTTCTGTAGAGACTTTTAGTGTCCAAAAGCTTTTCATAAATACAGCTATAGAATACCTAAGGCTATTCAATTCATCTTCTCAAGGGCAAAGGATTTTTTTTTTCTTTTTTTGATTAAATTTTTTGGAGAAAGGAAGCTGTCAGAACGGACTTTATAGTTTTGCCTTTGTTGAATTGACACTCTATAAAATTTTATTTTAGCAGATTCGATACGAGAGGGAAGCAAACGATAGACTCCAAGTAGGGCAGAGAAGAAAGTTGTAGGTTATTAAATCTTTTCAAGGAGAAAAGGAAGTAGTTCAGTGTGCTCACAGAGGTTCCTGTGTCAGCAGTTGGGAAGCCTGGCAGAGATTATCTCCAGGCAGCAGCAGGTTAAGGAGGACAGGGTGGGAAGGGGATACTGAACTTCCAGCAAGAAGGAAATTGAGATATTTAACCTGATTCAGAGCTGGGTTTGCTTTAGATCTCATTTTACTCTGCAGTCCTTGAGTTGCAGTGTGAGAGAGTTTGGAGCACGCAGGTTAAAAAGTGAATTTCAGTGTGTTGAAACAGACATCTTAATAGAACTGTTAATTTTTTTAGAATAGATGTATCATTAAAGAAAAATGCTAGCAACACAGCAGATAAATTGGAGAAACTTAACATTTAACACACAGGTTGGATTTGGGGGAGGGAGGGTTTCTACCCCACACTGCTCTCCATGGACATGTATGAAAGTTTTGTTGGGAGCTGGCCCCTGTCCTAAGGACCTGGGCAGGATTAATGGGATTATTTTGGGGTCCTTTGGCCCCAGGGTTTGTGCCATGCTCTGTCAGCTCTGTTCTTTGTGCCAGGTGAGTTGGGTGTTTGGGGGTGAGCTCAGGGAGCCCCCTCAGCTCCAGTGTGTCCAAAGCCCAGCAGCATTCCCAGCAGGATCCACAGGCTGTGCTCCCATCCCTGGAGCTGGCAGTGCCTCGGGAACACTCAGGAGCCAGCGGGGTGTGGGTGGGAGGTGGAGCCAGGTGAGCCATGGAGGCTCTCAGAGCAGTCGTGTCCCTGCCAGTTGGGACTTGTGGGAGACTGGCAGGCATCAGAACAGTCCTTCACTGCAGTGTCATTCTCACAGAAAATTGCTTCTTGTTTTAGGGGAAGGGCCTGGCTGGTGCTTGATACCGACTGTGGTAGGGAGAGAAAAAAATCCTGGAGACATTTTTATATAGTCCTGCATGGGACTGCACTGGGAGAATTCCACTTGTCCTGTGTCTAGGCAGGGCAATGAGAAATGTTCCAGCAGCCTGACAGCAGGTGAGCGTTACCCAGACTGCAGCAGTTTGGGAATCAGACCTTCTGTTTTGGGAAGTTGTCATTTCTGCAGTCATGGAGACGCTCATTAGACATCTCACATTCAATATGCAGCTTATTGAGCAGTTGGCTGAGAAATGATGAGCAGAACAATTGCATCTTGAGGGAAAGCTGCCTTGGAGAGGATGGGCTTCCCTGGGTTAATCATAGACATGTAATTATTTAAATTTTTGAAATTCATCTAAAGATGATGCTGGACATGGATGCTTTTCTGATGGAATGGGGTAGGTCCAGGTGGTTTAGGGTCATACTTTTGCTTTGTGTGAGGATCTAGGAGCAAATCCAGTGTGGTGGCAAGGCTGTAAGCTGTGAGTAAGTTTATTTTTTATATGCTGGTGTTAGAAACCTTGAGACCCTTCAGTCATGAGGTGAGATGGGTGCAGTTCCCTGATTCTTCTTCCAAAACTTAAAACAGCATTGCATTAAAAAATACTTGTTATTAATAGCAAAACATGAAACAAACCAAAAGTACATGAGATAACATTCTGGTTTCTTGTCCACTGAGAAGTTCATAGTTAAAACAGTAAAAAGAAAAATTGATGTAAAATTGTGCCCTTGGACACATTCTACTAAGGGTCCAGAATAGTCACTCTTTATGCACTGAGACTTCCACTAAATTCATATATTCTACAGCTCTCCTAGCACAGATAAAAGGGCCTGGATCAATGATATAATTTACCAATTTAGACCTTAGTTTCTATTTTTAAGTAAGTGATATCTAATATTTGGTAGGGGGTTGGGAGCATCTTGTGAAGAAACATTCATCTCTAACCATTTTGGATTCTAAGGCCAGAATAAATATGGGAGAGCAGACCAAATTTACAAAATATCAGTCTGAGCACAACAAAAGGACTGGGGCTTCTTTTCTTTGAGATGGTTTCTTTTTTGTTCTTTTTATCTCCTAACTGAAAAATCCTCCAGTTCTTCCCCAACCCCCAAGTGAAAGAAGAATTGGAGTGCACTAAGACACGGAGAGAAGCAGAGAAGGTGAAAAGCCCTGAGCAGCAGGGCAGAGGCAGAGGAGGCCATAAAGGGTTTGTTGTGTGGTACACAGGTTGTTAATGCTGTTAATGATTGAGCTGTTTATGGGGGATTACAAAGGGATAGGAAACGACTCTGCTCAGGAATTCCACTGAACCCCAGAGACACGAACAAAAGTTTAGCAGGATGCTGGACTGGGACTGGGCTTTGCCAGCAGAAGCTCCCCAGAGCTGCTGAGGAGCACAAACAAAGTGGCTGCAGGGTCATCCTGCTTTAATGGGACACCGGACGTGTCCCCCCGGGCAAGAGGCTCCTGGGACACCAAGAGTCCCTCCCTGGCACTATTGAGTTACAGTGTGGTAGGGTTACAGGAGCTGGGAGTTCACAGAAATATGCTGTCATACTTGCTAGACCTGTACATCGAGTTTGGGGGTTGGGCATTTTGGGGGTTTGTTTTCCAGGGGGTTTTAATAAATGCAAACTTCCTAAACCCCACTGATAGATAGATATTTGTTACTTGCTCTGTTGGGAGTCCATTTTAGTTGTTAAAGATCAGGAATGTAGTTTTACTACTGGTTTTATGAAACTTTGGACATCCAGCTTGTTTCCTCAGAAGTGTAATATTATGTTTTATCAACTGGAAGTCACTTCTCCTATTTTCCCCCATCGTAATCAAGTTTACAGCAGCTCTGGCTGCTTCTCTTCTGGTTGTGTTTCAGGCTCTATGACTCGGGTTCTTCCCCTGTGTCCCCATTGGTGGTGACCTTAGGGAGGGCTCTGAGGAGTGCTGGGACTTGCCCTGTGTGGTGTTGCTGCAGTCTGAAACCATCCTGTCCTGCTCACAGACCCATCCTGCAGAGTCTGAGCACCAGGGCTATATTTAGAAATCAATGAGGAACCTTTCAAACTCCTCGTAGTAGAGTTGGGAAGAGGAGGAGTAGCCACTTGTCATTTCCCTGCAAAAGAGGCTCCTCAGTTTGTAGAAACATTTCTGGTGGTGTTGAGTGGTTTGATCAGCCTCTAGCTGTGTTTTCAGTAAAAAAATGCATCTTTTTGATGTTTCTCCCAAAGCCAAAGACTTGTCTTTACCCTTATTAGTTCTTGGGCACATTATGATGATTGTTATAGATGGTGCAAAGTGGTGAAAATGCTCCTTTGAGCAGTGCCAGGTTTTAGCATTAGAAGGTTCAGGGAATACTGAGCAGAGAGAAAAGCTGGAACATCCTGGCCATTGTAGTACTCTAACATATCAAATTACACACTCAACGCCCCCATTTGTGCAAAAACCATTAATCCAAACCACCTGTTTGCTGTACATGATTTTCTTTCACCTATTGATGATACCAGGTCTGGGCTGAGTGAAACTCCTGGCATATTCCAAATGGGAATCCAGCTGTGAGCCATGGATCAGGTTAGCACCATTTACATGAATTAGCAAAATCTATCAGCTGCCAACCAAACTGCTGCAAGCTCCACTTCTGGCTGGAAGTTCAGGCTCACTGGGGCTAACCTGGGTGTAGGAATTTGAGTGCAGTGGCTGCTGCAGCAATTTGAGCTGGCTCTGCCTGGGAAGGGGAGCACTGGCTTGCAAGGAAGCTCCCAATCCTTGGAAGTTGTTCCTGCAGCAAACTGTGACAGTGTTTGGTGTGCAGGCTCCCTGCTCCTGGCATCCTGTCTGCTGGCTCCTCATAACCTATGAAGAACAGAGTGCAAGGATACAGGGATGAATCCATCAGTTTGGGATAAATGTCACTGTTTTGGGGGTTTGCTCAGAAGTTGTTCAAAACTGGATGTAAAATGTTGCATTAAACCTTGGCAGGCAGCAATGTGCCACTCTGCTATTTAAGTTTGGGTTCATCAGGAGAGGATTTTGGAGAAATAGTACTGATCTTTTCCCTTCCTCCAGAGAAAACAGAAATGTGCTGCTAAAAACTGCTGATTTTTTTACAGCTGCTTTGGACACTGGGGAGAAGGGGCAGTGGGGGTGTCTGAACTCTCTCTGGAGCATTTCAGAGTATCATTTAGGAATATTTCACCGTACAGTTGTGTTCTGCCAAAGTCACAGGATCCATACTCATAAATAATTTGTGCTTTTTGTGAAGTGCCCTCCTTTAGAGCTTGCTCTGTTCAGCAGCAAGTGCAGAATGAAGCCTCACGTGATGCACGTGGGTTTAGCAGTTGATGAGCAGCTAATTAAAGGCTGCTCTGGACCTGGAAGGAGGTGCTGTGGAAGTGTGGATCCAGGAAAACAGATCCTAGGCCACCCAAAACATCTCCTGGACTTCTGGGATGGAGCTGGAGAGAATTTCCCATTTGTCCCAGTCAAGGAATGAGTGATAGTATCACGTTTTCTATTTTATGTGGGGATTATTTACAGACAAATTATTCATCTCTGCCTTTTTCTCCCCAGTACAGGAAGTTTTGCTGGCATTTAAGTAGCTTGTCTCAATTTGGATTTTTTTTTTCTTCCTTCTAAAACCCAAAGCTTTTCACTGCAAAAGAAACCTAAGGGAAAAGTTCTCTGAAACCAGGATGTGTGTGCAGAATGATGGCTGGGTGTCCACCCACAGATTGAAACATTCCTGCCAAGGGTAGCTCTGTTCAGATACAGCAAAATAGTTGTGTGGGGATTGTAAGTGGTAAAAAGTTGCTGTTGCCTGTTCTAAGAAAGTACAGAAGAGAACAAAAATCTGACTTTAGTTTAGAACTTGAATTAGAAACCACAGAGAAGCAGGGTGGAAATCCTCCAGCCTGCAGTGGCATTTATTGCCCAGGATACAGATTTGTGTTATTCCCTTTAAGAAGCTCTGCAGGACTGTTTGTGTCTGAAGTTCTGTACCTGTTATAAGTTTTTGATGTTGCTGCTAGAGGATGAAGTGGCTTCTCTTGTAAGTTCATAGCTAAAGCAGGCTGAGCTCTCCTTGTCACTTCCTGTGTCTGTCAGGCCTGGCAAAGGTGTTGGGAAAATCCTCTCACCTGCACCTTGGGAATTGCAGGCAGCTGCTGCTGGGCTGTGCTCCAGCTGAGAGAGGGGCAGGGCTGCAGCTCAGGGCAGGGGATTGTCACTCTCTGCCCCACTCAGGTGAGACCCCACCTGCAGAGCTGCCTCCAGCCCTGGGGCCCAGCACAGGAGGGACCTGGAGCTGCTGGATCCAGTCCAGAGGAGCCACGGAGCTGCTCCAGGGCTGGAGCCACGCTGGGAGAGCTGGGAGTGCTCACCTGGAGAGGAGAAGGATCCAGGGAGAGCTCAGAGCCCTTCCAGAGGGCCTAAAGGGGCTCCAGGAGAGCTGGAGAGGGACTGGGGACAAGGGCTGGAGGGACAGGACACAGGGAATGGCTCCCACTGCCAGAGGGCAGGGATGGATGGGAGATTGGCAATTGGCAATTCCTGGCTGGGCTGGAATTGCCAGAGCAGCTGGGGCTGCCCCTGGATCCCTGGCAGTGCCCAAGGCCAGGTGGAGCAGCCTGGGACAGTGGAAGATGTCCCTGCCCATGGCAGGGGGTGGATCAGGATGGGCTTTAATGACCCTTCCAACCCAGAGCCCAACTTCCAACCCAGTTCCATGACTTCTTACTTCCTGGGTGCTGCCCAGGATCCTGTGTATTTCCCTGCCCTTACCTGTGCAGGTGTCACAGGGCTGGGATGCAGCCACCTCCTCCCTCCCTTTGCCAGCAAAGCCCAGGTACAAGAATGGCACAGTTTTTTTGAGGTTGGTGCAGAACCTGTCCCTGTGAACACCTCCAGTCACAAATCAAGAATTCCTGGCAAGATCCATTTGGTTCCTACCAAGACTTTTCAGTCACCAGTTGTGTGTGGAGTGCTCTGTAACACAGAAATATGAATTTCTCACAAACCCCCAAAAATTTGGAAGGGAAACAGACACTGCAGGTGTATCTGGAAGCTGAGTTTGTAAACCCAGAGAAGTTTGGTGCCAGAACCTTTTCTGAAACTCAAGGTGTGGCAGCTGCTTTATATTAACTGGTGTGTCTGATTTGAAACCATCACCATACTGTTAACTAAAGAACTAAAAAGGGGGTGGTTGGTATCATGTTGTAGTCCCTTTGGAAGCTGGAAAAATGCCACTGGATACAGACTTGAGTCAGTACAGCTGAGGTGGAGATGCAGAATCCCTGAGCAGGCTGCTCTTGGCTCTGCAGTGATGTCCCTGATGGACACATGGGCTCCTTTTGGGGTTTGTCACATTAAGATGACAGAAGAAGTAAACTGAGAAAGCTTTGTCCCAATGATGTCTTCAGGAACAGTGAAGTTTGCATTTTCATTTTTCCCATACAAACTTCCCAAACTTTAAAGGGATGAGAGTGTTTCATCCTTCCTTATCTTTCCTTCTCCTTGCCTTTTATGGCCCAGGCACTTTAATATTTTAAGGAAAGGGCTTCAGCATTTTGGCATTTTTAAGGACACAATCCTTCAGTGGGAAATAACACTTAAGTGTGGATCTTTGCTGGGGATGGGAGAAAAGAAGAAAATGAAAAAGCTGCCAGTCATTTTCTGCTTTTTCATGGAGAGCAGAGCCAGGTCTCCAAAGGAAATGGGAAGAGAGGAGCTCTGCCATGAGCCTTTAGGAGACATCTCTTCATCTCGGTGCTCAAGTGGCTCTGCAAGGAGTGCTGGCCTGGAAATGGCCAGAAATTGACCTCTGCTGGTTCCAGCAGTCCCTGGGATCCCTTCAGTGTGCCTGGAGCAGGCTGAGGCACAAGAAGCCCCAAAGCTGCAGAGGGACAGGCTGGGACACGCTGGAGCCGCTGGCTCTGCGCTGCCTGTGCCGGGCTGGGGACAGGGAATCTGGGTCATGGCTGTCTGTCCATCCCTCAGAACTGCAGCCTTGCCTCAGCCAGCCACACCTCAACAGGGGATTTCCTCCCCTGCCCCTCTTTTCTTGCCCAGCCACCCCAGAGCAGGGATAGTACAGGGGGGATCCAGTGTTTGATCAGAGAAAAAGGCTTTGGCTGCTTTGGTAACACGAGGGATTTATTGCTGAGACTGCTCCTGAGAAGCTGCACTTCCCTGGGTTTAGGAGCTGGGAAATGAGCTTGCATGCCTATGTTCATCAAATATTTAATTACAGCATGTCGATGGTGCCATTACCTGAGCATAGGTGAGTGGCTGAAAGCCTGAGCTGGGCTCTTTTATATGGCCAGGATCCTCACAGCCCTGCTTGGCCTCCTCCCCAGTGCAATTCCCAAGCAATTTCTCATGCCCACGTGTCTAATCCACAGTAATTCCAGGCTATGGTCATTATGTCCTAAAAAGAGAAAACATTTCTAGTCCAAAATAACCAAGATTTACTGAAGTAATTCATATTCACACTGGCAAATATCCAAACATCTTTCTTTTTGCCTACTTCCTTTCCCATCCTCCAGCCTGCATGGGTTCTTTTCCTTAAGGAAAATAAACTTTCACTTCTAAATTTCGTTGCATTTTATTGCTGTAAATCTCAAATTAGGAAGGGCAAAGACCTTCAGGTGAAATTCAGAATTTAAAAGCTAATTCTGTCCTGGCTGGCACATTCATTCCTTGTTTGTATCTTCAGTTTTAAATATGCAAATTTATTTATTTTTATTCTGCTGAAGCTGCTTCACAGAGGCAGTGTCAGAGTGGTGGTTTATACCTGAAGAGGGGTTTTTGTGTGTGGAATTCCTGGAGCTGTGAGATATGTTGTAATCAGATAGGAATTTGGGAAATGTATAGGTCTTTCAGGAATGCATAGCTCATGTTGTCATCATTTTTCAGCTCTCCACCATCCAAACTTTGCTTTAGCTAATGCAAGCCAGATGGGTTATTGCTATTTTATACACTAATATTTGTATTTAGGGTTTTTTAATGGTCTCTGCTAATACTGCTGAGGCAGTATGAATTGTATAATCATGATTAAGGAATTTTTTTTTACTTCAGTTGTTTTGTTTCTTTCTCAGTGCTGGTTATGGATCAGGTGTTGCAGATATTTGATTATTTTATGTTTCACTAGGGGAAAAAAAAAGGGTTGCTAAAGATGGATTTCTGGTCTGCTTTGGGAGAAAGAAACAGTGGTTTACACAAATGCAGTAAATAAATAAATAACTCTGGGGAAAAAAAAAACCCTGCATGTGAGTACAATACTGCAGGAAACATGAGACAGCAGAAATCCAGCCTTCCTTGCAGAAATACTTGATCAAGCATTCTTCTCCCCTGAAGTGAAATTCAGATTAATAATGGTGACAGTTGTCAACTTCAAGCCACCATCAGTTTTATAAGCTCAATTACAATCTATTTTCTTTGTAGATAATAATTCCAGATAAATATCGCTAAAAGCAAGCCCGAGCTGAGGAGACAAAGCAATTAAATCCCACATTAATTTGTTTACCAGTGTCACACGGAATAAATCGACTGTAAGTTTTCAGAAATGATCTGGAGGTGCTGGGGAAAGCTTTTTTGTGGAATATTGGAGAGGGGGAATGTGGATTCTTTGCTGGAGTCACGTGCTTAATTAGACATTATGTAAATGATACTTTACATGACAAAAATAATCTTGGCTGAGTTCTGTGGTGATGCCAGGGCTGCCTTGGCCATGGGAAGGTAAAAAATGGGAGGAGGGGAGGAGACACAAGTGGGCAGGAGCTCTGTGAACAGAATTTCAACAGCAGCACTTGCTCATTCTCTCTTTTTAAACAGTGCAACATCAGCCCCATCCGTGCAGGAGTACATTTTAGCTTGAAAAGATCAATTTTGAACTCTTTTGGTTTTAAAGATAACCTTTCAAATGTGTGCCAGAGCAGCCTGGAGTTCCAGGAATACAAACAGAATCACTGCTTCTGCCTCAAACCTCCCTGAATGGCAAAGCAGCAGCAGGAAAAAAACATTGTAAGGTTGTTTTTTTGGGTTTGATTTTTCTTTTTTTTCCTTCAGGCAATGTGAACATTAAGACAAACATCTCGATTTTTAGACTGTTTGGAAAAATCTGTGAGTAGGAAGGGAAGCTTCACTTCTGAATATCTTTAGGTTGTTATTCTTTGCTGTAATTATTTTATGATACCTTCAGAGTACCTGATTTGGTTTTTATCTTTTGTGGTACTTTAGGGTTTTTTTTTATTTTTTTTTCTTTAAATGATTTCAAGGCTGTATCTATTGCTGCATCCTCATAGTACTTAAGAGGCAAAGAAAAAAATATGTCATTTGCCAAGTGGCAGCTGAGAGAGAGATTAAATAACTTGCTCAAGTCAGTGTCAGAGTTGGGATTAGAAATCTGTTCCTGCTGTGGTCTCTGAAAATAAGATTATGTTACTTCTGCCCTGAATTATAGTCAAATAAAAGAGATTTTAGAGCCTTCTATGGTAGGCGTGTCCTGTTGCCATTTGTTGTGTCTGGGTAATAAACAGGAATTTGTAGATGAATTTAGTGGGAATTTTGAAATGGATTCAGGAGGTAGCAGGATTATACCCATGCTGGTTTGTGGGTTCATCATATTTTTAATTCATGGATGAAATTACCTGGGCAGAACCAGAAGTACAAACAGGGATTGGTCTGATAAAGGGCAGGGGAATTAAGATTTTAGGCAATAATTAAGCCACCACCATTATGCACATCACTGTATTCATGAGAGGAATTAACAGCAAAAAATAATAAGGGAAACTTTTGCTGCTCTGTGGCATTTTTGTGCTACAAGTAGAGTAAGGAAGGACAATTCAGGAGACTTTTTAAAATGACTGTGATCTAAATCTAAGGAAAATACTTTCAAAGCAGAATGTTTTTCATGGTTGTCACCATGCTGTCTAAATAATACCAGGTATCAACAGAGTATAAAAAAAAATTAGCCTCAAATAAGAATATTTAGCATCTGTAGAAATTAATGTTTTAGTGAAAACTTGTTTGGTGCTCAGGATACTGAATTTGACTGATTTTTTATTTTAACATCTTTTAAATTTTGGTCTTTGAGTAAAAGTAAATTGTACATAAACATGTATAACTCAGTTAAAAAGATGAAAATGTGGAGTCAGCAGTGTCAAAATACAGGTTTGTCAAAAAAAGTAGTCCAAATATCCCTTTACTTTTCCAGTGGACAGAGAATTGGTAATATTTTAGTGGACTCTGAGTTTGTGGGAAGAGTGAATGGTGCTCAGGTGAAGGACTTGAGTCTGCCCAGGTTTGAGAGCTGTGCTAATTGTTACCTTGCAGGAGATGATAAAACACAGCAGGGCTTTAAAAAGGAAAAAAAACCATATTTTTCTGCCCCTTCTTCAAATCTCTAGAGTCTGCTCATCCTTTACAAATATCCCTTATTTGTGTTTCCTCTCTGGACAGGTAACTATCATCCATTCTTATCTTAGTGTGAAAACAGCTTTTTTTCCAAAAAAAAATCAAAATTTGTCATCAGAATCTGCAGTGTCTATGCCTCACCTGGAGAGCTCTGGATCCCTGACACATCTCCAGGACTTTTTGGGAGTTGTGGAGCCTTTGGAGAAAGATGGAAGTTCTTTCTCTTTGTTTTTTTATCGTTTGCAAAGAGCTTTTCCTTTCTTTTTGGTGCTTCCTGATGTCCCAGTGGGCAGGAGGAGCGAATGTTGCGGTCTCAGAGGACTGACTGGGAGAGATAACCCTTCAGATCCCTTCCCAGCATTGGGAAGAACAAGAACATGGTAGAAGAACAGAATCAGGATCATTCAGGTTGGAAAAGCCCTCTCAGACCATCAAGTCCAACCATTCCCAGCACTGCCAAAGCCACTGAGGGCCACATCCCCACGGCTTTTAAATCCCTCCAGGGATGATGACCCCACCAGCGCCCTGGGCAGCTGTGCCAGGGCTGGACTTCTTTTCAGTGGAGTTATTTTTCCTAATTCTCAGTCTAAACCTCTCAGCATTGCTGCATCCCACGTGTTGGAGTGGATGTGGCAGAAGTGGGAGCTGTTTTTGAGCTCGCAGCCCTTTCCCTCGGCGCGTCATTAACAGGCACCGGGGGTCTGCGAGAGCTCTGCCATGTTTGCGTGGCTAATTGAAAAAAGGAGGTGTGTTTGGAGCAGTCTGGCTAAACAAAATGAGTGTGGGAAAAGGTTGTGTGGTTGTTAAGGATGTGTTGGGATGCCAGGGGAGCATATGGTCCGTGGTGAAAGGTCCGGGGCGCGCGCGGCTCAGCCGGATTCCCAGCGCTCTCACTTCCTTCCCCTGTGCTCCCGTCCTGATCCCACCCTCCCGCATCTGTGCCTGGAGAAGTGACTGATGGCAGCCCTGCGTCACTCTGAATAGAACGAGAAATTTATTCCTGTTGGGAGAGGGCTCGGGATTACAGGAGCTGAGCGCACGCAGAGGCTGCGAGCGACTCTTCCTGACAAGGGTTTGTGGTGGTGTAATTTCCAAGTCGCTCGGTGAAATTTCAGCCATGTAAATTATGTCTGACTCACGCTCGCAAGGATTCAAAGTCAGCTTTTAAAAGACACTTTTTGAAGTTTCCAGTGTTGCAGACACACGGCTGAGGCAAAGAGCAGAACATGCGAGCAATAAACAGAAGATCAGCAGGCTCAGAGCTTTCTTGGCAGTTGTATAACACCAATAGAAATTTGCATTCCTTTATTTTGTTTTGCTTTTAAGTGGCCTTTGCAAGATATCTTTACTTTTCCCATTTATAATGAGGAAAAAATTGACTGAAAAATCAGAGCTGAGACGTGCCAAAAAGGGTGGGAGCTTATCACTTGTGAACTTGCAGAATGATTTTCTGTCATACTCCGTGTGTATCGCAGGAGTTCATCATTGCAAGTATTGAAAATGTCACAGGAGAAATTTCATGTTTGATTTTGTAATTAGAGAAGTTCCAACATGATTTGTTTGGGGTTTGTTGGGGCGGATTTTTTTTTT
>WBNO01012910.1:299016-393299 GCA_013400575.1 Peucedramus taeniatus | reverse complement strand
CCCTGACAGCACCGGTCCGGGAAAGTCTCGAGGAGGTCACCCTCAGTTGGCGCCCAAACAGGGACCTGAACAATTGTGCAGTTGACCGGATGTTTTTGAATGTCCCCTGCCGGCGGAGGACTCCGTGAGTCGCCATAGGCAGGGATTTAAGCATCGTTTGGGAGTCAGCACAAGGAGGACCGGCGCCTTCATTGTCGAAGAGGCTGTTTACTCCTTGCCTGCCAGACCCCCCAGCACTTCGAGGATACTCAGGGATTGGCAGAGTCTCACCCACCCTGCGAAGCTCCCTTCAATTTGCCCACGTTGTCGGAGTGGTGAGTCTGGTGCCGGGAAGGCATTTTGGCGGTGGGCTCATTTTCGTTTTTTTTTTTTGCTTTGTGGGGAGAAATAGGAGCTTGGGTTGACTGTATGGGAAACTGGCTGTCCTCGGCTAAGCGGGAGTTCTATATTCAAGTTAAAGTTACCCTTGTGTTAGGGGGTGTTTCAGTTAAGAGGGGAGAGTTAAAAGAATTTGTTCGGTTTTTATTTTATCAATTTCCTGAGATTACTCAGGGAGATGCACGCTCTGTTTCATTTTGGGGAAAGGTTGGGAAGAGGATTTATGACTTACAAGTAAAAGGGAATTATAAAATGGGGAGACTTTATCCTTTATTTGACTCGGTTTTTAAGCTGGTAAAAGCAAAAGAGGGAAAAAATGGTCTGAGTTCTCCTTCCCTGTGTTCCTCCCCCCCCAATCCTAACCTTGTTTCCCCTATGAATGGGACGGGAGTCGGATCCTGCCAGCAGGCACAGGGCTGTCACCTACTCCCTGCCGCCTCCTGCCCCACTCAGTCCCCTTCTCAGGAGGGAACTGGCCACTCCAGCCTGAGCCCTATCCACTCCCTCTCACCGCATACCCTAAGTCCTAGTTTTGATACCAGTTCAATCCCCAGTTCTAATAGTAAAGTTAAGCAAGATGGCGTCGGCCACATGGCTGGGCGTCCTAGCTCTCAAAATGGCGCTTCTCCGCCTTCACCCTCTTCTTGTGTTCCCGCGCTCCCCAGCGTCCATCTTGCGTCGGGTCCCTCCCCCGATTTGGGTTCCTTGCCGTCGACCGTGTCAGCGTCGGAGTCTGTCCCTCCCATCCCTTTGTCTACGCCCCTGGGTGGGTCCTCGGTGGGTGGTGTCGGCCTTCAGGAGGGCCAGGCCCCAGTGGGTGGGCTGGATCCAACAGCAGGCCAAGCCCTTCCCCCTCGGACCCCTTCTGGTTCCCACGCCATCGGGTCGGAGAGTGGGCCTGGCCGGAAGCAGGCCATCTTGGCCTGCCGGGATCCAAGCCACCGGGTCCCGCCGGTCAGTCAGAGGCTCCGTGCCATAGCCTGCCCTGACCCATCCTCCAAAGAGGATGGGAACAGTGGCACCCCTGGCAATTACAGCAGGCCAGGAGGGAGCTGGGCACGGATCAGGGAAGAAGCCATAAAAGATGGGAATTTAAATCTAGTAAGGGACCTTGATTTCTTTGCGGCTTTGCTGATCGTGAACCGGGAAGGGGAATTGTGATGGGAGCAAATACCATACAATGAAATTAAAGAGCTCAGGAAAGCGGCGAAGGATTACGGCCGCTCATCTCCTTATTTCAAGAACATGTTAGACTTAACTTTTTCTGGACATTCGCTAATAGTACATGATCTAAGTATATTGCCACAGCATTACTATCCCCCACAGAATTTATTTATTATTATTAAAACCCTTGGCAAATAAACATAATTTAAAAAGCACTTTGGGGGAGGAAGTAATAGAGGCATTGTCAGGAGAGGGGGAGTTTAGTAAACCTGAAGACCAAGCCATTTTACCCCCCGACATCCTAGAGGACATTAAAATCACTGCTAAATCAGCACTTCTGAAAATTCCTGATGGGAGCACCCCCCAACAGAACTTTGCCTCCATCCACCAGGCAACCCGCAGGGTTGCCCACTAGCTCCCAGCTCCCAATAAGGGAACACTGCAAGGTCTGTCCTTGTGTATCTAATTTAGATTAGAGATGAGTCTTTGACCCACTTTTAGATGTCAACCAAATCACCTTCAGTGTTTCAAGCCAGTGTTAAGTGAAGGAAATCCATGCAGTTTTTATGAAGGTAATATACTGGCACAGCATCATTAATAACAGACTTTTACCTACACTGTCAATGTGTATTTGATTTTCATTCTTGAGAGTAATTTTTTCTCTCTCCTCTCCAATGTGGTAGTATTTCATAACTGTGAGAGCAGTAGTAGCTGTGGGGCCTTCTGGCTTTAAAGTAAATGCTTTCCTTGGTGGGAAAATGCACTCTGGTTCCACAAAGAGCATGCATACCACACTGAAAACCAAAACAAAAACTCATCAGATCTTCCTGTAGAAATCTGGGAACTTGGGTTCTCATTTTTGTGTGTGTGTCTCTGAAAGACTTGATGAGGTTTAGTAGAGAGAAAAAGGCCAGTGTGAGGGATTTTTGCTGTTTGCTCAGGGTGCCTGCGGGAAGGTGTGAGAAGAGGAAGAGAGAGTCTCTAGGCACAAGCACCAAGCATGACCTCACCCCGTGTCATTTGAGGCAGATGGGGTGCTTGTGGTCGGAGCAGGGTGAGCAGGGTGGCTGTGCCAGCACCTCCAGTGACAGCAGCAGGCTTGCTGGCAGCAGGGACAAGCAAAGTGGCTTTAAACAAACTCAGCAAGAAGTTTGTTGGAGCAAATGCAGTTCTTTTGCAATATAAGGGATTGTGGTCCATCCTTGTGCCTCTTTGTTTTTCTCCTGAGTGCTTATTAAGTATATTTGCACTGGTGGCACCTAAATATGTCCAATTCAGAAGAAAGGCATTGTCATCTTGTCAGATGAGCCACAGGGACTGTGTTGGTTCATGCAAGCTCTGAACTCACCCTCGGACTCTGGCACTTCCCTAGCTCCCTCTGATCCCCAAATCCAGTGTGCTCTGCTCCTCCTGAGGTCCTGGGGCTCGTGAGAAAGGGGCCTCTGCCCAGAGAGCCTGGCTATGGAGCTGGCTTCTGCTGGTGTCCTTGGATGCTCACGGCTGCCTGCCTCTGCTGGTTGGGACCATAGTATGCTGTGGCAAACACAAGAATCTATCTAATAAAGCAGAGTTTATTGGAGAATCAGTATGAATCCATACAGCAAATGTAGCTTGCCTTAAGTTGTCTAAATCCCAGCCTTTGATGTGAGAGTCTCCTTGGTCCCCTCGGAAGTTTCAGGTCTTGGGTTTTCAGTCTGGTGTCCACGGTATAGACCCTGGTGCCACCAAGACCCATCTCCTCTGTGGATGTGCTTTTGGAGTTCCCTGCATGAATCATCTGTGTTTGACCAACATGGCCCATTTTTTCCCACTCATCCAAATCATAGAATTTCAGCATTTCAGCAGGGGCTGTGTCTAGACAGTCAATTACTCTCTGCTCTCATGTCTCTTAAGAAACTTCAGTGCAAATGTCTTCTTTGACCTTGCATGGATAATTATTTGTCTTGCCTATAAATAATGGATTTCTTTGTTGCTGGTTGGTGCAAATTCATTTTGTTACCTTCTTTAGTTTCCAACACACTTAATGTCTTTCCAATCTACTCTTGCACCAAAGCCGGGTCTTTTGCATGGTTCCTAGCCCTTCTCTCAGATGCTACTTCTAAGTTTTCCATAATCCCATTCAATTTAACTGTAGATCCTCCACTGATGTGTGCTATGACATCATCGTATCTTAGCTTTTGTTCTTTTGTTCATGAAGAACGGAATGTTTTCCTCTGCTCATGTGTTCAGACTCAGAGAATCTCCTCTTCATTTTCATCATCTCCATATCATACCCAGGAATCTCAGTTTTGCCCAGTGAGGGAGAAGGAAAGATATGGGGCAAAGTGAGACCAAACCTGGGGGAAGTGCACTTTACATAATACACAGTAATTTCCCAAGGCATTTAGTAGCAAAGCCCCATGCAGAACAAACCCAAAATGAACCTGACGAGCATATGAAAAGTAAATTCCTAGAGGAGTTGCAATGACACTGGCTCTGCTTCCCAGGTGATAGCTGATGGTCACGGTTCTTCAATTTTTCCTTTTGAAAGCCAAGCCAGGTCAGGTTAGCACTGCATGTCTCGGGTAACCCCTCACAGCACATGTGCTTCTGGGGGCAGGAACAGCAGGAACATGAAGCTTGGTACGGCAGAGCTCCAGCTCGGGCACTCCTCTAATTGAGATACTTAGTATGGGTAATTAGTAAGGGCGCTAATTGTCCGTTTTTAAGATCTCATCTTACTCACAATGCAGATTGGCTGGTAGAGAAGAGAAAAGGCACAGGAACTGTCAATACCTTTCTGCAGAGAGCTCACTGCACTTAAGGAAATAGTCTTTGAGAAGTGCAGTGAGTTTACTGTAATCTGCCCAAAGGCTCTGTTGCTAAGTCAGCACCTTGTGAAAATGATAGCAAACCACCCTTTTCTCAGGCAGGACAGGAATTCAGTGGACCTGTTGAGAGGAACTACAAACCTGAAAAGGGTTATAGCTCTCAGATGGGATCAAAAGGGCAACTGGGGCCGTGCACTCTCAGATCTCTTGGAAAGATGTCTTAGAAAGAGCACCGAGACTGTACTCTTATGATGCAACTCACTCATGCAGAGTGAGACATCCAAGCCCCACATTTGCTTCAAGTCCACTGCTCCACCCCCTCTCCTTGCATTTGGAAGAGCTGGGCGACTGCTTAGTAAGTAGCAATAAAGGCACCCAAATGCTCAGGTTCCTTTCCAGGATGAGGGACCTAGGTGAGGTGTGTGCCCACAGCCAGTCTGTGTACCCAGCTGATAACACTCAGAATGGCCAGACTCTACATCCTCTCTGTCCGGGGTGCCTCACCCTTGACAATGAGCAATCCATCCCTGCCTGCCTGGGGCACAGAGGCAGCACCGCAGCAGCAGGCAAAAAAGGCAGAACTGGGTTGGAGTGTTTGAGGCAGGATGTCACTGGCTCTGCGTGCTGGTAGCTGTTTGCCACAGAGAGTGTGATGCTCCCCAGTGCCTGCAGTGGTTCATCCCTGCTCCCACCTCCTCGCTCTGCAGAAACTAGGAAATTGGCTCTTTGTGGCTGTTGGTGGGGGTGTTGGAGTGTTCCTCCCGCTGTTGGAGTATTGCAAACTACACAGCTCTCCACTGCTTCCTTGTGAGTTAAAAGAAGCTGAACTTTTTCTCGGTTTTACTGAGATCAGGAGGAGACCAACACAGAGAGCATCAGCGATGCCCATCCTGGGTGCCAGTGAGTTCAGCAGCAAGGAGAGCTGCGTCAGTGGCAACTGCTAATCACATGTACCCCCCATCAAGACAGGGAATTTCCTCCCACCTGCGTCTTGCTGCTTACTTGGGCTCTCCAAAGCTTTTGCTGTTTCCCACAGTGTGCATGCAGCCCCAGTCTTGTAAATTGTCCAGCTTGCAAATACCAACACTAACAACTGTAGGAGCAGTGAATACTCAGTTCTGAACACTGCTCACTGGGTTCACATCCCTGCTCAGGCTGCTGGAGCAGCTGGTGGCTGGTTCCCATCTTCTCCAGGGATGGTGGGCATAAATAATTTATTCCTTCTTCTCCCTATGCTGAGTATTGGTAGGCTGATCTGGGGTGAACAGCGCAACACTCTGTGCTTGACATGAGCTGTATGAGAGTGTAGCCAGACAAACAGTCTGATGTCTTGGGAAATAGTCTTCATTTGACTCCTGCAGCTGGCTGGTCTGAAATGCTGATGTTTGCATTGTTTACAGGAGGCCCCAGCTGCAGACTACAATTTCCCAAGATTCAGGGTATTTTAGATCTGTGGCTTTGGTTTGGACTCTTGTTGAGAGGCAGTGACCAGTTGTTTTAAGTGGAGAGCTGACTTCACATGATAAATTTGGTTCCTGCAGTTTTGGGCAGTAGCTGGATTCATCCAGTGCATTTGTGTATGTAAATACCTAGATTTCAGAAGTCCCTTTTTCCATGAGCTATGGAGTTTAAAACCCACTTTTTGTTATATGTTTGTGCCCTTGGTGTTCTGCACCCCCACTGAAATATATTTGCTCTACCATATCCCCCACAGCTTTCTCCACCATTTAGTATTGTCAGCTCCTTCCCATGTCTCTGTCTCCTTCTAACTTTTGGTTGTCTTATACCTTATAGCTGCTGTCACCTCAGCTCTTTTCCATGCTCCCATGTCCCTGTTCCCAACATCCCCTGGCACCTCTCCTTGACCTATTCCCCTGAGAAACCTGTCTGAAAAGCAGATCAAGGCTAAGCACCTTAACTGGATCAAAATTGGTTTTTTGCATTTTCTGCAACCGTGGCAGTGTGGATTTTACTGGAAACTAAGCACAATTCATAAGTCTTTGCAAGGCCATGTACCACCCAGATCTGGTGCTGCACCAGTGCAGCAGGAGCAGGGCATCCTTTGCCATGTGCAGACCTCGGGCTGCAATGCTGGGCTGCCATGGAGCTCACTTAAAACTACACTGCCATCACCAGAGGATCTTCCTGCATTTTCCCTGGTTCATGTGCTGCAGAGTGCGATGTGAGCGCTGCAGCCACACCCTGTGCTGGAACAGTTTGTTGTTCCAGGTGGAAATGTGTGGTTCAGTGGGACACTGCTCAGTCTCCACAGGGTGGATGAGCAGAGGCAATTCACCCCACGGCTTCAGGAGCCCTTGGTCTGACACCAGGCGGTGGCAGAAAGGTAGGAGCAGGGGTTAGAGGCAGGATAAGACTTGCAGCAGTGATGCTGTGTTAGGTCTGTGTTGGGTTGACAACACACTCTTCATTCCAGGAAATGCGGGTATGACAAATGCTGGGTGCAGTAGGCTAACTGCTTGTGGGGAGGAGGAGGAAGAGGATGGGAGGTTCCATCCATTCTGGGGCCTGTTCAGGCAGCATAAACTTCTTCCTCAGAGCAGGGGGAGCCACCACATTGTAAATAAGCTTCTTTTAGACTCATGCAGTGCCAGGAGATTTCAGCCCTTCACTGTTAGTACTCCCTTTGTTCCAGAGCAGATTTCATCAGTGCCATTGGATGCTTCTTTTCTCTTTCAACAGAAGACACCCAAGTGAACCCAAATCCCCAGAACTTCCATTGAGCAATGGTATCATATTAAAAGAAAACAAACTAGGATGAAGAAAAGCCCATTTATGTCAGTTTGCATCAAGATAGGAAGACAGATTTCCAGAAGGTTGTGTGCACAGGGATTGCAGAGTGATTTGGTGAGCAAGCCAGTGCTGTCAAAATGGGAGGCAATAGTGTCAAAACTCTTGATGACAGGAGCTGTGCTCACACAAGGGAGCAAATCCTTCCTAGTGCAAGTCCAGGTGCCTCAGAAATGTTCTCAGCCTATACCTCTTTTCCTCCACCTTGGACCAACTTGTTTTTCCCTTTATGCTTCTGTAAACCACAGCAAGCTCATCCAAAAACCTGTCATCCCTTTTAACAAAAGGGTGAAATAAACATCCCAGCATCATCCTCGGCAATGTGCCACAGAAAAACTGCTGCAAGATACGACAAGATGAATGCTCCTTTAAATGTGATAAAGGGAGCAGCACTGAAGCCCTGCAGAGCTGATCCGATAGGGGCAGGATGGAATGCCAGGGTCTCCTCCCTGGCACAGCGTGTGGTCCTCGTGACCCAAAGGGTTCACTGGTCACACCTAGGCCCTGTCTTAGCTGTCCCAATCAAACCAGGATGGATTTCTGATAGCCTGGGCAGATAGCACTGGCAGGGCTCTCCCAGATGGTGTGGAGACAATATCAGGGCAGCTGCACCTGGTTTTGTTAAGTTGGCCCTAGAAAAGGCAATCCCCAAGACAAGCTGATTTTTTTTTTAAGAAAAAGGTAATGCTAGTGGATCTAGATTGAGGCAAGAGGAAGAGGCAAACTTTAAGCTTGCGAAAGAAAACTCCTAGAAGAAAGGGAGCCACTAGGGAAATAAATGCAGTAGCAGGGAATGAGAAGAAAACATTGTGTGCAGGGCTGTGCGTCTGATGGTCTTTGAGCCTGCCAAGGGCTGTGCAGGTGCTCCGTACCCAGCCACTTGACCTGCAGGAATTTAGTGCAGAGCTGTACCCACACATCAGCAGCAGGGGACACTTGCTTCCAGAGATGGGTTTGGGGGTGATCTGACTGCTGAGCTCTCCACTCCATTACTCTGCTTGTGTCTGTCTGCGCTGTGCAGCTCCTTCTAAGGCAACAGCACAACAAGTGCAATGCACTGAAATGTTGCCATTTAAAGATGATCTATGTCTTGTCTTTCTAGTTCTTTGCTTTTAAAGCTTCTTGCTGCCAGGGACCCACCATAAAACACAAAAACGTAGCATGCTCTTCATGGAGAGACTTGAGTTGTTTCAGCTCAGTGTCTCTAATCTCCAAAGCACATCAGAGAAATGTATAAAGGATGTAGTCTTTGCCCCAGAGATATGATCTAAACATAGACAGAGCGTAAGTAAAAAGATGACATAACAGGAGACTAGAGGGAAAGGCACTGAGATGTTTTATTTGGGGTATTGCAGCCTTTGCTAAGTTTATGGAGACGAGTGATGCAATTGTGTGTGTGTATGTGCATGTATACACAAATGTGCATATGTGTATTTACAACCATTATTTTAGCTCTAGTTGCTAAAAATTCATCCCATAAATAATTTGAAGTAAAAAAGTCCTTAGTGATACATAGTGATCAAAGGGGATGAAGATGAGAAGTGTAAGAGTTTTCCATGGCCACCATGTTTCCCCTCTGAACCTTCCAAATGCTGCTGAGCTCTGTATACTAAAACTGCAACTCCCACATACTCTTACATGTCTTCCAGGAGCTCAAGTCCCTGCCTCTACCAGTTTGTTAGAGGGCATCAGTTGTAGTGATGGTAAAAATTCTGCCCGGGGCATGTAAATCTTTGGCTTTCCCAATGTCTGTGCTTTGGTTCACTAGTTCAGAGCAAACCTTGGGTAGCTCTTGTAACCATGACTCGTTACAAAAATATTCTTGTTGTCTGGAGAATGAGGATAATGCTTGGCTATATTTCTTCCAGGAGTTCTGATAATTAATAATTTAATCTTTCTGGAGCACTTAGATGTTTGGATACCTCTTTATAGAATCACATATTCCCTTAGCTGTCAAACCACAATAGCACCTTTTCAGCCCTACTGGCGATGCAGCTAGAGATAGTAAAACATTCCCAATGCTGAACGCACTGAGTGACTGGCTCCACCTTTATCAAAGTAAACCACAACTAGTAGTAGGTTTCACTACTTGAATGAAATAAAGCCTGAAAGGGGATATGAGAAAGAGACAGTGAGGAGATTAATGCTGGTCTTGATGGAAGACTTCCTGGCTGGCTGCTGTTGCCCAGGAAGTCCCTTAGAGAATAGAATCAGTGGGTTTCACGCACACATTAGTAACATTTCTTCATCCAATGCCATCCATGTTCTCTGTGCTCACTTCCTCTTGTGGTTGTCCATGCTTCATGTTCATAGTTGTGTAGCCTGGGCCACTCTTTCTTTTGTGTCTGTGCTGATGGGCTCATCTGCAATGTACTGCACAGGTAGAGCAAGATGGGGGAAGCAGACAATGCCCAGATGTCACTGCTGTCTGGATGAGTGTTTGGCTGTTGGAAAGCTCATAGGCTGCACGGGAACCTGCAGTGCCCAGAAATCCAGTTCAGTGGCACCGAGGGACATCCCGCGGGCACTGCTGCCACATGTGCCCAGGCAGCGGGTCCAGGCTCAGGTCAGGCTGCCTGCTGAAGCAGCTAACCTGGGTCACTTGCTCAGTAATTTCTAGTCCTTGTTAGCAAATGGTGATGGTGCAGCATTCCTCCTGGCTGCAAGCTGTGGCAGTGCAGTGCCAGCACAGGTGACCTCCACCTTGTGCTGCCATGTGGCACTTGGAGCAAGGTAGGCTGTTTGTTCTCTTAGAACAGGCACAAAATGGCACAGCTCAGTTCTTTGAAGCAATGCTGGATTTCAGTGCAAGCCAGACTTTGTGAACTTCAGCAGATCTGAGTTTGATTCAGTATCTCAAATTCAGGCATTGATCTGTTCTGGACCTTAGAACAGTTTCTGTTCCCTGTTTACTCTTTGGATGGATAAGATAAACTGAGATCATTGTGATTTTACCACTATAAAGAGTCACAAAATCTAAGATTTTCATCCAGACCATGCAGAACAGACTGGTGACTTCAGATATATTGAAATCCAGCTTTAATCTGTTTATGGTTTTTCAGAATCATAATGCAGGCTAACTGAGCTTGCATAAACTCAATACACAAACTCTGCACCTCATCTTGGTTTCTATTACTTATATTAAAAGTGGGATTTTTTTTAAAGTCACATTGAAGTAGAGTTTCAATTATATCCTGTTAATAACTAATAATTTAATTGCTACTTAGTGCAAGATCCCACCCCACCAAGGATTGGTATTTAAAGGATTATGCCTGCAGGGGTGAGGACAGTTTGGTTTCAGAGTTGTATCTCCTTGGTGTGACTGATCCTGATGGATTGTGAACAAAATTGTATTGTGAAATACATGTCCTTATTGGAATTGCTGTTAACTTCATAATTGCTCTGTAATTACTAAAGAGAGAGTATCTTACACTTCTGACAGCCAGGTGTATGTATTGCTTAATCTGTCTCCATTATTGACTTGGCTCAGTTCCTGGGGGCGCTTTCCTATTCTCCTTCAGTTGGGCAATACCAAAACTGACTAAATGGTGCGTCTGCTGTTTTGTTCCTGCTTTGTAGCTAACAACAGGAGCAAACAGAGGTGAACTTTGAAGAAGCTGAAGAGTCTGGCCAGCCCCGAGCTGCCACAGCTGCAATGAGCTCCTTTCCTGGCTGGAGGCTCCACATGGGGTGGTGGGAACAGCCTGGCTCAGCCCCATTTCCCCTCCTGCCCTGCAAGCATAGAACAACACTGCAGCATCGCCAGCAGCTGAGAAGGCTACCAGGAGGGAGGTCAAGGGTCTTTCTTCTGGAGATCTTCAAGCTGGAATCTGGGTTAGAAAAAGTTTCATCTCAAACAGTGATTAAGAATGGGACTGAAATGAGATAAACAGTGAGTTGTCAGCAGCTTCAGAAGCGATTCCTGCCCTAGGGGAAGTGCCGTTCGTCTGTGTTGCTGTATACTGGGTCAGAGCTTATGCTAAAATATTGCAGATTGTCAGCTTTGTCTGTGGCTTTGGGAATATTTCAGTGGCCCTTCCTGCATGCAGTGGCATTCTAATGGAGCTTTATGAAAGGGTTTTTTTGGTGTAATCCATCAACAGATGAGCCCAGGGAGAAAGAGAAGGAGAATTCAGAGCCTCTCCCAAGAGAGGCAGCAATGAAGATGTGACAGTCGTGCAAAGCTCTGACCTGGCAATAATTTCTCCCAACATTGATGTTGTACCTCCAAGACCACCAGCAGAGTTCAGTTCCCAGGCAACAGGGGCTCATGGCAGGCTGCGGAACACCCCAGCCCATCCTCAGCTCTGCCCTTTCTCCCCTAACCGGCCCAGGAGCCGGCAGGGCTCCGATGCTTTTGTTGGCATCCAGCTCCAAGCAGCCGCCTCTCAGGGGGCTGCTTATGCCAAACATCTTTGCTGCCCACAGCCCAGGCTGCCTGTGGCTTGTTTTCTGGGGTCATTATTGGTAACTTTTCGCATCTCAGGCTGACAAACTGGCTTTATGCACTCCCCTGCCAGGAAGATGGAGGTTCCCTTGGGCTATGGAGGCAAAAATTTCCTCTTTTTGAAGATGCTACAAGTGTCATACTTCTGTTTCAAGCTCAGATGATGCTGGCATTGCTTTCTTACTCTCAGTGGACTGAAAGCACATGAAGCATCTGGCTCCCCCTGCCCTTTTTTCAGTTGTCTGTTTATCCACATAGAGGGGAAGTTGTTTTTCCAAGAGCCAGGAGTGTACTTTGTGTTGTAATAGGTGAACTTTTCAGCTGCCACAGCTCCCCTTTTCCCATTTCCTCTGTTGTTAGTGTCCTTTTTCTGCTGAGAAACTTTTTAGATGTGAGACACCCAGCAAAATACTGACATTCCAAGAGGCGCTGCAAAAGACCAGAACAGGGAATTTTTAATTTCAGTAAACAATTTTGTCTTCAAGGCCTTACAGTCAATGCAGTTCTAGGAAAGACTTTGAACTAGAGAAGGATATGAGATTTTTTTGCAGTGACTCATACTTTTTATAGATTACCAGTTTCACAGCCTTGGAGGCTGATAAGTCTGTCCACAGAGCAGGTGCAGCAAGCACCCTGTGGAGGCCTTACTGTATGCAGGGGAGTTGTGTCAGTGTTGCTGCAGGGAGATATGGTTGTGTGGATGCCCTTGACTTCTCAGCCCCACTGTTGTGCTTGCTGTGGGGGCTCCCAGGGCTTTAGGATGCACAACCATCTATGTGGGCACAGCAGGAGAGTGGAGAAGATGGATGCATGACTCATTATGCAAAGTTGCACTCTTAGAGGGGGCAGGGAAGAGAAAGTCGATGTGGGGAGTCTTGAGGAGAGACCTGCACAGAGGCAGCTGCTTCTCATGACGTGGTAAAATGAATTCCAAGTGCCCACAGGTGCACGATGACAGTGGCCAGAGTCTGTCTGAGTGGGCACTCAGCTCTGCCCCTCAGCATCTCTGGGTCTGAAGGGAAGCCTGAATGGACTTCACAGACAGCCCGCCTTGCTCACAGTGTGCTGTTATTGCTGCTGTACCTTCCTTTCCAAAACATGTACAGCTCCTTCTGAGACTTTTGATGGTAAATGGAGGTCGAGGAGAGATGCAAATGAGGCATGACTGTGTTTTGTTACGTACAGTTACTAAATAGTTACTGGCCCAGCTTAGGGTTAAGGCCTGAATCTAAGTGTGACTTTGCAACAGATTAGCTTTTGGAGCTGCAACACTTTGTTGTCTTTTCCTCAGGCTGTGGCATGTTCCTAAATGTCCTCCCTCCAAATACCATGTCCAGGTGCTTTCTACACATATGCAGAGCAAATGTGATGTTTGTTTTTTCTCTGGGAAGACAACTTGGATCTTTGGTTCTGTCATCAGTCAGATGAGAGTCAGCTGCTCTAGGGCTGCTCCTATTCCCAGTCTGCTCTGGAATGTATATTCTCCCAGATGTTTGGTTCTCACTGGAAACAAATTTCACATAGGAGCATTTTGTAAAAAGGTCCTGCCAAAATTGGGTCCCACAGTTGGGCTAAGTGATAGCACAAGGTCTCCTTCTCCCTGGGTGCTGTGTCCTGTGCTGTGTGGCTCTGTGGGGCATTGTTGGCATTACCCAGCAATGATGCAAGTCCCAGTATCACGATGCACCTTGGCCCCTGGCAAATATAAAAGGCCTCATCCTGCTTGCCCCAGGATGAGTTACCAGCAGGTAACTCTGTCTTTATAGCTTTCTGTATAATGTTTGGAGGCAGTGGCTTGTGTGGAGGTGGGAGGATGGCACACATTCGTCACTGCCTCTCGATTACCTTGAGGCAATTTAGCCTGGTTGTAGATTAACTGTGCATAAAAGCCCGACAATTACAGAGCCGTTACAGATATGCCATTATGTATATCCTTATGTTTATGACTTCATCCTTTTTAATCCTCTTTCTCAAAGACAAATACATTGAATATGTGGAGTTTTCTCAGCCTGGCCTGATGCAGTCTTTGTGTCACCTGCCTTACCTCTAAATGAGATGTGCCCTCCTGCCCACCCTGCCCACTATCTGTGATCCACCCTGAGCCTCAGCAGGATGACTGGGACTGAGAGACCTCAAGGAAATGCCCATCAGAGCTGCTGGGCATGGGCTGTGGAGAAGGAGACTGAAGGAGAGGGCCTTGTTTGTGCTGCCTGCGAGCACCACACGCTTCTGTGAGCCCTGTGAGCTCAGCTGAGAGCTGCCTGCCCTGCTGTGGTCACTGGGGCTTGTTGAAACAAAAAAAAAGCTTGATGTCAGGAAGGAAGGCACGAGAACATACACTGTCTTGAAACTGCTGAGCACTGACTATGGAGGAAGAAGGGAATAAACAACCCCTGGGCAGAGGGAGAGCAGGATGAGCCTGGATCCCTGCATCCTCCCCATGGAGGTCCCCTGCACAAAAGGCCGGCAGAGTGTGGTGTGGGGATCTGCAGGCACACCATGGAGATATTTAGATTCCTCTTCATGTGTGAGCTGGCAGGCTGCATGCATGCCATGCCTCTTGGCTTGACAAGGGGAATAGCCACCTTTCCTCCCTGCTCTCTGGCTACCATGCCTGCTCTTGAGAGGCCTGGCTTGTTGCAGGCAGCTGGGAGCAGGGATAGACTCTGGCCTCACAAGGGGGCCAGGGGTGTGTTGGTGTGTGGGGTCATTCCTCTTGGCTATCAGGGAAACCAGTGCCTGCAGAGCTGCTTCTAGTGCCTTCTCATGAGCTGGCTGATTTCTCTCTTAATGCACACATTATATTGGCATGGCTGTTGAATGAATGCAGAAAGTGCTGGGAAATGCATGTTGACTTATAGACAGCTGGAGATTTAGTGTGATTCACAGAAACACCCATAGCTGAGAAAATACTCATAAAAACAACCAGCCTCTTTCTCTAGCTTAACATTTCCACTTCTGGCTGGGACAAGGAAGTGCCACCTCCTCAGGAAAGCAAGTGGGCAGACTCACTCAGGTGTGTCTGAACTGTGGGAGGAATTTGCCTTGAAAACATTTCTAATTCAGCCTCCTAAACCCAGTCCCTCAGCCCTCGTGCTGGCCCATGTCAAACCCATCGATGACATCAGGCAAGGGACTTTTGGCATGCTTGGGAGAGTAGTAAGAACAAAAGGGGAAAGACAAATCCAGACCCAGATTTTGCAACACTCTTGAAAAACCCTACCAAACCCTGGAGCCAAACAAGGCTGGGGAATACCATGAGCACAGTTTGCCTCTTGGGCCTGTCTCCCACGCTGCTCTTTCTCTCCAAAGGGTTGCCACTGAGCTTGCAAACAGAAAATAAACTCAATGTCATTGACTTCAGCAAGTCTCTGTGCTTGTGGCAATGGTCCCATGAGCATCAGCAGGTCTGCAATGCCCAGGAAAAGTGGCTCTGGGATAGGCTGAGGCTGGGAGGCACTAGTGAGATCTGGGCAAGGTAACCCCCTGGCTGTCTTTAGTGCCAAGCTCAACCCATGGCTGCCCATTAGAGTGGTAGACAGGGTAGGGCAAGGGGGGCTTCAGAAAGAAATTGCTTTTTGGGAAATCCCCTGTCCTTCTCCCTGGTGCCGTCCACTGCAGTGGAAACAGGTTAGCCAATGTTTCACTGACAAAAGCGTTCCACAGTTTAAAATTGCCAAGTTCTGCCCTTCCTTTTCCTTTCTCCCTCTCAAAACGTAAAAAAAAAAAAAAAAAGTCCATCTGCTTCCTAAGGTTTAGAGATTTTTGGGAGGTGCAGAGTTAACAAGGTGGAAGTTGAAATAAAATGGATTCTGAGCTTGAAAAAAAGCAGAAAACACAGGACTGAACACAGAGTGTAGTCTTTCTGTTGCACATCCTCAACTGCATCAAGGCACCCTGCTGTTAGAAGGAAACACTCCTGCGCAAAGCGTACACTGACACCCTCTCCCTTTCCAAGCAGAATTAATCATACTTATGTGCCATATTCCATTTTAATTTTTATTGCACAGTCCAAGATTAAAGGTTAATGTAGTACATCTCTCCATCTCCACTCCCATTACAATGGAGTGCTTTGAATAACTATTAACTTCTCAGTTAAAAGAAAGAAAATTGTTAATCATCTACAAGCTTATGTTGCATAAAAATAGTTCTCTAACTTTCTCCTGACTGTGGGAGAGCCCTTTCCTCAACTCTGACCTTCAACGACACCTGGTTCCAATCATACTACATGGGCTTATCTGCCAGCCAAGGTCATAAACTGCGTGAATCAGCGGAGTGTAACTTATGTTTCTCGGTGTTGATGTTGATCCAACATGCAGTTCTTCTGCCAGCAAAGATACAGTTCTCTGGGTCTTCAGAAAGCATCTAATGAGTTGGTTTGTTTTGTTTTGAATTTAGCAAATTAAGGCTAATCTGCAGAGCGCTGGGTGTTGCTGGGACACACAGGGTGACAGTACAGCCTGTCCTTCCTGCTGCACAAATGCCTTGTGCTCACACGCCGTGAGCCCTGTGGGTCAGCGGCAGGGCTAGGGCTGCCCGCCCCAGGGACCAGCTCTCCACCGGGAACAGGTGACGTGGGGCAGGGAGATTGGAGACTTTGGCATCCCCTCTGCCAGAGGAGCCTGTTAGCACCTCAGGTGGTGGCTTCTGCCCCTTTCTGCCTCCTCGTGCAGCTGCTGCAAGTGGCCAAGTTTGGCTGCAGAAGTGCGGCCTCCCTGTTGAGTGATTACATGGAGGAGGCTTGAGTCCAGGCATTTGGGAAACAAATCACCCGCTGTTTGTGAAGTAGGAGGGAAGCACTTGGGACCGTGAAAGATTAGACAGTAAGCCTCACAAAAATCCCCTTCTGGCTGTAAAGATGGGCTGTGGATGTTGTGTTTTTTAGCTCTTTAAATGATTATTTCTGTGCCAGACTTATTAGGCAAGATATTGTTGGGATCTTGGCAAAGAGATAAATACGGCTGCAGGCTCCGCAGTTGCTCCTCTCCACATCTGGTCACTGTCAGGCCTTCAGCTAATAGGCTGAGGTCTGTGTGCTACAGTAAACAGCCTCTACAGCTGCTAGGGGCTAAATGTAACTATATATTGCTCCAAACACAAACATTTCCACATTAGGCATTGCATGTCCTCCCCCGGCACAGAGCTGCAGCCACTGACCTCGGGAGCCTGCACTGCATCAGCTTGCCCTGGCTTCTCCTTGGCCAGCAAATTCCGTCTCTTTTTATGGCTGTAGCTCTTGAAAGTGAGAGCAACAGCCCCTGCTCTGGTCAAGCTGCAATTGGCCAAGAATTGTGCAACCTCCAGCAGATGGAGTCAGTGCTGAACAGCCAGGAGCCTGGCCAGGAGAGACTTACTGGGGACAGAGGGCAAGGTGAGGAGAAATGGGTGGTGCCAGCATCAGGGAACTGCCAAGGTTTTGGAGGAAGGCACACATCTCCTGGGACTTTCTAGAAATCTGTGGCTGGGTGTCATCCTCCCCCCACCTCCCCCCACAAGCCCTGCAGAGAACTGGGAGCTGCTCTTGGCTGGACTTCAGACAAGCTGCCATGCATGCAAACATGAGGTTTCTGTGTACAGTGCCCTGCTCCCCCAGTAGTGTCCTTCCTCCCACCTTCCTCCTTCTCTGTACTTTTCTCTGCTGTCCAAGGCCGGGAGCAATTTGATCAAGATTGCTTTCAGCAAGGTGTTTGCTACACTTGTCTCATAAGAAAGACAAACATGTCTCATCAGCTGGAGCCTGTGTTCATCCATATGACAAAAATAAAATCCACTTCCATCCAGTATCTGCAGGAGAGCTCACTCACATGTGAGGGAATCTGCAAGTGGAGGGGGTTTGATGTAGCTGTTTTCAGGTCTGGCTTGTTCCCAAGTTGCTGCAGAGTTCTGTCCTTCAGTGCCTGCTCCAGTGAACTGGATAGATGACAGGGCTCAGACAGACTTTGCCCCCATGAAGCATTTGGGTGTCTAAAGAAATCTCTCCAGAGAAGGCTTTTCCGAGACCCGGCATCCAACACAGCAGGTGCATCCCAGGCACCAGCCCTCCATTTGGAAATTCAGCATGCTGTGCTGACCATGCCCTGCCTAAATATCTTCTGATTGATAAAGTGTTAGCCTATTTACACCAGCTCTCCAGCCTGCTTGTCCTTTGCACAGCACCGCTTGGTGCTGCAGGGAAGAAAGCCTCTTGCTGTTTGGTTGACTCCAGGCTGGATCAGCTGGCCAGGTGCATGGCCAATTTCCATTGCTGCTTTGAAGCTGAGAAGTATTTTGAAAAGAATAGAGCCTATAGCCTTGTAAGTAAAAGCCATTTATCTAAGGGTGAAAAAGTGCTGGCATGGAAAAATTCCAATGCTATGAAAGTCTCTTTTCCTGAATGTCTTGGATACTTGCTGGATTAGGTTCACTGGTAAGGAGCTCGGAGTTATGAATGTGTCTTTTACAGAAATGAGCTGCAGAAGGAAAAGGCAAGCACTGGCAGGCTTGTAAGTGGGACACAGCAAGATTCCCTGTGGACCAGACATTTCTGAGATTGCTTTTAGAGGTACGGTCAGCATTGCTGCAGCGAGTTGAGGTGGTACTGAATCCCCTATTGTAACCATAGCTGTTACTATTTCCCAGGGGTATAGTATCAGCAGAATACCTTACATAAACAAAAGCTAAGCACTGTTGGCTTTGCTCCACGTGGCTGTTTAATAACGCTTTGTGCTGCATACAGACAGCATCAGAGTGTTTTATAGACGCTAATGAAATTAGCCTCATGATGCTCTGGAGAGGTGGGGATGTGTTATTAGCCCTTTCCCTGAGCTCAGTGTGTGTGTGGTGTAGGATTCCCAGCAGTGTGGGGTGCTCATGCCTGCACTTTTGAGCAGTAAACACCCCATAGGGATGGGACCTTCTGCAGCTCCACCACTCCCTCTCCAGACAGTTTCTGACTCTTGGTCCAATGGTGCCAAGCGTGCTGCCATGTCACCCCCGCTAGGCACAGACTTTCTCCTGGGTCAGAGCAATCTTCCAACACTCAAGGTCTGCTAGCAGGGACAGAATATTCAGATCCTCTTTTTGAATCACTAAGCATGTCTGCTACATTTCAGGACTTTATGTCAGCTTGCAGTGGCTGAGATCCAGGACTTTTCCTACATGGCCAGTGTGGGATAGTGGAGATGCTGGAGAGGAGCTCTCTTGCTTGCACTGTGCATGGCTCTGACCTCTTTGGGTGGAAGATGGGGTCTGCAACAGCTTTGCAATGATCTAGCCCGGCTCACGTGCAGGAGCCCCAGTTTTGTCACAAACACCAGTGCTGGCCCCGGGGTTGTATTGAAGCTACCACTGATGCATTGCTTTAAATAGATCCTAAGCAAACCTCTCTGTTTTTCTTGACATGGTACTGACTGGTGCTTTCCAAGAAACAAGGAAAAAAGCTGAATTCACAGTGGTGACTTTGACTCCATCTGGCAAAAGCAAACTGATCTCCTAAAAGAGAAAGGCACAGCCATGAATAGAAAAAGTAAACAGGTCACTGTGAGAAGCAGCCTGTTCCTTTTGACCCAGTGGCTGCCAGTGACAAAATCACACTGGAACTTGGTTAGAAGATTTCCCCACTTTAGGATTTTCTCTGTCATGAGAAAGCCAAAGGTATTTCCAGACGTTAGATGAGATCTGCATATGGAGTTTAGTGTTGGATTTCATAAGGTTTGCTGCACTTTACCCTGCTCTTCTAGGTAAATATTTTGCTTCCAAATTATCGTTTGCCTTTCTGGGTCCCGTGGCCTGTGAGGCTGGACCAGACTGGGGAACCATCACTCATTCTGCATGAAATAAACTTCTGTGAAGCCCTCAGAACCTTACTAAGACACTTCCTTTGCTGTGTTGCTGTCTTCTAGCTGAACGTTCAGCCTGCAGGAGTTGAGGAACCACCCTGCCTGTACAGTAGTAAGACACAGGCCATTGAAAGTGGTCTCTGTAACTCAGAGTGGTGGGAAAATGCCATGCTGTGAAAACACTGTGCTGGAGGTAAATATTTTCATGATGGGCAGAGCCAAACCCCATCTTGCAACACAGGCTTAAATATAGATGTGCTTGAAGACTTTGTAAGGTCTTGAAGAATTTGACAGGTCTGGATCTAAATTTTGTAACTTGCTCTGTCTTAGTGGCTGGCTGGGCCATGTGCTCCTGAAATCCAAACTGTCCACCTTGTAAAGCTCCACCTCTGAAGAGGAGTTGCCAACAGCATTGCCTATGCACAGCACATTGGGTGGGCTCCTCAATGAGGGGATGGTGGTGAAAAATGCACTTCAGTTTTGTTTTATGGCTATGTTCACACATCTTATTAGGCATACAAGCACTGACAGGGAGAGCTTAGGGCAGTTTTTTTCTTCCATGCCAGTTGGTGAGCTGTGGGGAGAGCGTGAGCACCCCAGAAAGGCTCTGCCCTACTGGCTCTCCCCTTCCCTGCCTGTTGCTAATTAGAGCTCAGCTTAAGCCATGAAGCTCAAGGGCCACTTCTACAAACTCTCTTATCATGACCTGTAACACTTGACACCAGTAGGCAGTCTTGGTGTGTATGTAGAAATTCCATCCTCATCCAAGCTGGCCTTTTGCAACTCTGCTTGAAATTTGGGCTCTTTATAATCTGAATGATAAATCTCAGGTGCTTCCCACTTGGGTTTTTTCTGCTGCCTGTAGTGCCCGGAATATATATTAACAGTCTATTGATGGAAATGATAATTAGGGGATTTGTCATGAGAAATGTGCATGAACTTTTCAAGCTGTCATTCAAAAAAAGATTTTTTACAGTCAGCTCTTGATTATCTGTGGGTGCATTCTCTGAGTTGCAGATTAGATGTGCCACATTTAAAAAATGCAGAACCTTTTCAGAGACATTATAAAGTATAATGTACAATGTTTTCTTCTCTTTATTTATAACCTCGTGCTACATCTTAAACTTTTTTTTTTCAAAGGTAAAAGTATTAAATTATTACATTCCTGGGGCCTTATTTACATATATTTTGTATTATTAGTTTTACTTTTCTTTCTTTGCCCTCATTAGCCCAGATACTGAGAGCTGAACAGCTTATAGCATCTCTGGAGGAGGGCATGTGACATGGTAACCTTTCCCCAGCTGTTTTCTCTTCTTTTGGTGCTACATAAGAGTTTCTGCAGTGTGATGCTGCACAGTCAGATGGGCTGGAGAGGAAGAGGAAGTGTTTTGCTGTGAAAGGAAGAAAAAAAGGTCTGTACCTGAAGAAACATGAGTGAATGACAAACAGCTGAAAGAGAAGAGATGTCTTAGAAACCATTTGTCAGGCTGAAGAAGCGTCAGCTTGTTAAAAACAGTTAAAAGGATGAATTGACAAATGAAGGCTCAGCGCAAATTCAGCTGCCATCACTTCAAAAGCCCTCACAACTGAATCAGCACATTTGTTTCCATACATAATGGATGCAGCCAGTGTGCCATTATGATGCCCACAAGAAGACTTGTGTTAAGCTCTTTAAATTAGCTGTTAATGACAGTCACTCTCTATAGCTGTAACTTATTTTTACCTGGGCCTCCTTCTCATCTCAACTCACGTCTTTTGTTTTTGCAGCCCTAGGAACAGCTGCCTGAGCAAGGATTTTGGGAAGGGAGTGGTACTGACTCAGTGCTACCATGCCAAGATTCTCAGCCGTGCCTTCCATGCTCTGGCTGGTGCGTTGCCTGCAAGTCCCCTGACTCGTGCTGGTGGTGTGGCCCCACCCTGGGCCAGGAGCCAGGGTCCAGCAGTGCCACTGGACTGACCCACAGGGATGTGCACAACCCTGCAGGGCTGTGCAGCGACAGACCTGGGCACACTTGTACCTGCTTCTTCCTTGGCATCCCCTCACTGCCTCTGCTGCCACAATCACCTTTCCTCTGCCACTTCTATCTCCTCTCAAGGGTCACTGTGTCATACCAGTCTGGAGCTGCTGTCCTGCCCCCCTCCCACTGGGCTGTGGTTTGGGGTGTGTTCCCCTCCTGCCTGGCTGAGCCCTGTCCGTGTCAGCGTTGGGTACAGCTAGTGCTAGAGAAAGACCCAAATTAACCTTACACAGGCTTCGGCAACCTTTGGCTCCGGATCCCTGGTTTGATTATAGAGTTCTCTAAGAATTGAGACCTGTCTTTTTTCAGTGTTGCTTGAAGAGTCTGAAAGTAGCTCAGGATCGTCACAAAAAATCCTGCTGAGTAAAGGATTGTTGAATGATTGTCAACATTAATCCAAAACCTACTGCCCAATGATAGATTTAATCTCCTATTTTTGTGGGGGTTTTTTGAGCTGAAGGAATGACAAGGAATAAGAAAGAGTAAAAAAACCCAAACACTTTTTCTGTGAAAACAAAACAAAAAAAAAAGTTGGCACCTTTTTATTCGAATCAGAAGATCTTCTGAAAGCAACTTTTGGCTGAATTTTTTTAAAACCATTGACTGAGAAATGTCAACCAGCTCTAGCATCTTATGAAAGATGTTGCACTTAATAAAACTGCAGGCAGGGAGGCAGAAATAATACACCCATTCATCTCCCTTAGCCCCTCGCTCTGTTCCCCTGCTGCTGTGCTCGCTCCCGAGGGTGCGAGCCCTATCAGGTGATGTGAGCCCTTCCAGTGGCTTCAGTGTGATTTCCAGGCTAAGCAGGCATTCTGTAGCCACATCTGAAGGGCAGCAGCCTCCAGGGGGTCAGGGAAGCACACATCCCTGACTGGGGGAGATGCATGGCTTATCTGCCATGGGGCAGTGGGAGCTGTGACACCTCTGGTGGATTTGCTGTGTGGAGGCCAGCAAAGCACAGTGAAGCAAGCAGCAGTGCTGGCTAATCCCTATTTCCTTACACAGGCTTTTTGCTTCCCTCTCTTGACCCTGGGGAAACGTGAAAGCTGCTTTGCTGGTAGAGGAAGGATGGAGCAGCGGGAGCTCCGTACAGCACCCTTGCAGTGGCAGCAGCAGGTCAAAGCTGCCTCTGGGGGCTTCTTGCTGTCCCTCTCCAGAGGTGGGACCAATGGAAGCAAAGTGCTTATGGACCCCGGAGGCATAGGCAATGGTTCCGCTTGCTGTGCTATTTCGGGAAGTTTTCATAAGGTAAACAAGGGCCTCCTCTTGATTCATTGAGGTCATTAGTGAACCGTAGGATGGTATTTACATTGCTAAGGTATTCACACGGGCTCTCTCCCAGACGGCAAGTTCACCGGGGAGTAGGTGACCTTCAGCGTTTCTTGTTCTGCCCTGTATCTGGCACGCAGGGGGGGGCTGCCTCTTCGACTGGAGTGCCTGAGTATTGTAACCAAAATTAATCATCCTTATCGTGGCTGGTGGCAATACTGCAATGGAAACAGAAACAGGGGCCTGCTTCGCACTTCGTGAAAATGGCATCACTGCAAGGAATGAGATGGGAGGCTGGAGGATGAGCTCTAGGCAGCTGCGGCTGCCACCTGTCCTGAGCAGGGCTCTCCTTTTTGGGGCCAGCCTCCCAGCTTGGCATGGATGAAACACTGTGCATGACAGGGGAACTGACCTGCTGTCCAAACTAAAGCAAATAACTGCTGGGGAGTATTTCTAATGAGAGAAAAGGAGAGAGTGTGGTGATGTTCTGGTTCAGCCTATCACAAACTGACAAGAGAATCCCCCCCAACCCTCTGTCTCTCCCCTCCCTGTGCAAATCACAATACACAACTTTTCATTTTGGCTTCCTAGTCTGTTTCAATGAGTAGTAGAACCATTTAAGACTGTTGGGGTTTTTTTTCTGTGGATTTATATGGCTCTCACAGTGCTGAGAGCTGACTGACTGAACTGTCATAGTACTGAAAAAAATGAGCACCTGGGGAATCTACATCTACTCAGACCAGCACTGCTGTGAATACCATAATCATAGGAAAAAACTTCACAGTTTGCATTGCATAGAGCTGCATTCAAACCCAGCCACTCCATATAAGAGCAGGCCATGAGCTGAAGACTGAATTCTCTGATGTTCAGTAATGTCTAATAATTCTTTCCCTTTGAAGGAGGATTTGTAGAGACCCTGCCCAGCTGCACATTTTCTTGAAGCTTGTAGCAGCAACTTCCTATCTTAGAGGCCAAAATGTTTCAAAGAGGATTTTCCAGTTGGTGTTAAGGAAAACAGATGTGGGAAAGGTGGGGAGATGTGCAGGGAAGAAAGGGCTTGTGCTTGAAGCAAAGCCAGGTGAAGGAGGTCCTGCTTCCTCCCATCAGCAAGGCACACATGCTGCTTGTAACTCCAGGGCCTGGCCATGGGCAGGATGAGCATGAGTGATGTGGACATTCAGGCTCTTGAGCACTTTGGTCTCCGTAGGTCTGAGATGTCACTCCCTCGCTGCAGGCCCTTCAAACCACAGGCAAAGGCACTGGCTCCACCACCTAGGAGAGGGAAGTCATGGGCATCCCAGCTGCAGGGTCAGCCAGGGAAAGTTCCTGCCTTGAGCTATCCCATGTGATATCCCTGGTGATGCTCTGCACCCTGGCAGAACCAGGCAAAGGGCTTTAAGATGAATTGCTTTAATGCTTCCACATTCCTCCTTCTATCCCTTCCTCAATGAGACAAACCTTAGCTTTGAAGCCTTTGAAATTACATCAAAGGATGAGATTTCCAGAAGAGCTTAAGAGAGTTGGGTGCATTTGTCCCATTGATGGTCAGGAGGAGATGGGGAGATGGGTGCTTAATCCCTGGAGCTGCTTTGAAAATTTTGTCCTTTGTGTACATCCTCACTGGGGAGGAAGCAAGAAGCAGTGTGGGAAATCAGGACATCTCTCTTGTGGCTTTGGATGGGTTGGGACTCTCACAGGGGGCTCGGAGAGCTTGGCACGGAGCCAAAGACCCTTCTACCTTTGATCCTGAGCCATGGAAAAAATTACCAACTGTATGTGAGGAGTTACAAACCAGGGAAAGTAGAATAAAATGAGTAGCTTATTACTGAGTAGAGAAATAGAATGTTAAGATTCATATGATAAGTGTACAGGGGGATCAAGAAGTGTACGGGGGGTCAAGATGGAGGAAGCTGGGCGTGTACTGCCCTCCTTCCTTCTTCATGGTTTCCATCTTCTTGGTGATGTTGGCAGTTTGAGATTGGTTTAGAGTAAAAACACACTGTCTAACATAGGTGATAGGTATTGAGGAATAATGGTAAACAATGTCTACGTAGTTTATAGTATAAAAAGACAACACAGACCCAGAGGCGGGCAGTGTGCCTTGAGCTGACCTGCAGGATGCATTTCGGCTGGTCAGGGAGAACATGTTATAGATAAGAAATAATAAACAACCTTGAGAACGAAAGCAAAGCAGCTCTGACTCTTTCTTAGACCATCCGGATATAAAAAAGGACTCTCGGGAACATCCAAGGCAAGGGATCCTGAGAAAGCAGCTGGCAGCTCCTTGGCTTTCTAAAAGGCAGATCTTGCCTTTTTTTCTGAAGATAAAACATGATGGATTTGAAAATTATGTCCAAAACTCAAGTTTGCCATGAAAACCTCCAACTGCTTTTTAAAGACGAAGGGGGTAAAAACAGCCTGTGACTTTGCCTGATACAAAAGATGGTACCTGTTGATAGCTGAGGTGCCGTTACTTTCTCTCCCTTCGCATCACTGCGGGCATTGCGTAACCTTGCCGGAATCCTCTCAACATGCAGGCTGTTACCTGTGCAGGTAGTGCCACTTCTCTGCTTCTCTTGGTGTCACCTTTCAGCAGTACTTTAGTTCTGTGTTACTTTTTGACGAAGGATATCACCACTCATTTGCTTTTGCAGGTGAATATTAAACCTGTGTGGTTTAACTCATGGCACCCTGGAGAAAGGCGGAAATTGAGGGAGCAGCGTGTACTCTTGGGATCTTCTCACTGCTGCCAGTGCTGATGCCAAATGGCTACTACCAGGCTGTCTTGGGACCCTGAGCTGCAGACAGGACTTGCTGGGAGCTGTAAGTGCTGTTTTGGCCAAACCTGCTCAGACTGAGGAGCCCCCAGGCAAGCATGGGAGGTGTGGGGCCACTGCTGGTGCCCATCCTTGGGGCTGGTGGTGACCAAGAGGAGGGGAGGTAGGAGCAGGTCATGGCTGGGAGCAGTGGCCAAGGGCTGGTGTTGATGGGCTCTTGCAGAAAGGCAAAGGAAACTGGGCTGCAGCCTTGCTGTTGTGCTATTTTTGTTCAAGGTAATAACAGGAACTCCGCTGTAAATAAAAATAGACAAGTGAAGAATTTCCCGAGTCTGTCTCTGCTCATTTCTTTCCTGATGAGGAATTATCCCACTCCAGAAGAGTGAATTCTTTCTGTCTACTCCTTGGAAACTGGGACAATAACACTGGAAGCAAAAGAAGAGATTATGGAGTTGTCACAAGGGCAACAACAACATATTGTATACCGGGTGCCAAAACCGCCTTCTTTAAAGCAAATAATAGCCGTACTCTGCGGGGCTCATCCTGACAGCATGAGGGCAGGCAGAGGCAGTGTCTGCTGCTCTCAATGCCAGCCGCCCTGCCAGGACTGGGCTGGGTGTGGGCCCTGTCTCCCAGCTGCCCCAAGGGGCCCTGTGCCTCTCCTGGCTTGGCTCCACCACATCCCTCCCCTCCTGCCTGTCACCCACACTTGGAGGCACCTCACCTTTGGAAGCACATGGCATTCCTGCATCAGCTGATAATCAAAGAAGGCGTGGGGGGTGTGACCTTCTTTCCCTGATGTTATCAAGTGCCTTTTTCACAAAAGACAACATCTTGCTGCGAAGTCTGAATTTCTGGGGGCACTTTTTTCTTACCATATGGTCCAGGGCTCCGAAAGTTTCCCACCCTTAGCCACTGAATGTGTCTTTTGGTTAATAACTGCTGCTTCATCATAAAAGTGCATTAACCGCACTATTCCCACAGAGCCAGGGGACTCTGACAAGAATTGGACTGACTGACTTTTGTCAGAGTCTTCCTGCCCCTGCAACGGTGCTACATGGTGCTCGCTTGCTCCTTTTCAAACATCCTTCACATCTGAGGAAATCCCAAGTTACCAGGAAACGCAAAGGCATTTTAGCAGGAGTTCCAGCAGATGCTTTGGGGAACCTGCAGATGTGCTGCAGACCGAAGATGGGATGTGGCGGAGTCAGAGACAGCATCACAAAATCCCAGGTGAAAACTTAACCGTGCTGGAGGGTTTGCTGTGTGCAAAATGCATGCTCACGCTTCCCATCCCAGACGGGTTTGTAGGGAGAGTTGGTGACTCACTAGGGGTGGGAGTCTTGTTAAAGCTGTCATATGGAGGGAGCATCAGAAGCTCACCCAGTTTCAGATGTTGATTTTTCTATTCTCAGCTATTCATGGCTACAGTAATGAGATGGATAAGCCCATTGTTATTGTCTGTACAGAAAGAGAAGGACAAGTGGCATCTACTTTCAGAAGCAAATGCAGGAATGTTGTTGGATTTTTCTCCCCCAGACTGTAAGCAGTAAGCTAGTGTTTTCAAACCCCTTATTTTTGGGAAGTTTGATTATGCTTTAGCTAAAACCAAAATGTCAAAACACAGAAGGCGCTATATCTTCTCTGAAAGTGTGTTACCATTCTTTACGAAAACCAGTCACTGATATTGATGGATAGATGCTTTGAAGAAAGAGGGGAGGTTCTTGTTTCTGCCCCCAAATCCCAGCCACCCTATGATCAAACTTGCGATCAAAGTTTACAAACTTTGAAAGTGCAGAGTAAAGAGAAATGCAAAGCAGCTTGTGAATGGAGAGGTGTGAAACCGAGGGAGTGAAACAGTAGATGTCATCTGCCAGGTTAGCTTTCTCTCTCTGCTGAGCTGTAACCCACAAAAGATCAGGCAACTCTTCCATACAGGATTTGAACTTGAGAAGATTTTTAAAAGGTCTCTATGAGATGGATACCCAGAGAAAGAGGGATTTGTGTGCATGTGAAACCCTGCTAGCAGAGATAACTAGTTCTGGGAGGCTGAATACAGCCTGAGAAGCCCAAGTTCTGTCCTTATTCATGAATCCAGTTTTTGTGGATGGCTGTAGATGTTTGAAGGATGAAGTGCATGGATGGTCTCATTCCCTCCCCACCTCCTGCTGTGTATGTGACTGACAGAGTGGATCTGGTGCTAAACTTTTTTAAGCAAACATGAAGCTCCTCCATGCCTCTTATCCAGGTTGCCTTACTGAGGAGCAGAAGATGATTGAGACTGACAGCAAACACTGCAGGAGAAAAAGTGGGTGGTGGTTCTAATTTAGGGATGCTCTCTAATTTTACCCTTTCTCTCTAATTTTACCTCTTTTCTCTCTAATTTAGGGATTCAGTGCGCATTGTTTGGCTAAAGCTCAGTGGAGACTATGCAGAAAACTGCTGTATTCATCCACTACCTTGCTGAAGCCTGGATTTCCACAGCAGCCTGCTACTAGTGTTGCTGAGGAGCAGGATACTTAGAATATTACTTCTGTGCTTGTCAAGCATTTCCAGAAATAATTATTTGTATTTTAAGATTTTTTTTTCCTGGAGTGTATGAAAACTCCTGTTCAAAGTTTAGCCCTCTTCATGTTTTTTCATCATGGCATTAGTCTAGCCAAGCACTTACATCCATGCTTAAGTGTAAATGCATGCCTAACAGAGTTAAAAGGAGCTTCAGGAGTGTCCCTTGCTGTCCTACTGAACAGGCACAGGCAATATGTAAATGTAGATGTCTGGCTGAATCAGAGCTAAGTGATAATATGCTCTCACTAGCTGAGACAGAGCAGTGAACTGCATGTGTTAACAAGGTGAGATTTTGGAGTGGAAGTAACATTAGAGGACAGGGAAACCAGTTTTTAATAGCATCCGCTGCACCTTGACATTGCTGCAAGACAAGAGTCTGGGCTGAAACAGGAGGACTCTGAGACAACTTGGAAGTGCTCTGGGCGTTTTGCATCTCTGTTGGCTTTCTGTGTGGGCATACAGAGGGGAGGATTTCTTCTGTTCTCATGTGGGGAGTCACACACCTTACTCTCTCATGGTAGGACAAATAGGCCACCAAGAAAGTAGGACACTTGGCCTCTCTCCTCTATGGGAGGTGCGGTGCAGATTGGCTTCTGAGAACTAGGACAATGCCTCCAAAAGTAGAACAGCTGGTCACCCTTTTCATGTGTTTGTTGACTTACAAATGTATTCTTTAAAGCTCAAGATTTAAGAGACATTTTTGGCCTACTTAGGGAAATGTTTTCTGAAAATAACGACAGATACACTGGAACAGACCCAAACCTCTGCTTTTCTTCTGGAGCACTGACCACAGCTAGGAACTGGAGGATCCACATGCTGAGCAAATAAACCCAACAGGTGCTCTGTGTCACTTCTTGCATATTGAGTGATACCACAGTGACAAATCCGCTCTCCTTGTCTGGGAGGTGTTCACTTTTCAGTAGCAGAACATGGGCAGAAAGACCTTGCACTGCAGTGTGAGATGATGCTTCACTTCAGGAAAAATATTACCAAATCAAACTTGCGTACATGTGTATGATCTATCTATCTATCTATCTATCTAAAACATCTATTCCATCAGAAACAGACTTCCATTCAAGTACAAAGAAAGCATCCACAGAGGGCTTAATTCTCCTGCATTAAGGTCTTTCTCTAAGTGTAATTAGGTCCGTAATGTCTGCAATCCCATTTAAGTTCTAGTAATGCCAGTGGGATGCTATTGTGTTGTCCTGGTCAGCAGAACATGCCCACATGTTTACCTGTGTGGGTAAACAGGAGCAAAGAGTACAAACCAGGTCAGCTGACATGGTTCTTGGAAAGAAGCTGTTGTCCTCACTGGTTGAGAAAAACCCCTCCATACCTCTGGATGGCCTTTAATATTTCCACCTGGTTGCAACTTGGACTAATCCCACAGGAGCTTCTCAGCTTGAGCCAGAGGTTACTCAAAGTCATTGTGCTGCTCTGAAGTCTGGGTTCACTCTCTGGGGACTCCTCATTAGTCAAGTCAGGTATGAGGCTGAATCTTAATAGTTAGAGAGGAAGGCTAATAGAAAGGGAAGCCTTCCAATTTTTTTTTATCCAGTAAGTGTGCTATGGTAATGAATTTGGAGCGTAGTGGCTCCAGTTGGAGTGGGAAGCTTGCTGCATTGCGAGCAGGTCTTTAATCCACATAAAGAGGTGTTTCATAAGCCATATGTGATGCCCTGCTTTGAATATTAATACCCAGAGTACTTATTCAGCTCACAGCCATTTCATGGAAATGCCATGCCTCTATGAGGCCAGACAGAGCCCTTGGGTGCTCCAGTTTTGCCTTTTTTTGCAAAGACAGTTTCAGGTTGTTATGGACTGTTAATTCAAAATTCTCATTCAGCTTAGAGTCTCTGAAACCACTGCATTCATATTACATAATATTAACTGATTTTAGATTTAATGAAAATCTGAAGGAGACTGTAGGACAGCAGGCTTGGTCTACTTAGCCAAGTGACCTGTTAGTTATATACTTCATGAAGTTACTTAATTTTCTACAGGGCAGGCTCTTCTAAAATGAAATAACACAGGAGGCAGGGACTGTTCTGGGAAGCACTCATGTTTTTAAAGGCCTTCTGCAAAAGTAGGGGAATGAGGCAGGGACTGTTCTGGGAAGCACTCATGTTTTTAAAGGCCTTCTGCAAAAGTAGGGGAATGAATATTCAATGTGAACTGAGATGCATTTTAGCTGTGCCAGCCATGCAGCTTTTGTTTTTTCACATTTATACCTGTGGGCAGAGCTGGGGAAATTACAGCTGCAGAGCCCCTGGTGTAGCACTTGCTCCCACCAAGTGCCATTCATCCAGAGCAAGGGGCGCTGCACCTATGGCAGCGGCAGGCTCAAAGTGGAGCCCTTAGAAATGGACGTGGACAACCCTGATTGTTTTTAATATAAGCATATGCCCATGATAATGCCTGGGGAAGATGTTTTGGGCTGCTGTGCTGGGCCTTGGTCACACTCCAGCTCAAGCAATCAAGAGTGGAGCCAAGCCAGCTGCTTTGTGGGGGATACTTCCCACAAAGCCAGGCTTACTGAGCAATGAGTGGGTTGTTACTTCTGTGTGTCGATTGTTACAACTGTTTCTCTCCCAGTGCTGGAAAGGGAGGATGTAGCACGTATTGCTTTCTCTGCGGGTGGTTGCTGTATTTAAATGTGCTCCCTAAAAAAAAAGTATCATTGTTATTTGCTGATTGTGGCTGCAAAGCAGTCTTGTCCTCTGGTGACCAGCAGGACACAGCACATACTTGCAGTGCAAGAATCCTGCTCTGAGGCAGGGCATAAACTAATCCTAGTCTTTACACTGATCAAGAAAATAAGTAAGAAATAGTTATGGAAGGGAACATTTGTGTGCAAATCTCAAGGACATGGACCTTGCAAACTGTGCTCATCAGCAAACCATCTCATCCTCTTTATTGTATTTATTCATTCATGAGGCAAGAGGGTCACTTAATGCTTTGGACCAAATCCTTCTGGATTTCAGTTGTGTAGCCTATGGTAGAAGTGGCGTACGTAGGATCAGGCAGATCAGGTACCTTCCAGTGACTCTTCCAGGTGACTGGGGAGGACACAGCCACACCACTGGCTCAAAAGACTTCAGCCTGGGTGAGTAAGGGCTTGCAGAGAGGGGGGCCCGGAGCTCCTGTGTGAGCAACCATGGCATTACTCTGCTGAGCTTGAGAAGAAAGCCTACCTGGGTCAAGGACAGCAACATAATATGATAAAGGGAGACAGGAGTATCCTCTGGGGATTTCTAGGCACACAGCATGTTGTGGAATTGTCCTGGGCATCTTCATTTCCTTAGCAAGATGAAGGTGTAACTTGCAAAGTACTCTGTGGGGTGAGAAAGCAGAAAATAAAGAATGAAAATGTCCACCCAAACCATAACTGTCTGCTGAAGAATTCAAGGAGCATCAAGCACCATCCTGAATTTTTAAAGCATGTCAGATAACCCAGCTTGAATTTCAACAGGAGGGTAAGTCACTCACAGCAGAGAGGGATGAAAACCTCAGGTGTGCTGCAGGCAGAGGGAGTTTCAATGCCCCTACACCCCAGGGAGGAGGTGGGAAGGTGAAATGGGTGTTGGATGTCATAATCTTTGGAAGATCCCACTCCCCTACCTGCCACTACCTTGGATATGGTCCTCTGCCCTGGCAAGTCCCTTCTCCTCACCTGGTGGGTGTATTTCATTCTTGAGCTTGTCTGGGAGATGGACCAGTGGTGCTCTCAGGAGGCAAGGAGGCTGTGCAGAGACAAAAAAGAGGCAACAGGACTTTTAGGGAGAGGGAACAGTGGTCAGAGACAGCTGAAAGTCTGCTGTCCTGCTGAGAGGGAGGATCTGACCTCCTGGGGCTGAGAACTGCTGGAAGCTGAACAGCTGTGTTCTTTCTCCCTGCTCGTGTGCTATCAGCTTGAGAAAATAGACAGGATTGTTTGTCTTATGACTGCCCCTCATCTGGACACGCAGGGAAAGCTGTATTAGGTGGAACAGAGATGCTGTCCCCTGATAGCTCTGTCCCCTTGCATGCAATGGGGCCAGTGCCCTTGTGGCATCCAGAAGCTGAGCCTGGGTGGCTGCAGCATGAGCAGAGGGGCCTCTCTTCTCTGTTATACCCAACTGCACAATCTGTTTCCCCTTCCCTGTCTGGGGTTATCTGTCTCGGTGAGCGTTTCCTGGGTTTCAGGGGGTTTGCTCAGCTCTGACCACGAAAGTACTAAAAAGAGATTCTAAAAAGGCTGCCCCTGTGAGGGAAAGAGTAAGGTGCTGGAGGAACTGATGAGCAAGGTGATTGAACTGGGTGTATCAAACAATTCTAGGATGGTGAAAGGATCACCTCTTCAGTTAAAGAGAATTTGAGGTCTGGGAGCTGATTTAGAGGGTGTAGGACTGGGACAGGATGGCAGCAAGCCCAGCTTTAGACTGGAAAGGATTTAGGTCTTTTTCCCTTTGCTACTCCAGGGAGTGTGCGCCATGCATATGGTGGGACTGGCAGTGGGAGCCCTGGGCAGGGAGGAGAGAGCACGGCTTTCTAGCAACTCGCCTCTGCCTTTGTGAAGGCAATGATGGAGCTTCCAGGAAAGCAGAGGCTGTGCTCATGGTGGCTGGGTGGTGAACCAGGAAGTGTCAGGAGCTCACGACAAACAACAAATCTAAGGAGAAGGATTTGTTTCTCAAGACTGAAGTAGACACAGAAAGTGGCACGAGGGTGATTTATGTACTTAAGCAAGGTTTTTGCATTTGTGCCCAGCTTTGTGGTTCATTTCCTCATTCATTCAAATGCATAAAGACTGAACAAATGTTTGGTAAACAGGAACCCAAGATTTCAGTGATGAAAAGCTTTAACTCTCACCCACAGAGCTGCTTGCAGCATTAGCTTGGAAATGTTTTTGAGAAGATGATGATTTCCTCCTCCCCAGTCTCGTGACTGGGGTAGGTGTAGCTGTGACCCCCCACATTGCCTCACAGCTGCACCCCCACCAAGCTGCCAAGGGCTGGGATGAGAGAGGAAAGTGTGTGGTGACGTGGGGCCCTTTGGGTCAGCCTCCATCGACGGTGGCAGGGCCAGCTCGGAAACTTGCACAGCTGCTGCCCAGGCTTGATTTGGGCTGTGAATAACTGGAGAGCTTTCCATCACCAGGGCTGTCAGTTCAGGTATTTGCAAGCACTTTCTTTGGTGGTTTCTTTTCAGTGTGGTTGCTGGACAGGGAGGACAGGATAGAGAGAGGAGCCTTTCATGCTTCAGCTTCTGCAGCATCCGGCGTTTTCATGAAACCACAAAGGATGTTAAAGAAAAAAGAACAAGCGCTCTGTTTATAGGGATTTAGACTGTCAAAACAAAGAGGGGGCTGTGTTGGTCAGTGATCACTCAGAGTCAAGGAGCCAGAAGACATAGGTTCACAGGAGATGGGCTTCCAGGCTGAAGCCCACCCTTCCCTGGCCACAGTTTGCAGCCCCTCGCTTGTGCCACTGCAAGGGTTGGCAGAGTTGGCTGGCACTTCATATCCACTGTGCTGCCCAGCATTGCTGTGCATATTAAAAAGTCTCTCAGGGTGATGACTCTAAATTTCTGCAGCTGCCTGGGAATTTGTCTTGTGCAGGGCTTTTCCACTTGGAGCCCCTTGCAAGACATATTTATGGACGCAAAGGAGAAGCACACAGCACCCAAATGAGGAATGCATGGGAAAAGGAGTCGGGCAACTGTATGCAGTCCACACACACTGACATCTGCTGCTGCACTGGTTGAGAGCAAATGTTTCTTTCCACCTGTGTTCAGTGCAGATTTTTGTGTAAGCATGATAGTAGGAGGTAGCACAGAAACAGGTCTGATGGCAGTAGCAGAGAGGCTTCTGCTCTCAAAGATAGTCTGGATGCTTTATTTAGGAGCCTTGCACCAGGACAATGGCAGTGGGAGGAGAAGGGTGATGACAGCCTGTGATTCTTAATCTCTCGTTCATCTCTCCTCAGTGTCCAAGCTGACTGAAATGCAAAATGAAAGCAATTGTGCAGCATAAATGAGATGCTGGAAGCCCTTTGCATAATCTACACCCAGTGTTACCCCACAGCTCCTGGGCTCCGTGCTGAGGTGGCCAACAGGGTGTGAAGCTGCCCCAGCCCACCACTCACCCACCACTTCAGACCTTGGAGGAACAAACTGCAAACCGAGAAATGGCCTGCAAACATCCTGAGCCACCCAGTGCTCTTTTGCAGGTATTTGTGGAGAAAAGCATTTTGGAGGGGTGCAATAGGAATGGCTGCAGTGTCATTGCAGACTGAAAGTCTGTGCAGTCAGCCCTGGTGGTGGCTACAGGCGCCTGCCTGCTCCCACACCCCAGTGACAGGCGTGATTCCCAGAAAAGCAGTGGCAACACAAGGGTAGAGCATGAGAGAGCTCTGCATAGACCTGGGTGCCCTGAACCAAGGAGCATCCACACTCTGCCTCCAGCTTGGTGCATCAAAACTTTTCCATCTGAATTAAAGTTGCTCTGTTTTCCTAGATAAAGAGACCCCTGCCCACTGCCAAAATTCCTGACTTCTCCTCACTGCTGCAGTGTGGTAACTCTTAAGAAAAAAAGGTGCAGGAGGCAGAATAAATAAATAAGTTCTCACTCATATTTTTAGTCTCCCAGTGGCCATTGGATACCTCATTTAAGTATATTATTAGCAACCCAGGCATCTCAAACATAAACAGCAAGCAAGATGGTGGGGGGGTGTGTGTGGGTGTGTGTGTGGGTGTGTGTGTGCTGCCTCCAGACCTGCTGGCGCATGCCTGATTCGTGGGCTCTGTGCATCCCAGAAGTGTCACCCAAGGCAGCAGGAAGGGACAGCCAGGAGGGTGTCAGGCAAGAGCTCTCCTTTGCTTTGCAGGGAGGGTGGGTAAGCACCCACTTCTGGCCTTCCCAAGTGCTCTGCCCCTTCCAGGGTTCAGTGCCCTGAGTCAAAGGGTTGGCCACGTGTGGGGCTCTGTTTCAACACAACCATGTCCAAATCATCTCCTGTTAACCTGCAAGGAAAATACTGGGCTAAGAATATTTTAGAAGCCTTTGGAAGGGTAAGGGCTGAATCAAATACTACTGTTTTATTATCCAATTTTCTTTTAACAAGCTGCCCATTCACAGAGTGCCAGTGAAATTTGGATGTCCTATTTTGGGTGTGGAAGAGATTCCATAATTTCTAGTACTTATGGAACCCATGAAAGTTATTTTCTTTTTGGGTTTATGTAAAAACATTCCCAGAGTCAAGCATGTGGGGATTTTCTGAGGAAAAGGTGTAGAGATACAGTCTAAGTAGTCTCCATGGTTTTCATCATCTTGGTAGAGAAAAAAATCACATGTTTTACAAGGGTATTTTTTCCAAAAAAGCCTTGATTAGAAGCCTCCACATTACTTAAGTGACTTAAAGCTGAAGATTTGAGCTAATTAAACACATTTTCAGTGTACCATGCTGTCTGTACAGATATTAATTAATCCAGTCCAAGACTTTTCAGCCTCTTTGTAGTCAGGTATTCTTGCCAGGTGATATTAGCCAATCAGACATGAATTCTTTACAGCACCGATTTTGTGAAAAGTTTGAATTTTCTCCTAGAGGCTTCTGTTGACTCTTATGGGCAGTCATGCTGGTCCACAGTACTTCTGCAGAGCTCTCAGAGTAAATGTGCTAGTGAGTTTTGGATGTGTACCCCACACAATTGTGTCACTCACATGCATCACTTGGAAAAAACACATAAGGGCAGAATCTTTACCTGAGGTTCCCTTACAGTTAAATTTCTTCATTAAATAACAGATATTCCTGTCCACCAATAGCATATACCAAATCATCAGCCGAAGGAATTCCTAAAAGGCTATGGGACTGATCCCGAGGTAGCCACAAGGTCAGTGAGGTCTCTCAGGTTAACAGCAGCATGGGAGGAGTAACTCCAAATTCAGCAGCATCATCCCAGATTTGCATGCTAGTGAATCCCACCAAGCTAGCCAATACTTCCAACTTCCAACAGATTAGTTTTCCAGACCTTCCCATCAATATTTTTCATAGCTAAATTTCTGTGGATCACATCTTTAGTGTTATCTTGAAATATATTTTGGTGTCCTTTAAATGTGTTATCACTCAGAGACAACACAAAGTGCCTTCAGACACTGGGCAGAGAGCCAAAACCTGTCCTTGGACAAATATTTGCAATTCCTCTTGACTCCATGTTATCTGAAGGTCAAGTTGGACCCATTCATTCATGAAATATAAGTCAAAGCCAAAGAAGTTTTAGGAAGACAAAAGTAGTTATTGGTAGTTTCCACTTCCTTTTTTCTGGTTGTGGGAAGGTAAAATGTGAGTAAGAGGAGACAAAGGGAACATCCCAAATGCATCTTGTAGGATTCTATGATCTCTTGGCTTCTAGCTGTTCAAGTGCAAGGTATTTTGCTCTTACCTTATAATTTGTGCTGAGCTCTTACATAGCCTTTTTTGCCAACACTGAGCCCAGCCGTGTCCTTGGCTGAGTGCATAGGTTTTGGTTTTGCTACTGACTTTTTCTGTTGGGTCCATCTTGCTGGGTGACACTCCTGTGCCAGGATAGGGGTGCTTGCAAGAGGCATTCAGCTGGGTGCACCTCCTCCCTCCCAGTTTCAGGAAGGCATATCCAAATGTAATCCTACGCGCAAACACTGCTGAGTCAGCAGTACTAAATGCTGTCTGCTAAACACCGATGCTGTGCTTGGCCAGCATCTTACAGGGCTCAATCCTCTGCATGGATATTACAAACTAGAGAGCTGGGGCTGCCCATGGCTCCCCTTGGTGCAAGCCCTGGACGTGTGCCTCTGCCTGGGGTTGTCAGAGGGAGAACCCCCCTGCTTCTGTCCCCATTCATGGCTGGGCTGCTCCCACACCCCATTGCCATGCCAGCCAGGGAGGGCTTCTCTCACCAGGAAAACACCTCCCTGCCTGTTGATGGCCTGGGGTCTCCAGCATGTTCCTCACTGGTCTCGAAGTCATTTCCAAATAGCAATGACTCCTCTGAAGCCCACAAAATGAATTTGCTCTTTACAGACAACTGGTTAGCATTGGGACCTAGAATATTGCCTTGTGGTTGTTAATAACCTCTGGGTCAGAACTGAGCTGGTGATTTATTCAGGAAAGGCTTTATATCTGCCTCTTTAAGTACCTGCCCTGCTGCTTTGCCTCTCTCCCTGATCTCTCTTCCAATCCCCTTACTCTCACATTCTGGGTATTTCCAGCTACCTCTGAATGAGGCATTAATGCAGATAAATATTACTGCAAAGAAGTAATGGCCAAATACTCTCTGCATCATCTATATGCATTGGTTGGGGAGTGATTTTTCATTTCATACATCATTTACTATTTCAGCATGTGGCAATTCTGCAAAATAAGAAGAAGAATTAGAGAGCTGAAGCGCCTACCCTTTGTTCTTGCTGTTCCCAGCACTTGCAAGCACAGGCACAGGGTGACTGTTGTACATTTTCTGGCCTGAGAAGCCCGGCCTGGCCTGAGATGCATTTGGATGAGCTCATGTGAAACTTGTCTGGACCGTGTATTAAGACACCCTGCACAACTTTGTCCTTGTTTTCTTCCTGTCTTTCTGCCTCTCTCTCTTCCTTTCTGGGCTTTAACACAGCCATTTGTTTTAATCTCTTCTCATTCCCCAAACCTCCCCTTCACTGTATCCGCATTTTTCAGTGTAATTGGTCCCAGCATATAACACACAACTATAAGCTCTTTCCCCTAACTCCAATAAGACCTCATACCCAAGTGAAGTAATCTTTCCCACCTGGGCTGCTCCAGTGGTTTCATAGCACTTAATGCTCCCTCATGAGTTGAGGACAAGTTCAAGGTAACATCTGCTCAGCTTTATGTTGGTTGTGTTTGTACTGGGGGTCCCTCAGTTCCCATTGTCAAGCAAGTGAAAGGAATGGCTTTGCCAGAGTTCCATATTTTCTGGGAGTATTTTCTGGAAGATAACCAACTCTGCTGGGCTCACCCTGCTATTAGAAACCCCATTAAAATCAAGGATGTATGTTCAGTGAATTTATTCTTCTGGACCGCTGTGCTTGTTCCACCTTCCTATTTTCCCCTGGAATTTCTTTGTGAATTGGTTTCCTGCCTGCTCTGTCCCTGTTGCTGGTGGCACTGGGCTGTGAGACAGGAGCTGAGCTGCCTTGCCCTTGGCAAGCTGCAGGCTTTGGTGGCCCTGCACCTTGCTGTGGTCCCACAGCTGGTAGTGTTGGCCTGTCAGCCACGCTGCTGAGTCTTGTTTCAAGTGCTCTGCTGGAAAGAGTTACCAGATTTGCTTTGTGGGAACTGCTCCTCACACAATGCTCTGCTGGCAATGCCCGCAGTCCCTGCAAAAGCTGTGGGCAACAAGGCTCTCCTGCAAAGCATTTCAGGGGCCTGGGGACGTATCTGAAGGTCATCTCCTCTGCCATATTGCAAGTGTGATGGGAGCTAAGGGGTGTCTTTCTGATTTCTCCTCCTCATGGACTCACATGCCATGCAGAGCTCATTCATCTCTGCAGTGTGCTACTGAATGCCTTGAAGTGAGCCATCATTTCATTTTCGGTGACTTCCTAATGTGTTTGTTCCTTTTTTTTCTCCAAGCAACAGCAGAGGCATTGCTGTATTTGGCAAAAGAACAAAGCCTTATTGTTCAAAGCCTGCGCGCTCCAGTATCAGCTGGGACAAACACACCATTGCACTCTTAGACCTCCATCTCAAAAGCCAGCTGGACAAAGAGTGAAAAGGCTCAAAATCACAAGTTAGAAAAGCATTTCTAGAGAAAAGCATAAAGGTAAATACATTTATCTTCTCTCTAAAGCACTCTGTCAAGTACAGTTTTATATCTGTGCTTTCTTTCTGTTAGTAATACCTCTCTAGAAACCTGAAAATAGCATTTCTTTCTGTATTGATTTGTCCCCCTGAGCAGCACAGATTTCTCCCCCTCCAATCGACACGGCTCATGGCACTGATTTGCTTATGCAACTTTGTTATCAATGAATGTCTGTGTGGCTCTGGTCACACAAAGTGGGCGTGTTATCCTTTCCTTTGCCATTGCCTGGCAGCAACAGCCCTTCCCAGGAGCCTCCTCCACAGGCAGGTGCTGGGGTGATGCCTCAGCTCTTGCACAGCTCAGTGCCAGCCTGGACCCTGCAGCCAGCAGTGGACGAGCCCCAGGAGGCTGCTGTATCACTGAAACTGCTTTGTGGCTAGCCCAAACATGCAATGCCAGTATAACATATCTCATATCGATACAATGCCCAATTTTCCTGTCATAACTATGCCTGGTAAAAAGGGCACCTTTCCTGACATACTTATCTACCCCTTAGAAGCGTGAGCCCGGTGTTGCTTTGCCACAGAATACCTATGTGATTCTCTCTCCATAAGCCAATATTTACAGCTTTCAATTATTTTTTGCTGGTTTTCCCAGCTCCTCCTGCAGCCTGGCAGCCAGGCTGGTCAGGAGGCACCCAGAAAGAAAGCCTGCACAACAGAGATCAGACACTTGCTTATCTCTCTGCCCTAGGGTATGTCATGCAGCCCAAAGCCACACTGAGGCTTTTTCTGTTGACATGACAAATTGTAAACTTCTGGTCAATTTCCTGTATGTTAACCCTGCAAAGTGTTTCATTGCATTTGGGTCTCCTTCTCCCATAGAGGGTCTTAATTTTGGACTATTTCTTTCCTAGACCTATTATTCTGTGTGTCCTTTGAGCTAGGTCATTTTCTCTACATGCCACATATATTTTTTTGTCCTTTTGTGTTATTTTCCACTCCTGGCTGGTGACTGCATCTCCTCCGCACTGTAGTATCAGTTGCAGCTTTAATAAACGCAGTGGCTAATGCTTTTTCTAGATCATTAATGAAGATGGTAAATAAAACTGGAGTTAACACCAGTTTCTAGTAATAACCCTACTGGATGTCTCCCCACAAGCTGACAGTTTTGTTGCTGATCACTATTCATCACCAAGCCTGAATGTCAGTGTCCCCATGTGAGGTAATTTATATTCATTTAACACCATTCATCACAAAATTGGAGAAAAACATGGCTAGAAAGGACCTCAAGAGGCTGCTTTCAGAAATATTCCAGAAACTTCCACCCTGCTTTTAAACACAGGCAAGGATACAGGTTTTATATCCTTGCCAGGCAGGTGGGCTTAGTGTTGGTTAGCCTTCCCCTTTGCCAAGCATCTAACTTTAACCTCTCTCACAGCAATCCAGGCACTTTGTTTCTTACCATGCTCACAATGAATACAGAGAATTGTCTGGAGGACATTTATTCCTTCCTTCTCTGGAAATAGAATTGTCTCTCCCCTGGTTTCCTTCTTTCTGAAGGAAACAATCCCCTATGAGTGTTTCTTTCCAATTCCTCTTTTCTAGACCTCTCATCCCACTTCCTTCCAGACCTTCCTGAATTGAACAAGTATTGTAGCAGCACTGGGTAAAACTGAGGGCACAGCTGTGTATTTTACAGGCAGAGCTTTTCTCTGAGTGCACTGATAGGGTGACTGCCTTGTCTATGACAAATGGCACTTTTTATTCATTTCAGGTTCCTGCATTGCTGCACTGCTCCACACCTGCCTAATCATCTGTCTCTCATTTTGCCCCTGTGCAGCTGACTATACCTACCTCTGTGCACAACTTTGCTTCTCTCCTTTTTTTCAGACCTTTTCTCTAACATGCCAGGATGATTTTTGATTCTAGTCTTCTTTCAGGTCTTTGTGGAGCCTCTCAGCTTGCTGTCATCTACATATCTGACAAGGATGTCAGATATGTAGATTGCAAGGTGCCCACCACCTCATAATCCAGTGACTGGACCTCTGTTGAACCCTGCTCAACACTTTCTTGTATTTTTACAAAGAGGCTTTCTTTCTGAGCACGCTTTTTCCAATCTGTTTCGCACTTCTTACTTAAGGTAATTTCTCTAGGGTGTGTTTCTTTAAATTTACCTCTTGTAACATGAAATGAGATGAACCAGAGATATACCAAAATCAAGATACAAGAAGTATCCTGCTTTGTCTCTATCCACAAGACCTGTTGCAGGATTAAATTAGGCTGATTTGACATGATTTGCTCCTGGCAAATCAGCACTGGCTGTTCCTCTTCTCCTGGTTGTTTCCTAGGTGCTGATGATTAATTTGTTTAATTATTTGTTCTAGTGCATTTCCAGGAACCGAAATAGAGCTGACTGGCTGTAACTGCCTTGCTCCTCTTGTTTCCCCTTTCTGCAGCCAGGCAGGGTGCTGCTCTGCGAGGAGCCCCACTGCCCCGTGCTGCTGCTGAGGGTTCCTGGAGGGTCCCAGCCTCGGCTGACCCTTGTGTGGGTACTGCTGCAAAGCCATCAGAGGAATGCTTTCCTCAGCCTTCCTCTGACCACCAATCTATGGCCAGAATGGCTCCCTGCTTGCCTCCCTGTCCTGTGCTAGCTACATTTCCTTTCTGTCTTTCTTGATTTTATCCATCATAGTACATGCTGACCTTTGATGTCAGCCCTGAGCTGTCTGCATGTATCTCAGTTTTTTTGTTTGCTTCCTCCTTCCCTGTGAGACCCCTGAAAACTGACACAGCCAGTTGATCTTTCCCTATATTTCTTAACTTTCAATTTTGCCTCAGCATGACTTAGGTTTGTGCCATTGCAATTTGCTCCTGTAGACAATTCTGACATTCCTGAATGCCTTGGTCCTTATTTCCCTGAGTGGTTGCTTACCAGTGTGCTGTGTTGTCTAAATATCTGCAGTGCTCAGCACAGCCTCTCAGTGGAGAAATGCAGAAACTGACTTTCAATGAAATGATGAACTTCACCCTCTTTCAACTGGACTGTCCCAAACTGCACAGACTTCTTGTTTTCGGTAACCTCCTTATCTCCTAGCAAACGTAAACACAGTGAGCCAAATTCTGACTTCATTTACACCAGTAAAGTCTGGACCTGTGCCAACAAACTGCTCAAGCTGTTTTGGGCTTACAGTGATGAGAATGAAAGCAGCATCTGCTTCATTAATTCCCCCAATCCACATAAAGTAAATGATTCCAGGAGGAAATAGCTCCACAGAAGGGAGCCCTGGAAAGAATTAAGAGACTGACTTAATGGGATTAAGGGGGGGAAATGCTTAAACAAATTAAAATTGATCCTCTCTTCAAAACATTCAAGTTGCCAAAATAAATACAAACACTGTTTTGGGAAGGAAAAGGTTAAAAAGCTATAAAACCAAAATATCTCAGCCTCCTCTAATGATGTCCTGTAGCAGAATGAGCACAACCCAGAAAGGGTTGCTGAATCAGCAATAGCTACCTGCTGCTTGATGTTTATCCATGGAACTCTAAGGATGGAGGTTCATTTCCCACTATATCCATTCTGCATTTTCAGGTTTGATAAAATACCCCTGGAAACCAGATAGCATTACAAGTAGGGTTGGGTGAACAGGCCTGGCAAATGGAAACTCCTCTCAGATGCCTCAATAACCTGACATCCAGACCCTCAAGCCACGCTCCAGTTGTTGCTTTGGCTGTTCGGCAGTTAATTACCATCTTTGCACATTCCTTCACCCATTCCACACTGTGCGTGGCACTAGGATCAGGTGGGCCAAAAATAAATATGTGCAAGGAGCCTGTTCCTGATGTGTTGCTAGATATACTAGAAGCTGCATGCATTTGGCCTGCTTTTGTACGTGATGTGGAAGGGGAAATATCTAGAGCAACTAGCAAAAGCCAGCGTGATTCAGGCAGGCAGGTGGCCCCACATGCTGGCTGGGAGAAGGGCAGGAAGGAGTGCAAGGCTCACACTGCCTGTTAGTAATAGCTGGAGGCAAGCAGGAGCTGTGACTCACACATGCAAAGTGTCTTCTTCATCTGCCTCCAGCAAGGTGCTGTCCCCATTCACCCAGGCACCCTGATTCACCTGCCAGAAGAGCCGGAGAAAAATAATTAGAGAATGGTCAAAACCTCTGAGTGACACAGACATTTCTTCTCCTTTTAGAGATGAGAGCACACCACTGCCAAGGGCAGTCAGGTACACAGGACATGGACTGTCTACTCTGATGACTTTTGAGGGAGAACAGGGCTTCCTGCAAAGACTCTTACACTGCAAGGTGAGCTTGGCTAAATGAAAGCACATAGAGGGAATATAGTGAGAATGTACAAAGGCCATAAAGCACTCCTTGTGATGGGAGACTACAGAGTGATCTGCTTCACATAATTCAGAAATTATAAGCCAACTTGATAACAGTGCTGCAGTGCTTCCATGTACAATCTGCTAGAAGCAGGGGCAAAACAGATGCAGGGGAGAAAAGGGGGGTCTAAATGTTATATGAGGGTAAGACAAACAAACAAACCAAAACAAACCAAAAAACAAACAAACAAAAAACAACAACAACAAAAAAACTACAAAAACAAACAAACAAACAAAAAAAAAAAAAAAAAAAAAGGCTTTTATGACATCCTAATATCGTAGTTAACTCTCCAGACCTTTCAGTCTTTATGCCAAGACTAGGTTACATTCTAACAGATTCATCTTCAAATCTGAAAGAAGTTGCAGGCAAGCCTCAGAAATGACTGGGGTGGTACCGTGGATCTCTTATGCAGTAGGTTACACTTGATGATCATAATGGTCTCTCCTGACCTTAAGCAATGAATCCCTGACATTCAGCTGTGCTCAAGTGTGCCACTTTATTGTACAGCAGTTTTGGATCAAAAATAGCTATTATCAGTGAAGTAAACAAAAAAATTAATTGTCATTGCTACAGCACCCCTTGTGCTCCTTAATTTTTTGTTTCTTTATTTTATGTTGTCCTTAAATTTTTAGTGTGTTGCTGATCTATGTATTGGATATGCAGAAGCACATTACAGGGGTAATTATAAGGCAGCTGGAGGGTTTTGGCAGCTGGGAAGGGGATAACAAGCACTCTTGGCTCTTTGAGAGGCAGTGTGGGTTTGGGGGAGAGGCATTTTAGCTAAATGATAAGATTGTCAGCAGGGAAAGTCAAAGGGGCTGACAATAGTATTTGCATCATTTTGGAGTTAACTGCTTCCAGAAAAGAACATCAGTTTGCAGCAAAATAGAAGCCATTGTTTACCCTGCAGATTGGTAATCTCTTGAATCTTGCAGGAAAGGGCTTTTTTCAATGCAGCTTTAAACTCAAAGTATAGGGCATTCTACAGAGATTTAAGGCCAAATGCTTCTGGAAAGCCCCTGTCACAACACATGGCTCTCTGTGTGTGCTGGAGGAGTCTGCCCTGGTGCAGAACCAGGGTCCACATCCACAGCAGTGCACAGCTGAGGGAGACCTTGCTTCACTTTGCCTCAGTGAATCTAGCTTGGGGTGTTTGTTCTCCTCAAAGCATAGATACCACTGCTGTGCTCCCTTGTTGCCTGTGAAGACTTCAACCTTGCAGCTAGGGAAGGATGGTTCACATAGGAACCTGGCTTTAGGGAGAGTACAAGCAAAGCTGGAGCCAGGGAGGCAAGACCAGGACACATAAGGTGCCTCTCACTGGCATTTTAGTTTGGATGAAAGAAACCCATCCCTTGGTTGGGCCACACAACTGGTTTGATGATTCACACCATGAAAGAGGATTGCAGCATGCAAGCTGGGCTCCTCTCAGGTGACACTGTGCTGGGAGAAGAGATGCAGGTGTGCACCTGAGGTGTTCCAACCTGTGGCTGCTCAGTCACAGGCAAAAGGGACTGACAGCATACTAGCACTGCTCTTGAGCTGCTTTACTTGCTAAGACTGATAGAGCCCTTACCTTCTGTGACTGTGTCAATCAAAATACCCAAATGTCTCTTGTTTCCCAAGATCAGAAGTGGTTAAGTTAATTTATACTTCAGAAGGACCCATCAAAGGAACTGTCTTGGTTATGATGTGATCATCAGGAAGGCCAGAGTGTCTAGCCTCTCTTCTGTGACTCACTGAGGATGTGAGTCTGGCTTTCTACTGAGAACCAACTTGTGCCTATCTCTCAAGTTTTTCTGCTTAATATCCCTGCCCTGAACCAAGGCTGTGCTAAATTTTCACTAATGTCTGAGTAACAATATAGGGGAAATATAAAGTGGTGAGATTACAGAACAGTCCTAGGCTTGGTTGTCAGAAGCCAGAATAACCGTTCACTGTCCCTGGTCAACATTGCCGCAGAGGTGATTTCCGAGGTGAACCTTGACCTTCACATTAGTAGGAACATTAGCTCCATTTATTTTAGCAAAATCGTCTCTAAGACGAGCATATATTTCCTTTGCCAAACTTAAAATTTCCCTTTGGTTTTATGAGTATAAACTGTTGTTTGAATTGCTGAATGTTGTTGAATACTGACCCTCCCAATCCACACCAGTGATGAGCAAATTGAATCCTAACTTGTATGTCATTCCTCCATGAGAGAACAAAGTGCTTTGGCAGTCTGGATCAAAGGCACAATGTAAATTGAGGATTACTCTTGTTATAGTGAAATGAGCGCCTGGAAAAATCATGTTGACTTCTCTTTTGAGATTGCCTGTAACGGGGAGCCTTTGATGTCTAATGGCCGGACACTGTATCTCTTGTAGGTATAGCCTATAAACAGAAATTTATAATGAATAAGTAAATTATTATTATTATTATTATTATTATTATTATTATTATTATTATTATTAGGACCTAAGAACACAAGCTTATACACAAGACACAATGTATATACAGGGCTCAAAGGTGTTAGAAAGAGAATAATTGGTGAGGTGTTCTGTTTAATCCAGCATGGACGTCTTTTATAAACTTTCTATCCCATTATGAATGGATGTTCAGTCAGCAAGATGAGATGTTAGTTTGGATGGTACATCTTCAAATTTTGTGTTGTTGTCAAACTGATGTGAACAAAAATTATATTCTGTATGAACTCCACAAAAGGACTAGGGTTTGTGGTTGAGGAAGAGTCCGGACTCCATGAAGGCTCTAGGGGAAACTTCCAGACTTCCAGTACCTGAAGGGAGGCCACAAGAGAGCTGGAGAGGGACTTACAAGGGCATGTAGTGATAAGACATGGGTAGCTACTTAATACTGAAAGAGGGCAGAGTTAGATTGGATATAGGAAGGAATTCTTTACTGTGAGGGTGGTGAGGCACTGGAACAAGCTGCACAAAGAAGCTGTGCATGCCCTATCCCTGGAAGTGCTCAAGACCAGGTTGGATGGGGCTTTGAGCAACGTGGTCTAATTGAAGGTGTCCCTGTCATTGCAGGAGGTTTGGAACTAAATGATCTTTAAGTTCCCTTCCAACCCAAACCATTCTGCAATTCTGTGAAATTCAGTTAGCATTTTCATTATTCTTCCAGGCCATAGGAAATCTCATGTGCTGTGAAATGCCCTAACTTATATTCCTGATTCTTCCTACATCTGTAAAATGCCTTGGGAAAAAAACATTTAAAAAATGGGTTGTTGTTTGTGGTCACTCTTCTGTGCAAGGCCCCAAAAACGGTGCTTCTGCCCTGCAGCAGCTAAGCAGCCCCTGGTTCATGGTAACCCGCCACCAAAAGCCATGCTGGGGATGGCCATCTGTGGCTCCTACAGGGACAGAGCCAAAAGAAACCTACTTCACCTTCTTGCTCAGCCGGGCTCCCCACCTTGTGCTGTCACAGTGTGCCATGCCCTCACGTTTCTCCTTGTCATTTTCTGAACCTCTGTGCTCCCCAAACGACTCCAACAGGGAATGAGCTTATTGCCATGGCAACCAAAATACAAGCTTGTGTTTTGGTGTATATTGGGCAAGTTTTGTTCCCCTGACCATCCCCAGTCTGTGTCTGTGGGAACATGTCTGGCACTGGAACAGGGAGTGGCTCTGGGAGGGGAACCGTATGGGGTTGAGTTTCCTAGCAGCAAGTAAAATGTGCAGTCTAAACAAGGCACCTCTCATTGACTCTCCAGGGTGTACAGCAGATGACAGGATGGAGGGAAGGTTTCTTTCTCTTTTCCCATACGTGGGCCAGCATGGCACAGGTGCTGCAGGCAGGACACAAAGGCTGAGGCCAGCCTTGTACCTGCCATCAATACTGGAGCACTGGTGGAAAACACAGCTCAAAGGAGAGAGCCAGCACCAGCACCAGCACGGGTTTCCAGAGAGAAGCACATGCTCTTGCAGGGCAAGTTTCTGAGCCTGGGCTGATGGGGTGGGTTGGGTCTCATCTTGTTTGTTTGATTGCAACATCAGAGACAGTGAAAGGGGCATCCTCCAGCACCTCTGGAAGCCTCTGCTGACCCTTCATCACCAAGGCTTCGCCAGGAGGTTGATATGCCCTCAAAGGAAAAATCCAGGCTTGGGATATGGCTGGAGCAGCCCTAACCCTCCCCCTTCAGGAGCAGCTGCCACTGCATTTGTGCACATCAGGAGAGACTAAGTTAGTGAGGAAACATCATGAAACTTCTGATGGTGCTAATTAAACAACTTTAAGTCATAAACATTTTTAATTGGGCTCATTTTTGGTGTCACATACTATCTCTTGATGAGACAAGAGCTAAAGCTAAAATTAAAGCTGTTTTAATCTCTCTTTCTCTGCTCCTCCTCTCTACCCTGGTTGTCTTTCTGGTTGCAAAGTAGAAAGAAATCACTGAGGCTTCTGGGCTTTGCTGAAGACTGCTATTTTTAAGGTGTTATATTTGATTTACTTTAAATCTGACCAAAAATTCCACCTTGGGACCAGACCTCCTTTATCAATGTTATAGCTAACTTTCTACTTTTGCATGTAGATTTTTAACAAGGAAAGACAAAAATTGGTCTTGTAAGAGATGCTAGCTCCCCACCTTAATGGTGACAGCACCATCCTTTGCCCAGGGATACTGCAGCATCCAGCTGTCTCCTTGTGATAAATGATACATCATCATCTCTTTTTTTCTTTTTTCGTTTTTTTTTAGTATTATTAAATGTTTCTTAAGTTACAGAAATGGGTTTGTATTGAATTACAAGATCAAAACACCATCAGGTTTTCTTGTGTGATCCTTTGTCACTGTCATGGGCTAACCAAAACTCTCCAGGCTTTAAAAGAGTGGGGATTGTGGTCCAGGCTGTGCAGGTCATACCCTAGGAATAACTAAAGACATCATATTTCAACCTGTCTCTTGTGAGCCCATTGCTGCTTCACATGTGATCTCTACTGTGCAAGACCAATTTTAAACCCAAGGTCTTGAAATTATTGACTCTGTGAGAGCCTTTCTCCAGGGACTCAGGAGGAGAGATGGAAGGGGCTGAAGATTTCACTATCAGTCTCACCTTTTCTTTCCTTGCCCTGCAAGCGCTCCTTAATGTGGTACTCTGCTGAGAGTAGTGATATTTTGATCAATGTGTGTGTACTGAGATGTCTGTTCATCTGCTGGGCAGCCACCAGCCAGGGATGTACAGGTCAAATAGGTTCTACACTGGAAGGGTGCTTGAGCATCCAGCATCAGCTGGTGCAGATCAAGGGCTGTGCTCTCCACTGGGCAGCTCCTGCCTTTTGGGAGAGGTGGGAGGAGCAGACAGAGCTGCCCTAGGACTGCCCTGTGCCCAGGCTTCAGCCTTGCAGATGAGGTTTGCTAATTTTACCTCGCCACTGATGGGGTCTGTACACTAAACTTCAGGGGATTTATAACCTGCCCTGCCAAGAGGAGACAGATATTACTGGAAGCAGCAAGATGTGGTCCTGGCAGCTTCCTCAGTTTAGACTGAGGCTGGGTCTTTCACAGCTTGCATAACCCCAATTTGCTTTGTGATTTTCGCCGAGGGGATATGATGTCAAGGGCCATACTCTAGAGGTTTTATTTCGCTTCCAGGAGGCTGCCTGCTATTTCTGTATTATCTCACATGGCCATGGAGCACTGCAGGTAATAGATACCTTTAGTTTTCATTGATTATACACAGCACAGTTTGCTTTGCTAGACATCCTCATAGGCCACAGAGCCTGCAGCCTCCCAACATGGGTGAGGGGACACATTTCCTTGCGCAGACAAGTTGGCTTGAAAAATTCCTTGAAGTGTTCCAGCTCTGCAGATAATGAACACTTGGGTGACTTGGGTTCACTTCTTACCAGCTGCTTATGCCAACTCTGGGCCTCCTGGATTCCTCTGGTGCAGCTGCTGCCCCTGAGAGGATTTGGTAGCCCATTTATGCCAGGACCTTGCCGCCTTACATCCAGCCATGAACTCCATTTGTTAATCCTGATCTCTGCCCTGCAGGGAACTGACTTGGGTCCCTGACAGTGTGAGCTGGGACCTAGCAAGGCCAGCAAGGAAATGTTGAAACTCACATATCTCCATTTCACTTTAAATTTTGGGGGGAAATCCTGAAAAGCTCTTTATGGAAATTGTATTTTTGCAGCAGCCTCTTTCCTCTTTCCCTCTCCTTCTTTGCTTTCCCCACCTCTTTGTCTGCTAAATAAAACAACCTACATTTTTGACCTGAATTACTTTATGTGTCCCTGAAGGCATATGCAGCTCCTTGGACTGCAGGAGGGTTTTCTTCTACAGTGCAGTCAGATACCATCATTAGAGATGACAGTCAAGCTGGATCCCCCCTCCCAGTCTGAACACTGTATTTTTATTTTTCAATACAAACAATAACCCCCTTTCTGTAGCACTGGCTGTCAGGGAAAAGATTGGGCTGCTTTACAAACAGGCAGGCATCAATCCTGTGGGCAAAATACCTCCCTGTTTCTGCAGGTGAGAACTGGAAAAGTAAAAAAATTGCCAGCATCACTTAGCAAGGGCCTGAATCTGCCTGCACCTGGATTCATGTAGATCAGGAGTAACTCCACTGCTGTTAGGAAACAAACCAGCAGCACACGAAAACCAATCTGAAGATGGCTCCTCCAGCCCCTGCAGCACCTTCCCCTCTGCCCTGCTAGTGCCTCTCTTTGGCCAAACTTGCCCAGGCTCCCCCAAGGGTGTCCAAGGACCACACAGCTCCGAGCAGCAGCAGGAGAATGGGATGGGGTGTCCTTTCCTTTTCCCTCACCCCTCTGCTGCTGGAGCTGAGGGAGCAGCTAAACCCCTGCAGAAAGCCCGTGAGTCAGGCCTTAGCAAAGCCCCACACAAAGCACACGTTCCGAGTGCTGAGTTTTTTGAAAGGACAATGAAATTCCTCATTCTAGTTCATTTTAACACTCTGCCTCTAACATGCATGGCAGACTTGCTGAATTAAACCAGCCATGCTAATTTCTCTTGTTACAGCAGCCCTGTGTAACACACAAAACGCTCAGCTTGAGAGGATGATATTATAAAGAAGGACACTGTAATTTAGTGGCTCATTTAATGTGAACCAGGAGAAATATGAGGCATGCCAATGCTGCACTGGGGCTCTATTTATATCCTTTTTGGTGTGCAGCATGATTTATAATAAAGGATCATTTTTATATAGTATTAGCATGGTAATAGAGCTTACTGGGTTACCATGTCTGAAGAAGCTCTGCAAACGCCATGTAAGAATAGCCCTTTTTACAATATTAAATCATGATTCCAAGCTTTTTAAACTAAATATTAATGCACTCTATTTACCTAGGAATCCAGGCTTTTATCAGTGCAGCAGAAGGATCTGCCTCTTTGAGCTTAAAAGATTTGTGCAGCCTCACAGGTTTCGTTTTGTGGCTCCCAGCCCCACTGCTCAGCACCCTGTGTCACCCTCTGGCACTGGGAGCATCCTCCTCTACCAGGAGCCCAGGAGGGGGGCAAAAGGCAGAAAAAGCAGAAAAGCCATGTTCTTTTGGGGAGCATGGTGTCACAGCTTATGAGAAGTATTTCCTTCCTCTGTTCCCCTGTGCATGAAGCCCTGTGGCCCCCCACAAGTGTCCCCTGCCTTGGGGACATTGGTGGGGAGGAGGAAGGACCAGGATTTAACCCCTTAGAGGTTTTTTGGAGGCCACACAGTAAGTAAGTAGTGGAGCCAGGATGAGAGCAGAGCCACTCCTGGCACCTTGCCCTCTGCATGATTCAGAGCTTGTTTCAGAAGCAAGTGGACTGCATAAAATTTCATTTGTCCATCTAGAAAACAACGTGTTCTGCTTCCCATTTAAAGCTTGGGAACCTCATGATGATTCAGAGCACATTCAGGAATGCACCTCTACACTGATTTTTAGTGCCAAGGTACCACAATGTGTGCCAATGATTAGTTCTGCCATGCAGGTGGGCAAAGGAACAACATTTGTTTTAGAAACAAGGAGGCAACTAATCAGCTGGAGGACGCCAGCGAGAAGGAGAGCTTGCACAGGCAGAGCACTGCCTTTGCAAACATCACTTCCACTGGAGCTGCAAGGTGGGGAGATAAGAAAGGTTTTCTTTAAAGCATGGAGGTTGCTGGTGTTGCTCAACTCTTGAGGAAAGATGCTCAGCCCTTCCTCTCATCCCTGCTGGGCAGGGAGGAGCTGCAGGAGGCTGCAGTGTCCCTGCTGCCGAGCCCCAGTGCCAGAGTGCCTCTGACCAGCTGCACAGCTCAGGCTTGGCTTTTGAGGTGACAGCTTGATTCTTTTCAATGCTGGTGGGGCTGATGGCTGCACTGGCCATCCTGGACCAACCTGCAGGAAGGGCAGCCATGAGGAAACCACCTTTGGTGCCATTCATAACATTTGCATGCAGCTGGCAGACTGTGCAAGCACATGCTCCCAGCCCATGCTTCCTCCAGGTTCAGGACAAGATGAATGTCATCCTGCAGCCCCCAGCACACGATGTCTTGCTGGAGGGAAGTTCCCCCGCTCCCCATTCTCCCAGCTCTGTGGGGACACAGCCAGTGTTGCCAGCCAGGAAGGTGACATGCAGGAGCAGACAAAGCCAGAGCTGACTCTGCTTCCTGCTGAGCCAACCTCAGGGAAATTACCCAGCCACTTTGAATAAAAGTGAATTAAGCAGCCTGGCAGTAACTCAGACATATTTTATTAACTTGGCCAGAACCAAATAACATTAATCCACCACCCTGAAATTTCTTTTTTTACAGCCGTGCTCTAATATATGAAAATGTGCTGGCAAAATTTTCTGTAGGTTACAACCCTCCAATTAGCAACATTCACACTGTGGGAGGGTTATCCCTTAACAGGGGCAGAGATGCAGTGTGGAGCCCCAGACAGCCCACTCGAGCACCAAAGAAGCAGGTGATGGTTCCCCCTGGTGATTGGTCTGCCACCTTGGGGAAAGCCCTAGTGGCTCATCACTTTTTAAGTGAGGGATGCAGGTGCCTAAGGAACTTTGGCGGTCACTGGGAAACAGCAGGCACTGGCTTCAGCCCATAGGAGAGCTGCTCTGCAGAGGTGCTTACCTCCCTCTCTCCCTTGCCTGTGCAGGAAAACAGTTCCTCTTGGCTCAGCAAATGCTACGGCTCAGTTCTGCAAAACTGGGCGTGTATCTGGTCAGACTGCTGGGTATGATGCCTCAATGCCCACCCTTTCTTTAGATAAGATGCACCCCAGAAAGAAGTCAGGCATCTAAGGAGAGGCAAAAATCACCTCCTGCACAGGTTTCCCCCTCTGGGCCACCCACAATACTTGGTGGAGTTCAGGACAGGGCTGCAGAGCAGGCCTCCGCTTGCCAGTGGCCGAGAGCTCCTGCCACTGGCCCCACAGGGTCTGCCAGGGGGTCAGCACTCCTGAGGAGGTCTTCAGTGGGCTAGCAACTCACCAGGATCCCAGGGGGTTTATCTCTGTGTTTTACAGATGCTGTCTTTAAGCTTAGCACTGGCAAGGGGGTCACCTTTGGTACAAATTAACATCTTCCCCAGTTTCTGCATGCTTGTGGCCTGTGTAAGCCTACAAAGAAATAAAATTGCCCTGCCTTCCTTACTTATTAGCAATAACAATCCTAATAATACTTCACACATCACTAGGAGCTTCCATCTGAGGAAATTAATGCATTTTACAGACATTAATGATTCAAGATGCTTAGCCCATCTCTGAGATACAGAGGAAAACCATCCTTTCTTTTTACAAATGGGAAGCTGAAGCGAGCCGTAGCTAACTGACTTATTGCCATGCAGGAAGGCAGCAGTGAGGCAGGGTGAGAGTCCAGTCTCCTTCATTACTACCTGTGACTCTGACTGCCTTTTTCTGCATTTCAGCCAACCTCTTCCCCATTCCCACAGTGCTGCAGTGGTGCCATCAGAGGAACCACTGCAGGCTCTTGGGGGCCAGACCAAACTTGCTCATAGTTCTGTTTTGGGGGCTGTTTGCCTTCCCAGGGCTTGCTTGCTCAAGGTGGGCTGGTCCTTGAGCAGCTGCAGCTGCTCAGTACTGCTCGGACCAGGTTTGCTCCAGCAGTTCCTACATTTTGGGAATGCCCTCTTAGTGCAGCGATGTCCTACACTCTGTGAATGTCCTCAGGGCAGGTGGATAGCCTGTCCAGGGGTTTGAAAAGGATGGGTTGAGCATTGCATCCCATCCTGGGCAGTGTTGTCTGGCCTATCATGTCAGATTCACTTGCGGGCACTCTGCGACCATTCTGGCTGCCGGGCTGGCTGCAAACACGGCCACCATTGCCCAGCGACTGTCCCAGTGCCTGAAGGGTGGGCATGGGGAGAAGAGATGATTATAAATAGATGAACTCCAGCTCACTGGGCAGTGAACTTTTTTGTATATAGCCTCTTTGTAAAATGAAACTAGCCCGTGCCTCTCCAGGTGGAAAAAGAAAGCGAGCGGGGAGCGGGGACCACACCTCTTCTATTATGTGCCTAGATCTGCCCATCAGGGTCTGGCAGCACTTGCATAGTTATATGAAATGCTTGCTATAAACGTGGGACTGCTGGGTGGTTGGTCATTAACTGTTTAGAGCACAACTTGAAATAATACCATTTGGCCTGAACCAGAGGCTGAAATGGGATTTTCCGCCTTAAGATGCCACCAGATCTGGGTTGTCTGCTTCCCTCTGCTATGCAGAGCTTATAAATAACCCCCTTCTCATCCTCANTTTTTTTTTTTTTTTTTTTACACATGAGAAGGAGGGGGAAAAAAAGGCAGCAGGCAGGCAAGCGATAGTGAAAGTGCCACCATGTTGTTCTATTTTAAACCCTGTTTGCCTGCAGTTTCGGATGCAGGCAGGGGAGGAGACCACTGGGTCAGCCCACCGCCGCCGGCCAGGCCGCTGTGGTGTGTATGTGCCTGTGTGAACTTATTGTTTTATCCTCACGTCACCTTTCAGCCCGTGCCGCCCTCCCTCCCTCCCTCCGTCCCCGAAATCTTTAATAAATTTGCTTGCTTTTTATACACACACATGTGGCACATCTGGAGCAAGGCTTGCCTCCGCTTTCTTGCTGGGTTTTTTATCTCCCTCTCTATCTATACGTGCGCGATTTTTTTAAATAATTTTTTTCCTACTTTACTTGCGACTGCCATGGCAACTGTTACATGTTTGGCAAAAAGCTTACGGAGAAGAAAAGGGGCTCAGCGCTCAGCTGGCAGATGTCCAGTGTAATCATGCTGCAGCGCCGAAATGAGGCCTTTGGCCGGCTGCCGAGCTGGGGAGAACAAAGATGTCAGTTCCCCGTGTTGGCGGCGGTGCTTGTTTGGCACCCTTATATGGTTTCCCAGAACTCCTCGCCTTGGCGGCTTTCCATTCCCTTTAGGGCAGCAAACAGGATTAGCACACACAGACTTGTTTTTCTCTTTTCTCCTCCAACTGTTCCAATGACATCATCCCTGCTGCATTCAGCTGCCAGCAGGGTGACTTTGGGGGTGGATTTTTTTTTTCCCCTCTTAAAAAAAACACCACCGGGCACACACCAGCAAGCACGATGATTTAGGTAATGCCTGCACACCTTTCTTGTAAAATTAAAGCCCACAAAGTGCAGAAATCTCAGGCTAACCAAGCCAGATGCACTGCATTTTTTTTCCTCTTTTTTCTTTTTTCTTTTTTTTTTTTTTTCTGGTCTCATAATTGAATTCATGCAAGATAAAAAACTCCTTTTCCTCAGTAGGCTGTAATCAGTGCTTGAAGAGCTGTGGTTTCCAACTGCCCTCATCATGTGCTTCCTTATGAAATTCCACAGAGAAATCTTCTTGGCTTGTGCACTGATTTAAAGGGCCCTGGAGTGGGATGCAGCCCCTGTTGGTTCCCCAAAATTGAAGGACTGCGACCATCCAGCCTGGGGTGCAGGGGTGCATAGGGGCCCATGGTTGCTGTGGAGTAGTGCAGGAGGCAAGCCCTGTCTGTAAAGGAAGGACTTTGCTCAGGAGAGTTTCTTGTTGCTGCTAGCCATGGGGAGTGGGAACAAAGATGTACAGGAGAAACCGCTGGATTTTCTGCCTTCTGGACATCTTCCATCCCGGGCATTTTCCTCTTTCCTCCGGGTCTCTTTGCCAATCAAATAACAGAATCATGTCCCATTCCCAAGGGAGCCCCAAGGGGTGCCAGCATCTTCCCCCAGCAGAAGGTGGGCAGCCCTTGGTTGGGAGGCCGAGGCCAGCTGGGGCAGCAGAGCTGCCTCCCCACTCCCGCACCTCCTTCCCTCCCGGCAGTGCTGCTGTTTTCCTTGGCGCAGGCCACAGGATGTGATGCTTGTTTCCTCCTGTTGATGCAGACGCAGGGAAGGGGCCCAAAGGGGATGGTGGGCTTTGCATGAAGTGTTGCTCAGTGATGGAAAAGCTCCCTAGCTCAAGGCTTGCCACAGACCACTGGATGTTAGTCAGCATGGGAAGAGCAGGTCGGTTCAGTTCCTCATTGGGTCATTCAGTTTTTCCACTGCAGAGGTGGACAGACAGACAGATGGACAGACAAATGTAGACAGCAAAGCGGGGCTGCTAGGAAAGCTTTATGTAAGCAGCTCTCAGCCGGCAGCTGACAGTGCAGCAAGTGTTCAGCTCCCAGAGCTCCACATCAAACCTGGCAGCACATCAAAACCTCTGTTTCATAACCCACTAGAAATAGGATTTTCTAACAGTGCCAAGAGGACTCGCCTTGTTGTGCAGGGACCTGGGATTTTACCAGTTGTTAATGGTTAACTAGTCAATGGCCTAAAAAATTCTGTAGTGCCCTTCCCCATGATGAAGTACGTGATTTTACCAGGCGCTGCTGCCATGCCACCCTGGTCCACCTGTTAATAACATAACTCTGGAATTAATTAGTAATTAACAGCAACCAAATAATTACAGAATCAGCTGTCAGGAGAGAGGCCATGATGCTATGAATGGATTTCCCGGGATGGAAACTGCCCTCCACTGGGTGCGTAGGCCTGGCTGCAGAGGGACCAAGGCTGGAGGGGGGGCTTCCCCAGGGAAGCACAGATTTCCAGAGGCAGAAATTTCATGGGAAGCAGAAGGCACCAAGAAACAAAACTGATGTAGCTCAATCCTGACACCTTAACCCCCTTGCAGTGGTGACCCTCACTCCAGATGAAGAGGCTGGGCTGTATCTGGGCTCCTCTGGCTCCCTCATCTGAGGGAGCAAGGCAAGAGTCAACCATGTTTTGCAGTGCAAGACAAAGCTCCTGGAGTGCTTTGCAGAACAGGGTTGGGGCTTTGGCTGTGGGGAAGGGGCTTGCTGCAATGCTGGAGGGCAGAGAAACCAGAGTGCTGCTCACATTCCCTGCCTGCTTGCAAAAAACCCCAAGAACCGCTCTGCTCCCGGGAACTAAAGGAGATGGTTGTCCCACCCTGGTGCTCCCACCCAGGCCTCCCCCCATCCTGGCTCCATGCTGAGATGTGCTGATGGCACAGGAAAGGCACATTTTTTTCAGACATTGAAAAAGCACTGAGTGCATTAGATACATAGATTCATGGAGATGGAAAACACTCAAGTATTCATCTTATTCACTACTCTCTTCTTGCTGATGAAGAAGAGAGTAGTGAATAAGAATATACTCTTGGACATGATCCAGTATTTTGTCCAGCCTTATTTCCAGTGATTCAAGTGATGGGGCTTCCTTTGGGAAACTTCGTCACTGCCTAATGCACTTTGCTGTTAGGAAGTGCATCTTGTCCTGCATTTGGCTTCAGCAGTTTGTCTCTAGGCTCTAGGCTTGCTTCCGAATGTGCCAGCTGCTTGTGGGCTCCTGATTCCTCTAGGCAAACTAGATATCTTGGGCTCACTTCAGTATGTCAGTCTTAATCAGTAGGTCAGTCTTAATCTTTTAATAATTTACTGCTTTCCTCTTCTTGCTGCCATCTGCCCCACACTGGTTCTGCCATACATGGGCAAAGTGTCTCTGGGTGGAAAAAGCCTCCCTGGTACTGGCTGACGCTCCATGGGCTGCAACAGCAGTGGCTGCCTGACAGCTATGTGCTTATCCAGCTCTGGGCCAGGGAGTGTGAGCTCAGTGGCTGGCACAGCTGGAGGGATGCTCTATTTAACACCAACTACTAATGGCCTGAAGGGGTTGTTCTGGCCAAGTAGGACTGCTGAGGCATAAAAACACCCTGGCTGCAGGGGAGCCTTTCCCCCTGACCATTCTGCCTGCATAGGAGCAGGAGAGAGGTTTGGGTGAAGGAACTTCTCAGTGCAACTCCAAAAGGGCAAACAGCCAGGTCAGTTTGAGCAGGGCATTCTTGATCCTGTCCCTCTGAGGAGCATCACCAGTGCAGTTACAGGATGCCTTATACCGAGCTGGGTGGAGCAAAAACTTCCAGTGTAGTCAAAATAGCTGGATTTGGCCAAGTTATATCCCTGAGGGTACCTCATGTAAAGCAGTCTCTTTTCCTCCATTACATTCACAAAACTGGTGCAAGCACCCCTTGTCTTTCATGGAAGTTACAATCTGCAGCTGATTCTCATGCGATTGTCCTCCTCTGTTTGGAGGTGCAGGGGTGTCCCTGTTCCTCACCCACCACTTTGAATTGACCTCAGAGGAATACATTTTTGTGGCAATATTCCAAGTCTCTTTTTGTCCTCTCATCCCGTTTCCCTTCTTTTGTGTCCCTTTATTTGCAGCTCCTTGATACAGAGCCAAAGGGGCCATGAGCGCCTCCACCCTGTGCTCCCAACCGCAGCAGGAGCAAGTCCCGGGCCCTGGCTCCCCACAGCTTCTTGCGCCCCCTCGCACCCTGCACCCCCTCTGCCTCAGGCATTCGTCACAGTGCTCAGCACAGCTTGGCCTGGGTCAGATGCCTGCATTCCTCCTCACCCTGGGACCCAGCGCTCTTCGTCTCTTTTTGTTTCCTTTTATTTATGGTACTCAATCCAGCTTTCAGGCCATGCGCAAATGCTCTGCTCTTGGCCAAGCTGAATTCCTTTCAAGGAAAATTGCACAAGAGTTCAGGGCTGGTGCTCGGAGCCAGGCCTGATGGGCTGGATGTTTTGTTCTTTCGGCCCCGGTCCTGCTGGAGGACCTGCTGGCATGAACTCCCGCCAAAGCGGAGTCAGCAGGATGCTTCACGGGCTGCCTGGCTGGGAGGAGCCAGAGCAGCAGTCCTGTGAGGTCAGGGACAGGCTTTGAAAATTCAGTTAAAAAAAAATAAAGAAATAAAATAAAAGAGAGCAAGTTTGTTTGGGATGCTTTGCTCTTTGTTAAAACCATACAGATTGATGGTAAACCCATCTTCCTTCAGGTACAAATATCCTTGTTCCAGCCTCACATTGGGACTGGGCAGTAAAAGCTGTACTGGCTGTGGTAGAGGAGCCAGAGGAGGCTCTGAGTGGTGAGAAAGGGTCTGACAAGCTGAAATAGCTCCCTCGAAGTCAAAAGGGTAGGGGGTGTGAGATGGTGACAGCTCTGGTTGTGTCCAGGAGCCTGAACCTCCTTTCCTGGGCTCAGGGCTGAGGTTCACAGTCTGGCTGGCCTTTGGTGAAGGAAAGCACTTACTACCCCTTGACTCCCAGGCATAGCTTGTATTTCAAGTGATGTGAAATCCTTTTCCATGGGTTTAAAAAAGCTGCAGGCGAGTAGTAAAAAAAAACAACCTTTTTTTTGTTTTTTTAATGGTTCCTCACTTTTTTTGAAGGCAGGTTTTTTATTTGTTATGTTTGGTTGTTTGGTCTGTCTTTGTTGACCTTGTCAACAAAGATATCAGCAAAGAGATGATATGGGAATACTTGGAAAAATCAAACCTATCTGCACGAGCAGGCTGCAGTAGGGTGGACCCTGTGAGAGTTAGCTGACCTGCTGAGCCTCTGTCAATTATTTTTGAAAAATCACAGGGAATGTGAAGCTTGAGGGCACGGGAGGTTCCTCAGCAGCTTGTACTGAGATGTTGAAGTGCCTTGGGACACCCATTGCCATCACAACTAAGAAATTTTGTTTACTTTCCTGACACAGGACCTCCCCGCTTTGAAGGAGTTTGGAGTGACTTAAAATCCCTTGGCAAATCTCTATCTTTCTCAGAGGTGGGATTCATCTCAGCTGACTGTAGAAGTGTGAAAGTCACACAATGATTCAAGCTAATCATCCTTTCTCTTCTCTCGCAGCATAAGGAGCAACAGGCATCTACACACACATATATACATATATATATGTTCAGTGGGGCAGATCTCTTGCTGGAAGTGCCCACCTCCTCTATGGAGCATAATGGGAGCCTGGGAGTTTTGGTTAGCCATAGCTGTCCACTTTAGAGAAGACCAGCACTAAATGGTATGTTCTGCCCTGGAGAACAGGCTGATTTTTGGTCCTTTGGAGCTGCAGAGGAAGTGCTTGGTGAATTATGGTGCCTAGGCAATGACACACAATTCTTTCTCTGGCTCCTAGGTTCTAGTACAGTTTCTTGGCTGTTGGCAATCTCATCAAAAACCCTGCTGAATGCAAAGATGCAGCTCCTGAATTATTCTCACTTCTACCAGTTTCATTTGAAAACATGGTGATATTCTTCCCATACTTTACAGTTTAACATAATGCTGATAAATGATATGACAACAATAAATTTTCATTTTATTTAAAGCTGTTTATCATCCATATCTGTTATGGAAAGTCATCAATTATGCAAAAAGCATGAATGCTTAAAAAGCTCCTAAATTGTCTCTATTTATGGACTGTATGTTGTGTATTCTTTACTCCTTGCTTGTGCACACACTGGAGAGGCTCCTCCATTAAGTATCATTTTTGCACAAAGAGCCTGAAAAATGGAACTTGACAGGGGGATCTTAGACAAGCAGGAGGATTGTCGCAAGATGTGACAGAGCCATAAAAATTCCACATTCTTGGGAAAATCCCTCAGTGCTTGAAGCTGGGTCTGAATCAGAGGAGCAGTGAACTAGATGGATGCAGTGTATCTGGGGTCAAAAAGCCAGGGTCTGTGGCTTGCCTAAAGTCACCTTCCTTAGCTTTACCAGGGCCTCTCAGTGAAAGGGAAATAAATGGGTCCTTCATAAGCTCTCATTAGCAGAGGGGTCCACACTATTCACAGCCCAGTGATTTTTCCAGTCTGTGGTCCTTCCTAAAAGCCACAGGAACTGAAACCCAACAATTGGCACGTGTGTGGACCTTGCTGCAGAGACTTGTGGCTTGCAAAGATGCAGTCCTGCTCTGGAGTGAGGGAACAAGATAGATGAAATGGCTGAGGTGTCATAAGTCAGGCAATACTGCTCATCTCTGAGTTTGCACAGCAACATTTTTGCTACAGAGAGTCAGATTCTGCTGGCAGGCAGTGTCTTTGGAGCCACCTTGCATTAAGGCCAGTTTAATTGGCAGCTTGCTTTGGCATGTGCATTAAATCACGGCAATGGGGAGCTTTTACAGCAAGGAACACGGGTCAGGGAGCGAATATCAAACAGAGACCCTGTAAAGGAGTTGAAGATGTTGGTATCTTGAATCTCTTCTTTCTTTCCTTTCAAGATGCTGGGGGGACAAAAAGAATTAAAGTAAGGAAATTAGATCACAAAACCAAATTAACTAAACAGCACCGTTCTGGCCCGATGCTGATCTCGCACATGGTGTGCCAGTAAATCCCGAGAAACTCAGCACACATCTGGGTGTTTCTGGGGCGGCTCTGTCTATTCAGGCCTGCCAGGGTGTTGGAGGGGGCCCGCAGATGCCAGAGCACTCAGCAGCGTGTGACAGGAAAGGGAGAGCTTTCTCACACGTCCCACACAAGAGGTTGATTGTGGAGATTGCTGACGGGTGACCTCCCTGTGCCACCGGTGCTGGGGCTGCTGGTTCCTCTGGCACAGGCACCCACCAGGAGACCTTCTGCTCTTGCATTACAATGCCTGCAGCGTTGTAAGTGTCCTGTATCTGTTGAAGACTCAGGTACTTAAACATCTCCCTGAAGTAATTAGTTGTGTTTTTAAATTACTTACAACCTATGTAGTGCTGTAGGGGATGTGACAAAGGAGGGAGCATGAAGCCTGTGGAGTGGGAAGTACGGTGGCATCTGCTATTTTTAAACATGCCACACAAGGTCACCTCCACAGTATGCCCACACCCAGCACCAGTATCTGCCACCCGCCTGCCCTTCATGGTGCTTGGTGGTCTTTGCCATGAAATCTTTGATTTTCTTTCATTCTTCCTTCCCCCTTGTTGCCATCAAGAGATACCCTTTACACTGCCATGCACCTTTAAGCCAAGTAAGCAATAACACAAGAGAGGACTTGCAGCCATTGTGCCTTTTAGCGAGTGCATGAAAGGCCTGGGATCAAAGGCTGGCTACATCCAGCACTAGAAGGGTTGCAGGGACACATTAGAAGGACTTTTTTTTTTTTTTCCCTTCCAGTTCAAACAGCCACACAGATTTTCCATTTTCAGCTTCTATTTTTTCCCTAGGTTCATGCGATGAAGATAAATGCCCTCTGAATCCTGGCTTCTTCTGTGGCAGACACTGCCTCTCACCACTTTTGTCCTGATCCAACCTGGCTGTCACAAAGCTCACTGTGGCTCTGACTGTTGGGCTGGTCTAGAACTGCTCTGCCAGAGAGGGACCTCTTGATTTACAGTCATAAGCAAATCAGTTTCTCTTGTGCCATACAGAGAAATGTTATTGTGTTTTTGTAGCTTTCTCCTGTACACGGTGATGAAGGGAGAGAGGTTCCCTTGGGCGACTCCCTATGTCACTCAGCATCTCAGCATCTATCTGTGCATGTCAGCGTCTCTGTTTTTCACCTCCTCTGCTGAACACACTCTCCAGCACATCCTGGGATCATGCTTGTCTTTCCATAACTGCATCCTATTGGTGCCCAAAATAATTAACTACCAGCATGTCCTTTTCCTCTTCAGCCAGTTGCAGATGAGTTCCCAGTTCGCAGCGTCAGTTCTCGCTGTTAATCCATAAACTATAACCTTTACATTGGGTACTGTTCATCGTAATTAGGTTTCTATTACAAGATGTTATTTCCTGCAGTTAAACAAGACTTGCCTTACTCAAGCAGCCAGCCCCAGGTGATGTTTAGTTGTAACCTTAGCGTTAAAGCTCTGTTCTTGCATGCCCTTCTCTCAAAGCCTCCGGTCCACCACACCATAGTCTGTGCTTATCCTGACATGACACGTTAGCAATCATCCGTAGCTCTCTGGCAGTGAGACCCAGATTTGTCCTGCAGGATGTCAGCCCTTGCCCAAGGACCCACTCTTTTCACGAAGAGAAGAATAAAACCAGGGTGGCTGTAAGTCAGGTCACCCCGACGGCAGCATTAAGCACACTGCCTGCTCTGGTGCAAGCTGGGGTGGAAAACAAAGGCACAATAGACCAAACAAGGTCATTAACAACAGTTTGATCCAATTACACATCTAAATCCAGGACTCTTTGTTTGATTATTTTTATTTTGTGCTGAGAGGGAAGGAAAACAACCTTACACATAATAGAGTGGTGCTGGGTTCTGAAAGGTGTCACCACTCACGTAAAGCAGCAGTAATGCTTCCTAAATCCACCTGTATCTTGGTTGAGTGTTCATTTACCCTTGCTCTCACCACTGCCATTCCTTGTAGTTAAAAAATGTTGGTATGCAGGAAAAGTTTCCTCTGACAGTGAGAAGTCTGCGCCACCCCCCTGCCTGAGCCCAGTGGCTGCTTTGATGCCACAAGAGCATGACAGTATGAGAAATGCCTGGGGAAGTGAATCAATAGCTGCAGACTGGCCAGCTACAGGGTGAGGATGGGGTAAATTGCTGGAAGAAACTTTCCCCGCCACCAGAGGAGTTGGAAGAACAATGCGGAGAAGAGGATGTGAGGCACTTCCCGCCGCTGGCCAGCCCTGTGCCAAGGAGTGCCGCAGCCTCCAGTGCTATCTTTGTCCCCCTGTCATCCTCTGGAGGTGGCTGTTGCTGTTGGCTGTGGGTTTCTACACTCGTTCTCTCTCTCAGAGATCTAACTGTCACTGCAAAACAAGGAGACTGTTTTTCACAACCTTTCTGGCTGACATCCACTCACCCTGTCCAAGGATGCTCTCTGGGCCAGACTGGGAGTGTCCTGGTTCCTCTCTAAGACCTGGCTGGTAGAGCAGTGTCAATTATTTTTTCTTTTTCCCATCTTTTTTTCCATCTTCCTATTCCTGAGAGATGGAGATAGTGGCTTTCTTGTTTTTGCTGTTTTTGCATTACATTTGTCTATTACCAACCACTTGAATCTCCCCGTCTATTTCCTGCAGAGCTGCTTCTCTCCACAATATTCAAGTGCCTTTTGCAAGTGAAAAAAAAAACCTGAAAACCAACCAAATAACCCAGCCCTGTGATTTTCCTCCCTGCTATCAGGAAACAGATTTGTTTGTTTTTTAATGAATGCAAAAGAATGCAGATAGCGGTGAGGAAAAGCTAGGGCAAGGTGTTAAGCACTTCTTTATTTAGGCTCCTCCATGTATATCAGCTGAGCCCAGCAGGGGACAAAGCAAGAGCTGGATGTTATTTCAGGAGTATCCAGGTCTTTCATGCTTGAGACAAGAGTAGTGTCCCTGGAGGGAAACTCTGGGCTCCTGTTGTGCCTGGGTGTTTTGAGCAGAAAAAGGTCAAGGAATTTCAGCAATGCTGCTTTTCTTCTTTGCCTTCCTGGCTCTTTGTAGCAGGTATCCCTAGGGCTGCCCACTGCTGCTGTGAGATTTTGAGTGGCTTCACATCTGCAGCTCTGCCTGGCCTGGTATTTCTCAGTGCTCTGGTGCCAGACATTTTTGGCTGCACATGACTGGAGAGAGAACAGGCAGATCCAGGGCATGATGTGAAAGATGGACAGTGAGTGGAGGTGCTGGGGACTCTGCCACTTATGCCGCGTGGGCAAGGCAGCCAGTCTGTGTGGCACAGGCTGAACACTAATAACAGGTTCATTCCAACTGTGTGCTTGCTGGAAACAATGGACCGAAATCATGACCACACTGAGGTGCACACCAAAAAGAAAAAGAAAATCCCAAAGAGATGTGACAGATAAAGCACATCACTTCTCTTGACTTACTGCTTGGGACTTCATGCTATTTAGTTTTAGGTTTTTCTACTATATTACAAGTCAAATTTCAGTCCTGAAGCATCACTTTAGCATGAAAAGTAGAAATGCATTACATAGAGCAAGATGCTTAGACTTCTAATTTAATTGAAATAGCATACATATCATATATTTACAGCATATATATAGCATATTTTGGTCATGGCTCTTTGCTAAATTCAGCACAGATTCAGGCTTGGTCAGACTGAAACAACGTTTTTCAGTACATAAAATATTAATTGCACTTTCTTTACCTGGCTCTAGCCATGATGTGGCGTGGATCACATCTTCAGGATACCTCATAGTTAAAGGTACATTTGTTCTTTGGTATCAAGCAGCTCTAAGACAAGTCATGTCTAGCTCCAATCCTGATATTCATTTTCCTGTGAAGAGCATGTTTCTTCCTTAGTCATGCAGGACTTTTGCTTCTTTCAAAGTATATCTTTTGTAGCAGATTTTTATGCAAGAATGTATTACTAGGTTGTTTTCTATTGATGCAGAGAAATCTTTCATGCAATTTGCATCCCATTAACAGCTTCATAAGAGACGATCCTGATTCTAATGGCTCTGCACAATAAGCCAATAAAGCCAAATATGGGAGGTATTATGGAGTGTATTGCTGTTATACCCACAAAATGGTTCATATGTTCAAGAGAGGCATCAACTCATCTGACACCTAAGGTTAGTCCTAAGAGTTGCTACAACTGATATTTTCCAGCAGTCCTTTGTCTGTGTTTTATCTCCTGTTGGTTTCCATCTCTTTTATTTTTTTTTTTTGCGCTGGTAGCAGAAGCAGAAGAGGAACCCCAGCTTGCAGCCTTACATGTGGGCATCCAATGCAGCCTGATGGGTGGATGCTGCTGGATCCCAAAAAAGTACTGCTGTTACATCCTTTCTCTAGTCCTGGAATAACAGCAGAGGCTGCCTTGGGGCATGTATAGGTGCTAGCCAGTGTCCCTGCCACTGCCACCTTCCTGGAGGCGTATTTACAGCCTGTGCTTTTCCTGTAGGAAAGGCCAGGTGTCTATGCTGAGCCTTGCAGATCTGCTGCCTATCTTTGATGCTGCTGGCACGATGTAGGTCAGTGGGCACACTCACCAGCTGTGGAGGATAAATAACTCTCTCCCCCAGTGTCAAAGTTTCAGTCCTTAGCCTTGAGGGGTTTTGTAAACAGGGTACTGGAAGTGAAGAGCAAAGGTGAGGAGCTGGCCTAAAGCTGCCTGAGACCCTACAGCTCTGCAGAGGGATGCAAGGGGGTACCTGGATGGGGAAACAGCCCTGAGCTGTGGAGTGGTTTCTGCTCCCATCTCTCAGAGACCATATTTGCACACTGTTTTTTAGAAAAGTAATGTCTGTGAGGGAGGAGGTGACAGAGGAACGAAACTGGTGGGATGCTAGCTTGGAGGAGAGATAACATGGTGTGAGAGGGAAAAGTGACAGCCTTAGAAGCTCCTGCAGCACCGGGCCAGCTTCTATGGATTTTGCCTTAATCAGCACAAGTCTATGAGGATTGCCCTTGGTAAAGAATACTTCAGCAAAATTATTATTTTAATGACAAGTTTTCATTATTTTAATTTCAAGTTTTTGTAACCTGAAACTCAGGACTGTTTTGGATTATGGTTCAGGCCACAACACTTACAAATCAAATGTTGTGCTCCTCAGTATAGCTTCCTTTACCTACACTTCTGTTTCGTTGGGACCTTCTGTTAATTCTCGCTATTGTTTTCCACCATGGCACTGCAATGCCTGCACTGGCACTGAAGGTTTTAATATTCACTGGATGCAATTAGGATCGACATGCACGTGCAGACTGTGTCAGAGCTTCTGGGGTGGCTTTCTTGGGGGATTTCCAGCAGATTATGCAGGTTTCATTTAGGACATTGGCTGTGTGCAGATGCCTTCAGGCTTTGGGGAGCAGAGAGCTTCAGGACTGCTTTTGGTTAAAAGACAAGCTGATGTGCCCAAGACTGAGGCCTTGACTGGTTACAAAGAATCATAGAATCATAGGCTGCTTTGGGTTGGAAGTGATCTTTAAGATCATCCAGTTCCAGCCCCCTCTGCCAGGAGCAGGGACACCTTCCACACCTTTGAGACCAGGTTGCTCAAACACGTCTGCTTGCAGTGTCACTTCCTATCAAGCCCGCAATGGAGGTCAATGTTTGCACTGTCATAACATTTCTCCTGCTGGAGCTTCCTGGCTGGGGATGCTGCAGCATTTTCTGCAGGGCACGTTGCCTTGTGTGGGGGCATGCGAAATCTTATCGAACAAAAGTACAGCTAGGCAATGTTTTATATATTTGACATATATGACAATGCATACTGTGGCAGGGAACTTGGTGTCAAATCAGTTCACAGTTAGCAAGAACCCAACAAATGGTAAAACAAGTGAACATACCCAAGTCAGACTGTTCTACACAGCTCATTATCATATCCAAGGCATAAGTTCAAGGGTTCCAGTCTGCAGCATTTATTTAAAAATGTGGTGTGTGGTTTGTGCCTGTGCCACAACCCCCCTCCTTAGATTATCTTTGGATGTTTAAGATCAAGAGACACCTTTTTAGCCACCTATTCTGCTGTATCAGTAGGAGACTGGGTCATGAGAAGACAGAAATTAATTAATCTGGTGAAGGAAGAAAGGAGTTCCAAGGATTCAAATGGGATTGCTGAGGACTACCAGAGCTGCTGCTTTGCATTTTACTTGAGCTGAGAGGTAGTTTCCTTTTCCTGTGTTGAGTGCTCAGCTTTGTGGGCAGCCAGGCAAATGTACGACACTGATTTCGGGTGATGAAGTGTGGAAGTCTAGGGTGACAAATTGAGAGTCCTGGGAAGAGACCAAGGCCAGAGGGGAAGACATTAGTAAGCAGAGAGAACTACAAAACCACGGAATATAAAACCCTGGGAAGGGCTTTAAGGAGAGGGCTAACATGAACTGGAGGACAGCAGAGCTGCATTTCTAGACATCTAAGGGAACACAGGGAACTGTAGGGGTTGGGGTATTACAGCCAAAGAGGCATTTGAGGCAAGGATTTCTTCTAAGAGCAAGAAGCAGGAAGCATTTGCAACACTAGAACAGTCCCTAAAGGATACCAGAGAGCAGGATACTGTCAAGGTAACAGAGGGCAAAGAGTGAATGTGACTATTCAGAGACATGGTGTCACTCAGTAAGCTGCAAGAGGAAACATGTATCGGCAGATTCCCAAAAGCTTGCAACAAGATATGACTTTTGTCCATGGCACTACACCAGGTAGGCTGCAAGCAAATTCTAATATCACCTCATTGCATTACACTGGCTCAATTGACTCTGAGTTTATGTCTTCCTGTTGCCCTCCTTTTTCTGACCAAAACTATTTCATTAAAGATACAATTACTCTGATTGGTTCAGTTGTCCCCACTGAGAAATGGCCTTCAGTATTGGAGATGTTCAGATGCAAGCAGTGAGTTGAATCCCAAAGACTGTCCACTCCTGGAAATTGTTAGAGGCGGGCTGGCAGAATCACTGGCTGTCCTGACTGCTCCTTCCCAAGCCCCATGTGGGATTTTGCATTAGTCCTCAAAACCCTCTAACACTGGGTATTCTGCAACTCTGAGCAGCCTACTCTGGTGCTCTGATTTAAGACTCTAGTAGCCAAGATGGATTTAAAAATGAGATTATTCCCTTCCAGATTTATATACTAGACAATCTTTATCATGTCTTCCTAGCCCCTACACTATGGTACAGACTATTTATTAACAGAGTTTTTTGGTTTAGACTATTCAGCCTCTTCCACTCAGCACCATTTCTGAACCATTGCCATTGCTCTCCTTTGCACTTTCTGCAATCAGCTCAATCTCCCTGAACTACAGTGGCCAAAACTGCAGAGATTACTTCAAATGAAGCCTTGACAACATAGACAACAGGGGGAGAATGGTTTCCTGTTTGTCACAAGCTGCACTTCTGTTTGTTCACCTCATTAGAGCACTTTCATTTTTTACTGCAACATGACCACGCTCATTCATGTTGAGCTGACATTCCTAGATCTTCTTCTGCTCAGAACTGCTGTTGTGCTGGATGTTCCCCAGCTGGTCTTGTAGTCCATGATGATGTCTACAAAAACCCAGAACTCCATTTGTCCATTCTGAATGGCGCTTCACTTCCCATCTCTCTACCTCATTTGTCAAGATTGTTTTGCATTCTCTTCCTGTTCTCCAAAGTGCTTATTCTTCATAGTGTCCTGTGCTAATTTAATGTGTTCCCTGCTCTTCTTTTTTTTTTTTAAAGATATTAATGAAAATACTGTGTGCTGCCAGACACAAAACAGATGGCTTCAGACTTAATTTGATACGTACTGCCTGTTTGACAGTGAAACATTTATAACTGCTCTTAGTCTGGTTTTCCAACCAGTTGTACACTCCTTAATAGCAGGTTCTTCAAAGCCACGCTTCTTTGCTTGGTTTATGAAATTGTCAGGTGATACAAAGGCAAAAGCTGCACTAAAATCAAAATCTAAGACCTACTGTAGAAGGAAATTAGATTGATTTGATGTGATTTGTTCTTGTCAAATCAGTACTCACTGTTCTTCATCTGCTTGTTGTGTTCTGGGTGCTGGAAAAAAGTTTATCCAATAACCACTTCCAGTAATTTTCCAGGAATTGAAATTAATCTGTCTGGTCTCTGATTCCTGATTCCTCCTGTCCTTCCCTTTTTGTGGTAGGTGCTAGATTTGCTTTTCCCAGTGTGCAGAAACACATGCCCCCATCCCTGACTTCTGTGCTGATTGGTGCCGTGTGGACTTCAACTGCTTTACCTGTCATGGCAGAAGACTTTTAGGGCTTGCCAGCTGGAATATGGCTGACTTATTTAGACACTGTCTGACCTCTTTGTTCTTTCTTGAAGCCAGTATTCTTACCCTTGGACTGCTTATGCTGGTTGTCTTAAACAAGGCACTTTTGAGCAAAAACTGAAGGAAAAAATGTCAGACACTTTTGATGTTTGACATCATCAGCTCAATGTCTGCTTCCCTTTGTGAAACAAAGCTCTTTCTTTGGCTCTCCTGTTGCTATTAGTGCATGCACTTCATGCCCACTGTTTGTTGCATCACTTACGTCTTCTGTTGTTCCTCCATGCTTATGCTGCTCTTTCATACTTACTAACGTGACCTAGTTCCACTTTCTGAGACTAATGAAGAGCTCATGACTTAGCCAGTTGACACCTTACTATCTTCTCTCTGCACTTGTGCTAAGTTGCCTCAGTAGAGAGGCTCACAGTAGTAGTTATGTGTCTTTCATACGACTTCCTTAGGGCACTGACAACTTCTGAAATATTCTTTCTGCCTTGGATTTGTTCCTCTGGGCTTGTGTGTACTAACACTGTGATTTAGCTGAAGTCCTGCCTCCTTTTCTAGAAATCAGGACTTCTAATACTTCAAGGTCACTCTCATACCAGTTGCTTGTCATCATCACCTGCAAAATTAGTTCTTCTGTTTTAATTAGAATAAAAATTTTCAGAGAAGATGGCCAGGAAGAAGCTAGACAGATGGCAGCTGCAGTCAGTTCAGGGAAGAGCATAGACAGAGTACCAGAATAGAGCCAGACAGAGAGGACCCTGCGTATTTAGCACTTAAAATTACTTGCCTATGAACTTGTTTCCAGGAGATGTGGCTAATAGTGGTGGAAATATTTGTGTTATTTGTGTAAAATGTGACCAGTAAAAGTGTGTTATTAAAATACTTTCTGAGTTCTGTTTGTCTGTGTTAGGATGGTTTTATGGTCTTTGCACAGTAAGAAGCTTAGGCCTTACTAGCATACAGTTAATCTTCTTTATTCAGTTATTCATTGACAATAAAATGTGTTTTTAATCAAGAGATTCAGGCCAAGCAGAGCTGTTTTTTCTTCATTGCATCCATCAATGGGCCAAACCGTCCAGCCTCCCAATGGCCAACCAAGACACATCTGGCCTTCAAGACCAGATGAAACTTTTCCAGACAGCTTTTTCCAGTGCACAGTGTGCACTGCTCCTGGCAATGTCTCACTCTAGCTGCATTAGTGCTAGAAAAGCTTTCTTATGCAAAACTCCAAGCCAAAAACTACCTTTTTGGAGCTGCTTAGCCTCTCTTCTCTGCTGCCATCCCACCCAAGCTGACCTTCATCCATCCTGGGATTGTCCCTGGGTGCCTGCTCCTGTGCTGTTCTGGAAAAGCTTCCCTGAAGGCAAGTTGGTTTTTGGCTGTTATCTGTGGCCCTGGCATGTTCCTGCTGACATCCCTTTAGGTACTGAGAGATTCGCCAGCAGGCTGTCTCGTAACTGCTGCAAGTTATTTTAATATCATTATTGATTTCATTACTTCACTGTAGTTTTGCCTCACTACATCAAGTCTTGGCATTAGGGGTGAAGTAGAAGCTAGTTAATGCAGTATAAAGAGTGTTTCTTTCTGGGGCATCCTGAACTAAAGAGAGTTCCCAAAGTTCCCATGGATATCTGCCCAGAAGCTGGGATGGTTGCTAAAGCAGCTGTTGACTTTAATGCTCCAAACAACCACGTGGGCACAACTTTGTAACTGATTCATCTTGATATAATTGTATATAAAGGAAACAACTCTTCCACTATTATAAAAGAGCTATAATGATACATCCACAGCTGGTATCCTTGCAAGCAGTCTGATTTCTGTTCTTTGTCTAGCAATTGTTGATGTGACGTGTCCTCCGATGGTTGCTCTTTGAGTCATAGGAAGCTCCTTGGGATCGTGCAGAGACCTTCAGACCTCAGGGAGAATAAACTGATCACATATGTTTGACTGGGTGAACCCACAGTGCTAACACTGCACATTCTCCCCTTCGGATGGGTCTCAAAAATACAGTTGCTCATGAAAAAGAAAAAAAGCCCAAATTTACAATGCTATCACAGTGCATCCTTCTCTTATGGTCTAATTCAGAATCCATTCTTATCAGTCAGAGAACACTCCTGGTCATGCTCTTGGTCTTTGGATCAGATTGTACAATGCTTAAAAACAGCTGTGAAAAAAAGGTGGGAAGATTTGAAAGGCTTCCCCGTAAAGACATGGATGGGTAATGTATTTTCTAAATACATACCTAGAGGCTTAGACAACTGGTGTATTTGCATCAGCCTACTCTGATTAAAAGAAATCACACTACTGGAAGCAGAGAACCCCCCTGAACCTATAGCTCATCTTCCCTGAAGTAAAATCAAAAGTAGCAGTGCCAACTCATTGTTTTCTAAAACAAAGCATCTATTAAAAGTAATGCACCTGAGGGAAAAGCATGTTTTAACAGATAATCTTTCCACTGCTCCTCTGAGATCACCCAGTGGCCCAAACCCCTGCACCTACCCCCCACCGATCAGATCTCCTGCTTTGCCAAGAGAGGACTGAAAGCCACAGGTCAGTCCCAGGACTCATCCTGCTATTAACAGTTTGCAGAAGTAGCTGGAAGGACAATTTACCCCACCTCTTCCCTACTGGGTTTTTTCATCTAATAATTCAGTTCATGTCCATCCTGAAGAATTAGTTCACCAAAGAGCTTACCTTGTAGGAAACTGAAGAATGCTGGAGAGAAAATAAGTCCTAGTTAACAAATATAAAAACAAACAGCTCAGTAATGTGCAATACAAGTTCCAAATTTACATTTAGAACCTTTCAAACTAAACCATGAAGGTGAGGCCTGACTTGGGTAACACTGCTTAGAGTGAAAAGCCAGCACAGAAAAAACCTAACTGAAATTGTATGTGAAAATGCTTTCATAAAAATAAGAATCATAAGAAGCGAGCTGGAATATAAACCAAATTTTGCAATAGTACTTTACAAATTGTCTTGATTTTGAAAGGATGCAGAGTGCATGCTAAGATCAGCTGCCTGCCCAGACAATTTTATAATAAATGGCATTACGTTTTTCATGCCCAGCACAATCTCCAGCCATACAGTACTTTTATTCATTACGTGAGTGCTCAGCTGCAATGACAGCTGAAGTGAGGAAGGAAATGGCTTCAAGAACATGGGAAGAATCCCATAAGGTAAAGGGAGTGAAATGGGGAAAGGCACTTTAAAGTACAGGTGGTGATGTAAATTATTGAATATTTGAAATGTTTACCCTTGGTAATTTTAATCACATTGTGAAAGCAGTCACTCATGCTTTTGTGAGTGACTTGATTTACTGGAAGCTTTATGCCATCAGCAGCAGCTCAGGAGCCAGCCCTGCACTCAGGGTGCAGCAGCACACTGAGCTGGCTCAGAGCCACCACCACCAGACACCCACTATCATAAAAATAGCAGCAATCATCCAAAATGGGGCACCGATGCCCAGAAGCATTGAAGTTGACCCATGAATTCTATGTGGACACCAGAGAGCATCCTCAAAGCCATGCCTGCCTCCAAGGGAGATGTGCTCACCCACAGAGTCGTGCTGAGCTGAAGGCTAGGGGTTGGTGTTTGGGTCTTCTTTGCTTTGTGCAGGGAATGAGCTGAGAATGTCTCACTGTGCAGCATCTCTGACTCTTTCCAGAGATGCCTGTTGGGGTCTGGCCACCTCCTGGGTGTGCTGCTCCAGGACCAGGGCCATAGATGTGCTCCCTCAGCCTCCAAGGACACATGGACTGTGATGAGATGGCCTGGGAATGAAGCTAGTTTTGATGTATCCCATGGAAATTGTGCCTGGAGAGCTGGAAGGGTACCTCAGGGTGCTTTATGCAAGATGAGTATTGTCAGACACTGAGCTGCTTTACAGATTTGGTAACATTTCCCTCCACACTGATTCCACCTCTTGCTGTTCTTCAAGCACTGACTTATCTTGTCACTGTATTTGGAATTTCACTTGTCTTTGTTATCTAAAAATAATGAAATTATTTTCCTTGATGCTATTTCTTACCAAAAAATAGTTGTTGACTCAACTCTTATATCGTTAGCAAATTCTATCAAAAGTCATCCATAGTACATCACAATGAACACAGAGGTGATCTAGGCAAAAAAAGGGTTGGGATAAGCAGGTGATATTTCAGTGTGATTAAAGCATGAGCAGATCTAATTCCTGTCAAATGACTGGATCTCATTTATGATAGGCAAGATGTGGGTGCTGTGTCAGAGCCAATGACAAAATTTTCCTCACCCATTTCTTTTTTTTCTTCTTTTTCTCCTAAATTTTCCATTAATTCCCCTTAGTTGGATTTCCTGAAACTACGTGCTGGATCTTTTGCTGGGAGTTTTGTCTTTGTCATTATGAGGTAGTTCTGATCTTAAATGTTCAGTATTTGAACCACTCAGTCTGCCTGAATCCAATTTCAGCTATTAACAGATGTATGTAATGGCACAAATGCAGTACACTTGTTGGGGCAGTTTTTGCCTTTTTCCTGAAACAAATTTAGCAGATCCATAGGCTGAAGGATTTCCCCTTTACTTTGTCATCAGAGTACTCTACAAGGAAATCCTTCCTTTCCGTTGGACTTCCCAGTGAGGTCCATGCTCCCATTTCTGTTCCCTGAGGGGTGACCCTAAAGTGATGAAAAAGGTGTCATGTCTGGGCACTCTCTCTCAAACAACCTCCTGCCCACACACCAAATTCCCCTTGTTGTCAGTCAGTGTAATTGCCATGACATAAACATTATCCTGAATGCTACTAAAAATGCAAATAATGTCCATCCAGCCTGAGGAATGGCAAATAAGCAGTTCGTTTGCAGCTCCCTTCCTCCTGGCCCCAGTATGTGCTGTGCAGATGACGCTCTGCTGTGACACGTTTGTGAGTTCTCAAAGTTGCATCTATTTTTTCTTAATCTAAGCAATGAAGCTGCAGACTTAGAACATAACAGCTATTTAGAAACTCTATGACTTTCCCTAACTGTCTGTAACAGTTTCAAGATAAGTCATTCAAAAAATAATTACTTTAAACTGAGACTGCTTTAAACCAGACCTTTGTACTTCTTGTTTTTACTTTTATCTTGGCACAGATGCTTACCCTCTCTCCAGCTTCTTTGTAGAGTTCATTATGCAAAGGCAAAGAAGCTACACTAACATTGTAATTTTGTTTGGCAAGGTGAGCCACAAAACATATGCTGTGTCATGCCTTTTTATTACTGTGCAAGAATTGCCAAAGCAGCCTAAAGGAGGAATCAAGGACACGATCGTTGTGAGGAAAAGAGGAAACGGCCCAGTTTTACAGCACTCAGGCTTGTAACCACTTGCGGTAGATAGTTTCAGAACTGGTTTAATTTTAAATTATTTTCTTACCAACTGACAACAGCTTTGAAGTGAGTGGTGTTTAACAGCATCACTTTCTGATCCACACTGAGTCATTTTTCAGTGCCTGGAGATCCAAGCCCTACTTGTGAAGCAGGCGCTGTGTAGGCTGGGACTGCCCCATTCTCCCCCTGCACCAGGAGATGGGCACATCTAGAGCCAGCCCAAGCCAAAAGAGAAAGAAAGCCTCCTTGAGCAGGCACTGACATCCCTTTTCCACCCAGGGAGGATGGCATGTTGCACCTTATTCTGATCATGCTCCAAGAGCAAAACCTGCACTTCCCAGTCTAAACAACCTGTAATCAGGCAAGGGTAGAGCAGGCAAAGGGAACAATTAATGAGTGTGATCTCAGCCTCTTGCTGCCTGCCTTAAAAATCTCCAAGGACTGGTTTTATGAGTGGGCATCTGTGGGAGCATAGAGGAATCCCCCTTATACCCACATCTCCTCTGGGGGCCACCCATGCCATGAGTGCACCACTCCTGATCCCTTTCCATGCAGTGCTTTCACTTGAATGGGATCAAGGAAATTATGTGTCTGGAAAATAAACCAAAAGGTAAATTATTTTTAACTTGGTCCCAGATGTGAGCCTCCATGTAGCCCTTGAGCAGGGCTGGGCATGAGCAAGCAGTTTGAGAGGGGAAAAGGAAAAGCAGTTTTCACTATAACAAAATGTCCCGTTGCAATATCTCCCAAGTACTTTGGTTGCAATTCCTCCAAGCCCATCTGAAACTTCAGAAACAGCTTGAAAGAAGCGGCTGTGAGGAAGGAGGCCTGGTGCCCCCAATGGGAGCAAATCCCAGACACAACCGTGGCTGCCTACCCATCCCACGGCAGCTGCTTGTACTCCACCAAGGGTAGGTAGGGGTGGCAGAAAGGACAGGGCAGAAGCAAAGGGCACAACTCCCTTCACCACTCATTCCCAGATTTGGTGAAGCTTTGGAGGGTAGAGGGAGGAGAAGAGGAAGGGATATTCATATCACAGTGTACAAAAGAGGTAACGAAAGTGTGGCAATGCCAGTCACTTGCTGCATGCCACGGAAACTCAGGGGCAGCCTCACCCTTTTTGTTGAAGCCAGGGTGTTCGCTGTGTTGAGGGAAGCAGGAACCACCCCAGCCATACCCCCCCTGCAGGGAAGCAGGAACCACCCCAGCAGACCCCCCTTCCTCCAGCCACTGCAGGCTGGCACAGAATACAAGGAGTGGTGGAGTGAGATGTGATGGGAGACATCTCTGCAGGTCGTTGCTGATCTGTTGACACAGGCTGAGTCAGGCTCAACGAGATATTTCTGTGACCTGGGAAAACATCCAAAAAGGAGAAGTGGAGATGTTTGCCTCCCCAATCAGTTTGCTCACCATTAGTGTTTTCCTACTTCCCTGTTATAAGTAAACACAGTTACTGTATGTCAGTCTTCAAAGAAGACCAGCATGGGGCAAATGCCTATTGGGAAGGGACAAGGCAAGAATGCCTTGAGAAGTGCCCCAGCACCAGGCTTGCTCCCACCCTGCTGATGGCCATTCCTCCCTGGTTAAAAACAATGGTGCCTGTGAAGTGCAGATATGCAGGGAGTGATGGTTTGCAAGTCAGAGCTCAGAGGAGAGCAGAGCAACACCAGTGTGCTGGGAATAAAAGACAGGTTTCCCCAGAGACGCAAATGAAACCTCGCTGTCCCATGTAGAGCTGCTCTCAACACCACATATGGTAGGTGTCTGAAGCAAGGCTGTGACACTAAACATGTCCCTTCAAAGGACAAAATGCAGAAGAATCTTTCCAGCTATCAGCTTTTCGTAACTCAGACAAAATGCCAGAGAGGCTTTTTTGATTGGTCTGCCCTTCTCCTCCCAGGGCAGGACACGGAAGGGACACTGGCCCCTGGGACAGAAGATGTGCTCCATGGAGCACCCTTTCTCAGCACTTTTGCTCTGACAGCCACCCTGGTCTCTGTGGATTTTGGAAAAAAGTGACCACTGTGGAAATCTGTCACTTAAATTTAATATCCTATTGTCTGTGAGGATGCAGTCCTTTTGGAAAATTAATTCCTGGCTGTTAAAAATAAAGCAGCCATGTGGAAACAGTGAGGCAAACAGCTCTGCCCCTGTGCACCCAAGCCAGCATGCCTGGAGTCCTCAAAGTCCAGTTGTACTCAGCCCAGATCAAGTTATCAAGTCCATTCCCCACAGCAGAGGTGTTCTGGAAGCTACTTGGAAATGCATCCCAGCAGAACAGTATCACCCACAGCATGTACCTGCGGTTGATGTGGAGTTACAGAGACATGAGACTTCCCTATGGCTGCACCAGGCTATTTTAAATTCGAGGCAGGCATAAGGCATGTGACAGTACATGTTGTTCATGTGGGGAAACTCTTTCATTAATATTCATGCCTTGGGACTGGCCTAGGATAACAGTTTTTTTGAGCATGCAACACATTTAAAATGCAGGGTTGCCTTTAATGCCTGGAACATTGATGCAGCTAAAATCATTGGTTCACCTAAAATCAGACCTCCACAGAAACCTCATTTCCTCTGAGCACCAACAGATTTACTTGTATGGGTAGAAATATTCTTGATCTTCAGCCACCAAAGGCTAATCTCTCTCAGAGTGAAAGAAAAAGTAAAACCTCAAGAAACTGCAGGATGTGTGGGAGTTAATTTTTATATCTAAACAGATATTTGAACCAACACAGTGGTATCAAAACACGTCTCCACCCTCCTTTTGCTCTGGAAACAGAGTTTAGAGGATTTAGAGGACATGTGGGTCTCCAGGCCACGCTGTCACTAATTTATACAGGGCTGGCCACACTAAGTGATACATGTGCCCCCAACTGCTGTTGGGCCCCTGGCTGAAGGGGGAGGCTGCAGTGCCCGGACTGCAGCAGCTGGCTCCTGCAGCAGCACAGCTGCCCACTGGCAGGACTGGTGCTGGGCAGGCAGGTGTGTGCAGCTGAATGCAGGCACTGCAGGCACTCGGGGCAGGCAGCCAGGGCAGGAGCTGTGTGCCCCTCATGCCAAGCTGTCTCTGCCTGTGAGTCACATCCGTGACTCATGAGCTGCTGTGGATTAAGCTGTAATTTGAAGATGTTGCCGCCTACATCTGTCTGCACTGCTCCTCTCCCGAAGGTGGCAGAAACAAACATTCGTACAGTCATCTCAAAAATTCAGCCAGACATGCTAGTTCAAACCCCAGGTGAGGGCAGGTGAGGGTGAGTAAGCAGGCAGCACACCTTGAAGCAATAAACCCAGGGAAGGAGGTTTCCATCCCACTCAGGGGCTGGAAGTTGTCTCCTGCTCTCACCTTCCAGCTCCCTGCCATGGCTCTCACTGGCTCCTGCCATGGCTCTCTCATCTGCTTCTGCCCAAACCCTTTGCGTGGCCCCAGCACCTCATGGAAAGGTCTCTCTGCTCACCCCACGCACCACAGGCGTCCTCTAGCACCTAAAACAGGGGCAGGTGTTTGTCAAATGCATGTGTTAATGCTCTAAGAATCATGAGCACCAGTTCTCTTGCCATTTGCATTGCCTTGGAAAATTAGTTATATTGGGACCTAAGAGCTAGAAACATTTGTACTGACATATATTTAACTGAAATAGCCAATTAAACTAAAATTGCTTTGATTTAAGTGAAAATTCAGACAAGTGGTAGTACGCCGGACAAGATTGATAAGGATTATTTGTGAACTCCCAGGCACATTTCTGCTGGAAGAGCCAAAATTCTGTACCATGCGCTTATTCTGGCTCTCTTTTTTTTTTTTTTTTCCTGGCATTAAACCACCTGTTGGAAGACAAACCGTGCCTTATCCAGCATAAAGGCAGACAGCACACTTGTCAACAATTTCTGAACAAATGGAAGCATGCATTTGTACAGGATCAACACTTTGCACCAGGAAGGCACCCTGTTTGTGATATTTCGTTGGAAGCCATAAAGCCAGATTTTTTGTCTTCTATCAGCAGCTCACGTGTGCAATGCTTTCAATAAAATGGTTTAACTTTGGCCCTTTGATTACAGCAGCACAACACCTTCCCACAGGCCAATCCTCGGCTTCGGGTTAGTCATTGCTTTTGGTTTACACACAGGAATTGTATTTGATGCGGGAGCAGATAAGCAGTGCATCTGCTCAGTCATATTTCCCCAGCGTCTCTCCCTTTGTTCTTTTGCCTTTTATCTGCCGAGTTCTCTCTGCAGAGATCCCTGCCCTTGCCCTGCCGCTTTTCCCTTCTTTTCTAAGCCTGCCCTTGCCCACCTCTGCTTCTGCAGGAAAACAACCAGCCACTCGCATTCAGCAATGCCCTCGATATTTAGCGATGTCAGTTACCCCACTCAGAATTAATTTCCCTTTTGTTTGCCTTAGCTAGAAAGGTCTGTGAAATTTGCAACAGTTTCTCCCTAAACGAGAACAGGGAAGAGAGAAACTCCGCATCCCCGCAGGTGGCAGCGCCGGCCATCCCACGCCGCTCCCTTGCGTGCCCGCAGCTCTCCCACACTCGCGGTCGGGTGTGCGATGGGGTGTGCGTGCTGAGTCACCGTCCGGGGTTAGCACACCAGCCCCGCTGCAGCACAGACCCATTAGTGGAACAAAAGCGATGCTGACAGTTCCCAGTGCACAGCTAACGCTGATTAAAGGCCAGCTTGTGTCTTCGGGGCAGGAGGGCGAGAAGGGGCTGGTGCTCAGGGCGGCCGCAGCGCTCCTCTGGCTGACTCAGCCAGAACTGCCCCCGCAGGTCCCCACACGGGGAGGGCCCCCAGCCCTCCTGTGGGTACACGGAAGCTTCCTTGGCACATATGCCAGGCGTACGGCTTGTAGGTCTGGTGCCTTCAGGAGCGGCCCCAGGATGGGCTGGAGCGGGACAAGATGAGGCAGGCAGGGAAAGAGATGCTCCTGCCCGTATTGTGCACAGCAGGTATCCCAGCTGGGACACATTTCCTTGCTGGAGTAGTCTGCAAAAGAAATTGCTATAGGCATGAATATTTAAATTTCCTTCCAATGGGTATCAAGCCAAATTCCACATCTCAGTTCCAGGGTCAATCAGGATGATCAGACACGCTGCTTCACAGAACAGAAATATAGAGGTAAGACCAAATCCCAATGCCTTCCTCCAGAGGGGACAGAGTGCCTGGGTAATTAATTCAGCAGAAAGGGAGGGAGGAATCATAGCCCTGCAGGCTATTGGGTTTTTTTCATCTTTGCTTGGAGGGCTTACCTGGCAAGGCTGTTCCCTGAGGTCAGCAAGTTAAAGAACAGTGTCTGTTGAACAGACAACCTGTGACTCTTTTGCAAAGCTCCTCTGCTGGGTGAACATGACTTGTCTCTGTCAAAAACTGCTATTCCTCTGGGAATATGTGCTCTGAGCATGGGGCAGGAAAGGAAGAGGCAGATACACCTTCCCACCTTCTGGGATCCGCTTAAAAAAGGACAGGGAAGTGTGTTAAAATTCCCTTTTCTTTTTCTCTGGGTCAGCTAGACTTGTCCTGGCCAGCCAGACTGTACGCCTGGATAGTGCATCCTGCCCCGGTGTGGTCCTCCAGCATTGTGCAGCACCTCCATCCCACCTGGCAGGACTGCACTGCTGCAGCTAGTCTGTTCAGGTGCATTAGCACCAGGGCAGGCTTTCCAGAGCAGCCTTCCCCATGCCGCAGTTTGCTTTGGTTGTGCCCCAGCTGGGCAGCCCTGCCGCAGGCAGCAGAAGCGTGATGTGCAGACAGGCTGCAGCAAGCCATCCCTGACACTAGATCCAATGCCTGGAGAAAAGTGTCCTAATCCTGCCAGATTTGCTCCTTACTGGCACTCATGTGAGCTAATCCTTCCCAGAGTGTACCCAACCCTCCCATTTCCTTCCCTGGGAAAGCTGTCAGCCTTCTTACCTGGCAGCATTGCACTGGGCGGCTCAGCTGCCACCCATGGGGAGAGCAGGAGCCACCCTGCCATGACCTGGGTTTCCCGGCTGCAGAGACAGGCCAGCACTGGGGGCTGCCCTGGCTCACATCTCAGCAGCTTCCCCTGCAAACCTAAGAGATGCTCACAGCAAAGAAACAGAAACCAAAGCAAAAAAATGAGGCATCTGCAGAAATGCTTTATTGGTGGACTGCTGCTGGGTACTGCTGGTTCTGCAGGGGCTCCCCGTTCCTGTCGGGATCTACCTTTGCTGCCGTTTGCAGCCTCTTCAAGCTGCCTCTCCAGCAAGAAAGCACACAGTGATCACAGCGGTGGTCCCTGGGGATATTACTGCACGATGGGAAAAGCAGCTACGACGGCGGCTGGGCGTGATGCTGAAGAAGTCATCTTCCTACTGTGTCCTTAATACAAATACTTTATGGAAAATGAATCAGCCCTCTTTGGGCTTTTTTCCAGAGGCCCCTCTGACTAATTTTGTCCAAAACAGCCATGCTGACCCTGAACAGCAGTATGATGGTGGCAGACAGGACCTGCTCACGTTTGGGTGGAGGCAGGGAAAAACTGTTTTGCAGGCCTGCCCAAAAAAATCCTCAGGCTGACTGCCAAAAACCACACCAAACATATGGTAAATGAAATCGCTGGCAGGGAGCTGGCTTGGACAACATGAGTGTTTCAGCACTGTGGACTGCTTGTTAGCTGGCCTGAATTGTATTTATGCTGCTTTAAGCAGCTCCATATTTAAGGAAAAGAAGGCAAAGGAGAGGGCAATGCCAATTTTTTGGGTGTGCTTTTGATGCCTCCTCGTGCACATTATTTTCCTGACGATGTTAGTGTGGTCACAGAGCTTGTCCCATCCTGTGGTTAAGAGCACAAGAGCATCACAGAAGATTTCGCCTCCTCATATGGCAACAGTCTTCTGTGGAAAAGCAGACAGAAGGGCTTTTCTCTCTTGGAACAGGGACTCTGCCTCTTTCACCATATGAATGTCGTGTACATTTCATGGAGCTGATGAAATCATGTACAGATGGGATCCATCTTAACAAAGGCTCTTATTCACAGGGAAGGTTTCTCTGTGGCGTATCTTGGGCCGTATCCCAGCTTGCATAGCCATATCAACAAAATGCATCCACAGAGCCAGGCAAATTTCTGAGAGGATACCAGACACAGAGATGCTGTGCCCCTGCTGCTGTGAACAGCTTGACTTACTTTGCAGCAGTTTGGCCCCTTTGGAAATCTGAGCCATGGAGTCATAGCAATAAACATGCCTTTCCTCACATGACAGCCTTTAAAAGGATTCAGGTACCAGATACCATTTCCAGGATGCTGCCAGGTGCTGTGGAGAAAGCATGGCAGAGCAGCAAGATTATAAGAAAGAGGTGCCTGATGTCTTCAGAAATTTGATAGGCTGCCATAAGAATAGCTGTGGTGGCTACAGCTACTGAAGGAGGATGAAAACAGAGCAGACAAACAGCAGTTCCTTTTCTTGAGTCTGGGGTATCATTTTTCCTCCTGGAGTTAGAGTGGTGGAGTGCCAGGGGCAGAGCTCATCTCCACATTCAAGGGCAGCTTTCCACCACCCTTTGCATGCTGCAGCTTGGAGCTCAGCCATTCCCCAGCCCTACCCCATTCCTTAGTTTCCCCCATCTCTCTGCAGGCTGTGGAATCCTGACTATTGCACTGGCAAGGGGCTTTTTCAAGAGAAGGCAGGGGGACAGATACCTCGGAGCTGCTGTCCTGCTCCTGACTCCATGGGCACACCTTTCTGGGGCTGAGTGATCATCTAAGTCAATGGGATGACCAAATCCCACAGAATCTGTTTGTTCAACAACCTGATTTTTACAAGGAAAATCAAAGTTTCAGAGCAAACTTTTGGGCACAATCCAGCCCAAACATGGATCAATAAACCCTTCTCCCTGCTTTTACTTTCTTGATGTGCATTCAGCATTCAGTCAGTAGTACCTTAGAATCATCTCACTATCTGCCTATGCTCAAAAGGACAAAAAACAACAACAAAAGAAAATATACAGAGGGGTGACTTAAGAGAGTTTGGAAATCGCTTCCCATATGAAACACTCCTTTAGTCACAGGCACAAAAAGGCATCAAAATTCCCTGCCTCTGATGTAAACAACAGAAAGAAAAAGTCATCTGGAAGGACAGGATGATTCATACTGAGGACCTGACTCGTAATATTCATCAGTGTTGAAATTGCCTCTGCAAGATGACTGCATGTGAAAACGGCATCAGCGAAATCCCAGCTTCTGCCTTGAGAAGTATCATTAGCAGCAAAGTGGTGTGGTGAGACTCCAGTGGCACAACCCTTGCTCTGGTAAGTCATCTGACCTGTTCCAGCTAAAACAGCACCGTCATTCAGGTAAAACTGCTTTACATAAGGGCAGCTGAAGCAGACTGGAGCATGCTCAGGCTTTGAAGCCATCTTCAACAGCAAAATACAAAAGTTTTTTCTTGACCCTGAAAAAAATCCTGCTGAGGGCTTGCTTATAAAGATGCTGCTCAAGTTGGATGCTTGAAAAAGACTGAAAAATTGGCCAGTCTTTTCCCTTATGTTAATTGCCCTGAGTCAAGCGGTAAAAGGGCAAAAAAGGCTGTGCTGACTTTATGCATTGTTAGGAGATACTTTCCCCTGCACATTTGAATCTGTTTACTTAATCTTCCAGGCCTTTACCCATGAATATTAAATTCCTTGATCACTATGCATTAGGAGTCATCTTCACACCATCTGTTTGTATTTGTCATCTAACCCTTGTAAATAATAAAATGTACTTTGTTCTCAAGTTCATGGATCCTAGCAGGAGAACAATTACTGTTGAGGAAAAGTACTGTGTGAAACTATTGGCAGTGACAGGACTCTTCTTTAGCCTCCCATCTTGCACAGTAATTAAATGAAAGCCAGGATCTGGCCCAAAGAGCGATACATGGTTTCTTTCAAGGGCCAGAAGAGATGATGGAGGGCTCTACTTCTCTGATTATGATGGAGGCACTCTTCCCCATGCTTCTAAAAGAAGGCAATGTCAGAAGAGAAGGCTGCACTCCAGGGGAGCAGCCTTACTGAGTCAGGAATGTCAACAGGATCTAGCTGCTCTGCTCAAGCAAAAATATAGCTTGGATTGACAGGAATGGCTGTGGCTGTTTAACAGGGTGGCCTGGGCAGCTGGCCTGGACAAACTTCCTAAGAGGGACTGGCACGAAAGAAACATCTGAGGAAGAAACAGATAAATGAGCAGATAGACAATGTTTCTCTCACACCTGGGAGTGCCATTAAAGAAGTGAAATTGTCACCTATCAGCTGAGAGGTAAAGTTCAGAGAAGGCTAGGCAAATATCAAGGGAAACAGTGATAAAGTGCAGTTGTTACAATAGGAAATTAATCCTTAGAGGGAGCTCTGCCTGAAAATTTTATTAGATCATGCAATGAGAACAGCCTTGACACATATTACAAAGGTTCAATTTCAACTTTATCAACACACATAAATGTGTGAATCCCTAGGACAGTGGACCCATGAGGAGGAAAAAACATGTGCCATGGTGGAAGACCTCTGGTGGACAACAAAAGCTGGCTGGTGAGCACACCTTCTGGGCACAGTCCCTTGGGGAGCCAGTCAGAAACATACTTTGCAGAAGAATCACGATTTACATTCCCTAAGGACTTGTCTCCCTGTGCTCCTATGAATTATTTTATATGCCAGGCAACTATCAATAAGCACTCAAATTGTTACCATCTAGTTAAAATTTGATGTAGTTGGTTAAAGAAGGGATCATTTAGGAGATTAAATGGAATCATATTTTTATCTGACACGTTGATAGCAACAAATTTAGGCAAGAGAATGGTTGTCAAATATTTGTTTAACTGGAAGAGTTATCTGGGCTTGAACAAGATACCACTTGCCAGTCTGCTCAGCCTTGCAAACATCCCACACCAGGAGGTTACCTATTAAGTGATAGACAATATAACTTGTTAATTGTTAGAGCATTATGACCTTAGACTTTGCCCAGGTATTTAATAACACCATCTGCTGTCTACGTCTGCAATACTATTATTTTTACATGAGGATTACTCTTCTTTCTCCACAAAAAAGGTTGCAAAAACAATGCTAAAGGAGAGCAGAGCAGCATGGTACTCAAACCTGACTGCCCAAGCAAAATATAGAGGAGACACAGGTCACCCAAAATGTCGCAGATGTATTGTCTTGAATCTGGAAATCTTGATGTTCTGAAGGTTAACTAAGGGCCTGTGATCCAGCCTTGTCTTGCCTGAGAACAAGCTGGGAGTGAAATGCACTCTGGTGCAGGCTGCCATTCACTTTGCTCTTTCTGGCACCATTGCTGTTTCCTTCACCAAAACAACAGCAACGGTCCAAAGGCCACCATTTAGGAATCACTGTGCCTTCAGATATTTTTCTCTTTGATAACATGCTTTTAAAGCATGTACATTTCACACCAAGCAATCACATTTATCAGGTTTTCCAATCCTCTTCTTGCTAACAGTGATGTGATTTTTGGCTTTGGCTTTGGCTTCGGCTTCAGGGAAGGGAAGGGAAGGGAAGGGAAGGGAAGGGAAGGGTATATTTCTCTCAGCTGGTGTCTTCTGGTCAGTGTTTCCATAGGATTTAATGTAAAGCCATTCCCAGTGTACTGGAAACTGAACCTACTGGATTCAGTGACATAAGTCCTAACAACTGAGATGAGCCACTTTCTCACTCTGGAATGTTGTAATTTTTGTGCAAATGGTCTTTTCCTCCAAATAAAGAGAAGCTGAAACCTGATAGCTGGTGAGCTGCCAGATGAAGGAGGAAGCATTAGAGGTGTGAACACCAAAGTGATCCAAAATACGAGGCCAAGAGAAAGAACCCAGAGTGTACTTTAAATTTAAAAGTGCACATTTATAGCGGGTTTTAAAAAAATGTTTTTATTTAGTTTACTGCTTACTGGTGTATGTTTGAGGAATCATGAAAATAATCATGAAACAATCATGAATGCTCCACACCCCCAGCTTAATTCCTATATGAGACCTAGGAGGTAGTGTGCTTTACTTGGCACTCTGTTGCAAGAGAGAGGTCAAATATGAAACTGAACATATGAATGTAATTAGGAGGGTATGTAAAATATGGGGGCTGGATGTCTTAACAGTGTCCAAAGCAGGCATGTCTTGACATGCCATTGGTTGAAAATTATTTTAAGTATTCCAGTCTGTTGGACACTGTATCTGATTTCATCTGAAAAGAGTTTTTTAGTCCTTTGCTCATATGATTTTTCTCATATTTCAAGTGTAGAAGTTTGATTCTGAAAGCCTGGCATGCAGAAACATTCACATCTTTTTGAAGTGTATGAAAAAATATCTTTTTATTACCAATGCTGGTTCTGGAAGAAGATGTGAAAAAGTCCAGATTCTTCCAATTTGTTGGAAGAATTATTGATTCTGAGACAAAGAAAGTTCTAAGGACATTTATGCATGCTACCTGGAGGTGCATGTAGCAGGTTGTGATGTGATATTTTTTCCATTTGTAAACAGAGAAACTGGTATTTTCATATCATATACAGTTGAGTAAGTTTTCTTAACATTGTTTCACAAATGACAAAGGAATGGCTAAAATCTGTGCCAAAAGTATGCACAAAAATCTATCTCTACTCTTTGCCTATGATTTGCATTTTCTTTTAAACCTCTCCAAGTGAAGCAGTAGGCAAAACTCCCGGCAACTAGAAGCATGTGCAAGGATGCAGAAAGCTTTAGAATATGTTTCCACACCCTGCTGACCTATTCATCAAAAAGTCTGCCAAAACATGTGACTCTTAGTCTAAAGCAAAATTCACAAGAAAGGGCCTCACTTGCATTAACCTGCTTCTTTCCAGGTTGTGTGCCACTGTGGGATCTCCCAGAGGAAGAGGAGCTGAGGCCATTATGTGACTTTCCTGTCCTCCTAGGAATTTTCCCAGCTCCTTGGCAAAGGGGGACATGGGCAGGCGCAACCTTCCTTCAGCTCTGTGGTGGGCCAGGCTGGAACTCAGATTTAAGCCAAGCAGATGTAATGGTCCTCTGGATGAGGCAGGAGTGAGCTGTCAGCTGCAGGGCTGCTTAACCTCACACTAAGTGGTGCAGTGCAGCATCACCTCAGGCCAAATGCTGCTCTAGTGAAAATTCAGTGACTTAGCAGAGCTGCCCCCCGTGGGAACTATGATTCTGTGATCACTGGCTTACTGAGGCTGGGAGTGGTGAGTGATGCTAGGTTTAGATGTGCCTGTCTCCTTCTTTTCCCAGCTCTCTCTCCATTTGAATTACCATCCTGGTTCATGAGCATGGTGCAGTCCCAGGGTAAGGTTCTCACAATCCCAGAGTGCATTTGTGGAGCCATAAACTTGGCAGAAACGGCTTCAAATGGGAAGTAAGCCCCCATACTGAAGTAGACACGGATGTATCTTCCTCACCTCATAGCTGCATTGCATGTACCTGTTTTTAAGATTGCAACACAAACTCTCATTTTATTTACACACACACATACATGCATGTCTTTTATTCTAGTTTTGTACCTGTTAGACATAGGCCCGATAAGAACAACAAAGGGAAAATCATGCTGGTAGTTTTTTTAATGCTGCTGAGTGGTAAGGACACCCCTCTACAGAGAAGTCCCATGCAGAGGTTTCCCCACGTTATTACTGGTGATGGAAGCAGGGCTGTCATCTTGCTCTGCAGGATTTGGAGCCCAGCCTTTAAACTCAGGTCCTGGCAGGAAATCAGACCCATCTCCAGTGTGGCCCTGTGCCCCTGGGAAGCCCAGCTGGTCCATTTGTCCCTCTCTCCTCTCCAATGTGTACTCTGGCAGCTTGGGGAGGGTTGTCACAGCTGTTGGTGGGTGATGGGAGGACGCCTGTGGGTACAGTATGAGTTTCTGCAGCAGCTCCAAATTGATGCTGCTGCTGAGGTCCCTTCCCAGCCACCCATCCTGACCTGCTCTCTTCTCTGCAGAAGCATCCCTGGCACAGCAGGATGGTGGCACTGGGGCAGGTTTAGTTGCACTGCAGCTGTTGGTGCTGCCAGATTTGCTCCAGCAGCCGCACAAGCAAAATGCCGAGGGCAGAGCCGGCAGAACTGAGAGCTGGGGTGGGGGAGAATGGGACCACTTCTTCTGCTGACAGCACCAGCTCATTGTGCCCTCCAAAGCAGAGCTGCAGGTGTGCTGCATGCTCTCCTCTGGTAGCTCACCCAGCTCACTCCCAAGGCCATCTGGATCAAATACAGGATGAGACACTGCTCCGAAACCAGGGCCAAGCTTCTCTATTCAGCATGGCGCTCTGAGGTGGTGATTTGGTCTGCTATTATGTAAGATTCAACAAAAGCTGTATAACAAAACTATTTTAAGTAAGAATGTTAATTGAAGGCTGAGTCAGGCTGCAGCTAAAGCAGAGATGTTTTTGAGAGGCTTGTACTCTTTTTCATTTGGTCTGTATTTTTTCCACTTAATTACAATGTGTGTGGAAGAGCAGTTAGCAATAATAGTAACTGGCAGTGGGAAAATGGATGATCAAGATGATCATCCTCTTGCCTCCGGATCAGCCACTGAAACCCATCCCAGATCTGCACTATTCAAAAGTCATTCACCTCTGAGGCTGCACGAGGCATATGGGAAGTGCAAGCAGACCATGGAGCAAAGAGGCAGCTCCTTGGTGCTCCTTATCATGATGGACTGCAGGTGCAAACTGGTGAGATGTATTAGGGGGAGGCTCGCTGAAGGATATCTGTGTGACACCTTCCAAGAGTACATGCAAGACTCCTGAATCCGCAGCAAGTGGCAGCTGTGCAAGCAGCCTCTGCAGCTGCCCCAGCGAGCTCACTGGCGTGGCCATTCCTCAAGCAAGATGTGAGGTCCTTCACAAGATCCATTATTGAAGATGACTGGTCCTCATCCAGTCCTGTTTGGGAGACTAAGCGATATGCAAGCCCCGGCCTTTGGCAAGTTCCTTTAATGACTGGAATTTGCAGGAGGAGACTGAGTTTAATTGCCAGTTCAAGCACAGGTCTACCAGTTATTAATGCTTCTGGTGTTCTTTTAATCCAGTATGAACTCAACTGTACTTCCTAGCAGGCACCTCCTTCCGGAGCTCAGCATGAGCAGAAGGGATGTGGGTGCCTGGAAAAGGGATGTGTATGATTTTCCTTGCTTAAAAGTACACATGGACAGAATGAAGTAATGCAATACAACTCTGCTGTTTAAGTTTACAAATACATCATTAATGCCTAAACTTGTAAGTATTGCTCCTCAGCATTGCTACACATACACATACTACTCATATGACAGAATGTACAAGATAAAAATATCCTTTTTTACTTGTTTTTACTTAGCATGTTAGACTGCAGTCAGCAAAAAGACAAGGCTATGGGCTGAAGCACAGAGAGGAGCATTTCCTCCCCGCTCTGCCTGCCCAGAATGCTCCCGAAGGGGTTCCCTGCAGAGGAGGGGCACTGCCTGAGTATCAGGAAGAGAGAAAGGGAGAGAATGAGAGGAAGTGCTGGGAGGCCAAAACCAAATTTTGTTTGCATTCTGTGCTTTCTCATATTTGGGCACCTTTCTGTTGACTCTTGTCTCATTGCAAAATTGAAATAGTATAGCTGCAATGACTAGCAGAAACATGGGCCCCCCAACAGTATCTCAATGCGCCTGGAACAAACCAAGGCTGCAGCCTAATGAACCATTTTGCAGCCTTTGCATGCCAATGATCAAAATTCCTCCTGAAGGAAAAATGGTCTGTTCAAGGGACTCTGCTGTAGCAGCTGCCCACAGCTCCCTGTATTATAGTCCCTTGCCTAAAGAGCAACCCCTCTGAAGTGGGGAGATAGGGGAGCACACCAACATAGTACATCTTGCTACCCAGTGTTTGGCAGCTATACAATGCTAGCAATTGGTAGGGAATCAGAGAGGGAATCCATCTCCCCTTTTCTCTCCCCCGAGTCTTTTTGAACTAGCTGATCTGTGTGGAGCCCAAACCCATCGGCACTGCCCCCCCGGAGGCCCCAGCCCCCCCAGGTGCCCGTGCCCTGCAGGAAGGACGAGACAACTGCTGCTGTGTGAGTAGAAAAATGGGATTGCGAAATGGCCGGCGTTGCCAGGAAGCCTGGATATCAGCAGCAGCACGGTCTCCCTTCAGCTGGGCTGCCTGCCCCACTGATGGTGGTCCTGTGCTGCCCCAAACTGTGGGGCCACCAGCCATCGAGGCGGGGAGGCTTTTGGGACAGCGAGTTCTTCTGGCAGGCCCGGGAGGTGATTTGCCAGCTGGAGCTGTCAGCAAGCGCCAGTTTGCTGCTTCAGGGGGATGTCTGAGTAATGCAGGAACTCCCATGTTGGAAACAGCATTAATACCCTTGGCCCACACTTTGAGAAGGTCTGGTCCTCGGCTTTGACTTTTATTTTGTGTGAGGACCCTACTGCCAACTCTCACAAACAGGGAAAAAGCACTTCCCAGCCTGAACTCCCCAGCCCATCTGAGAAAGCCTTTGGCGCAACCTCCTCGGGGCTCCTCTTTGTGCTTTGCTCACGCATGCCAGCACTTCCACACATGCAGAGACGGAAGCTCTGCCCCTCTGCAGCTACTCGGGGCTCTGTGAGCTGCATCGACATGGGCTCAGGGGAATGAAGCACAGACAGGGAATACAACTATCCAGAAGCCTAAAAAGAAGGAGCTTTAAAGCCCTCTGTAATTTTTTTCAACAGACGATCTGTTTCTGCTCTTATTTTGTAACGTTTCCTGTGGAGTCCTCGCCCCTGTCCAATTTTCTGAGGGTATTTGGAAGCCTGTCGACTCCCGCACAGAAGGCAGGGAGGAGAGCCAGCGCGGTGTCACGGAGGGGTCACTGCTTCCTGGGCTTCCTGTTTATTTTGGGAAGGGGTCACCCGGCCAGCCGGCCGCTCTGCCTGCGCCCCGGGAAGCCCCCGGCCACCACATTCCTGCCCCCCTCGCCTGTGGCTGCAGACAATTGCTGACTGTGGCTCGAAATGCAGCGCACCAAGGCGGGGTGTAAATGGGATAACCCGACATGCCTATTTACTCAGCCTGGGGATAAGGGGCGGAAGCTTTTCCACATCAATTGCCCTTTCTTCTGGTATCTGGAAGTGTCTCTCTGAAGTTTTTCGTTCTCTTCGGAGGGTAGTAACCTCTGAATTTCTCAAGTATTGCCATGATCTTTTCCTGGCTGTTTTTTTTCTACTTCTATTTGAAAAGAGGGCATAAAGTCAACTGCGCTGTTAAAAGCAGAATTGTCTCATTTTTTAAAGAAAGCATGCAAATTTTTCTCCAAACTGCCTAGAGCTGAGCCCACCAATGGAGCAGAAGCTGTAGCACACAGGGTCTAGCTCACAGTGCGAGTCCCTGGTAACTAGCCCTGACCAGGCTGTCTAGAGCAAAGCGTTGGAGCAGAATAGCAGCATGCGTCGCATCTCCATATTTTGGGACATATCCGTGAAGGAATAGTAAACGATTGTCCTATTGCTGTTTCCTCTTCTAGGCAGGCTCTGCTTAGGTGCCTCGCAGCTCTTCAGTAGTTAACACCAAACAGCAGCATTCAATGCAGCTGCCTTCAAGGAGTTAATAAAAGGCTCCGTGTATGGGAAATAGCAGACACTGAGTAACTGCTCGAGTCCCTCTCAATCCTCTGGCATGTCCTGCCTCACAATGAGCGAGTGCAGTGACCTCTCTCCAGCCTCAGTGGAGTATTTTTGTGCCAGTGGCTCTGTCAGCTCCTGCCATCAGCAGTCAGCTCCAGGCTGCAGGGCAGCCATCAGCACGCCGCTGACAGCAGTTCTTGGGGAAGCGTGCTCTCATCCTGCAAGCCCATAAGTGCATACAGTTTTACATTCATAGTGATGCTCCTGTGACTAAAGTTGTAACTGGTTGTAAACATCTGCAGGATCAGTGGCTTACCATGAGCCTGTCCAAACCCTATTTATGTCAACAGAGTGTACCTGATGACACCCTCATTTGCATCAGTATCTTTTTTTTTTCCCCCTATAGCACTAGATTAAACATTGTTGGTCCAGAGTCACCTGCATCTGACTAAATCCAAAACTTCAAGGACTATACCTAGCCTCTCCTCTCTCAGTTCTGAGAGAGCAACCTCCATAATTCACTATGAATCAATGAAGGAGAGGTGGTAGCATCCTTCAGCATAATTGCCCTTTCTATCTTGGCTCTGGCCATTTTGATATTACCCTGCAGGACTTCTGCCACAACAGAAGGATGCAAATAAGAGCCATGGAGGAAGCAGTGCATATGTGCTGGAGAAGGATGTGAGACAGCCCTCAATCAGAAGGGAAAGAAGAATGCCAAGAGCAGAGGTGATCAAGTGAGGAGCACTGGTTTGGACACAGACGGAAGGGCAGGCCCCGTGGGAGATAGGTATGTGGGTGAAGTGCAGGCTGGGGGCACAGTTCTGGGACAACGGTCTACATGCAATCACTGCTGCCAGTGCAGAGGATAAGTGGGAAAGGATAAAAAACCCTGCAGGGAGAAAGAGAAACACAGCAAGATCTTGGTGTGGTTCACCGAAAAAAGCAAAAAAACACAGTGTGAGAAGGGGCATGGCATTGATGTGGGGGTGGCAAACAGAGTTAATCTCAAAGAGCTACCCCACTACAATCTTTTCTCTCCCCTCTTTCCCTCACCCATGACACTGGGCACACCAGAACAAGACAGAAGCCTTCCACACTGTGCTGGACCCTCATCCATGCCACCACAGCGCCCCTTGGTCAGGGACTGCCCCAGACCTTCCCAGCCCTGCACCCCATAAGACATTGTCCAGCACTTGCTGCTCCTATCTATAGCCTTGGTGTGTTGCAGCAAGGGGTGTTTCGCAGAGATCTGGCAAAGGATGGCTTCTGTTTCAAAAAACAGAAAAAAACCAATAAGAGACAAATGCATTATTTGTTCGATTCCTGTGCAGTTACTGCTGTAACAGTCAGCAGCTTTGAGGTAATTTTTTTTTTTTTGTGATTTGATACATAAACCACATTTCCTATGTAGCACTGCCACTATTTTTTATCAGGTTTTTGACATTGAGCTTGGTAACATGATTTTGTTGGGGTTTTTTTTCCCTTTTCCACCAGTATGAATTCAAAGGCAGCAAATGTGGCAAAACCAGAATACTGCTCATCTTGACTTTTCCATGCAGCTAGTTTTCATTAAAAATAAAGGAAAATAAATACAAATCACATTTTCTGTCCTGCAGTTAAAAGCCTGCCACAGCTCAAAGCTTTGCTTTCTTCTTACCCTGCAGCCTCGCTCAGCTAGCACTCCAGCTCTGCTCATGATCTGAAATGCGCAAACACACTGTTTCTTGGCTTTCCACCAGTATATATAAATATATGTAATTTTTTCCTTCGGAGAACCTGGAGGCTAAAGCAAGAGGGTAAAGGAGTACGTGACTAAAACATCCAAACTTCCTCTTTCATAAGCCATCACATGATGAAGTGCGATTACAATTCCTGCCTTGTCCCTGCCAATTGCAGGCGCATTGCCTCACCCGAGAAACCCGGCTTCTTCCCCCGCCCCGTGTGTGTGAGTGTGTGCGTGGAGGCAGCGATCGCTGCAGCCGGCTTGGCGAAGCTCCAGCTTCGGGCTGGAGAAAGAGGGCAGTGGGTGGAAGACGAAAACAAAGATCTGTTTACTTAGCTTGCATGGATAAATCGTCTTTCCAGCCGGGGAGGGGAGGAGGGAAGAGAAACAGCTTTAAAGGACTTTGATGCAATGTGAAAGGAGGGCTGCTCGGGAAAAGCGAGCCGATGTTAACCCTTGGCTCTCCGGGAGCACGTCGGGGCCACGGCAGGGCTGCCCCCTTCTCCAGGCTCCTGCCCTCCGGCCCCGGCCGGCCGCCGTAGGGCTGCTAGGAGCTGTGAGGGCTGCGGGGGTAGCTCCCGGGGTAGCAGCCCTGGCCGCCGCAACGACGTGCGGAGCTGGATTTGGGGCCGGGGCGGACTTTTATTTCGCTCATGTACAACTCGGCGCCTCCAAGGCGTCCAGCCGGCCGTGCAGTTGCAAAGTCACCCAGCCTGGCACAGGGGCCGGTGCTGCAGCCAGCGCCAGGAGGAGCAGGAGGCCGAGGCAGGGGGAAGCGAGGGCGCCCCGNGCCTCTCGGCAGCGCGGCCGAACAAGAGCAGCAGAGCGGCGGCGCTCTTGGCGGGGCCAGCTCCGCAGCGCCGTTGGGCGGCCCCCGGCCGCGGGGAAGGACCTCCCGCCGGCGGTGACGGACGTCAGAGCTTCCCCAGCCCCGGCCGGCTCCCGCCTCCCTCCCTCTTTCCCTCCCTCCTCCGTAACCTACATAACGCCGTGGGAAGGACGGCTGGAGCATGGCTGTCGGGGGGGGGCAGCCTCCGCCGTGTTCGCCCTGCACGGGCAAAGGCGTACAGCCGACCGTACGTGCCGGGATGCACCCAGTGAGGGGTTGCTTCACCTCTCGTGGCACACGAGGAGAGCGAACACCCACACTTGCTCCCTCCCGTGCCCCCACCCTGTGTTTCTGTGAGGGTGCAGGTGGTAAATGAGCGATTCACAGCGTGGAAGGGGGTCGGGGAAACAGGTTTTTCTTTTTTGGGAACGAGACGGCATGTGCTTAGTCTGCGAATTCTGTGTGAATTTCGCTAATCTGCATTAGAGAACTGCTGGTTTGTGGTTTAAAATGACAGGAAATCTAGAACGTCCTATTTCCTGTGCACAATGACAACAGTTAAGGGGAAAAAAAAAAAAACCAAACCAAAAACAGGGTATTTGTTATATTTATTTCTAATGGTGCCTCCTGCTCCGGCGGGGAGAACAAAGCCGAGCGCTGCTCGGCGGGGCGCCGGCCCTTGCCCGGAGGTGGCGATGACCGGCCCGGCGGGGGACCTCGCAGCTGCGGGGCGCGCCCGGGGCGCCGTGTCC